>WOXC01001338.1:0-66778 GCA_011680675.1 Gymnobelideus leadbeateri
CCTAGCTCTTTTGACCTCTGGAATATCTTATTCCAAACCCTTCAATCCCTTAATATAGAAGCTGCTAGATCCTGTGTTATCCTGATTGTGTTTTCCCAATATTCAAATTGTTTTTTTTTCCTGGCTGCTTGTAATGCTTTCTCATTAACCTGGGAACTTCAGAACCTGGATATAATATTCCTAGGAGTTTCCTTTTGCAGATCTTTTTCAAGAGGTAATAGGTGGATTCTTTCAACCTCTATTTTGCCCTCTGGTTCTAAAACATCAGGGCAATTTTCCTTGAGAATATCTTGAAGGATGATTGCTAGGTTCTTTTTTTGATCATGGCTTTCAGGTACTCCAATCATTTTCAGATTTTCTCTCCTGGATCTATTTTACAGGTGAGTAATTTTCCCAATGAGATAATTCACATTGCCTTCTCTTTTTTTAATTTGTTTGGATCTGTTTAATATTATCTTGATTTTTCACAAATTCATTAGCTTCCATTTGCTCCAATTTAATTCTGAATTAATTATTCTCTTCAGTGAGCTTTTGAAATTCTTTTTCCATCTGGCAAATTCAGCTTTTTAAGGCATTCTTCTCCTCATTGGCTTTTCAGGCTTCTTTTGCCATTTGAGTTAATCTATTTTTTAAGGTTTTATTTTCTTCAGTCAGGTTGTTGACTCTCGTTTCATAATTTTCTTGCTTTGTTCTCATTTTTCTCCCCAATTTTTCTTCCACTTCTCTTACTTGATTTTCAAAATCCTTCTTGACTGCCGCATGACCTGTAACCAGTTCATATTTTTCTTGGAAGCTTTTGGTGCAGGAGTTCTGAATTTACTGTGTTCCTCTTGTTCCATGCTTTGATTCTTTTTGTCACCAAAAAGGCTGCCTTCAGCAGGACATTTGTTTCTCTCTATCAATTTGTGGGTTCTGTAGCTCTAAAATTTGTTTAGAGTTATATTTTATAGGTATTTGAGGTGTTTATGGGTGTAACTCATGGAGTTTTCCTGCTTTTATGCCACCATCTTGGCTCTGCTTCCCCCTCATCATTTTTTTTTAATTTCAGGTGAACCATAATAGATTCTGATTTAGTTCTTTATTTTAACATTTTGTGTGTTTCCTCTTTCAAGTGTGTATTGTAAACAACATATTGTTGGATTCTGGTTTGTAATACATTCTGCTATCTGCTTTCATTTTATGGGTGATCTCAGTTATAGCTACTGATCATATATTTCCCACCATCTCATTTTCTTCTGTTTATCCTTCTCTCTCTCTTTTGCTTCTGACCATTGCCTCACATAATCTATCCTCCTGTTTATTATATCACTCCAACTATATCTCTAATCCCCTTCATTCCTTATTTCCACACTGAGTAAAAACAGAATTCTATAAACAACTGCATTTATGTAGACGTGTATATGCATATGTAAATATATATATATATATATATATATATATATATTCTTTCCTCTTTAATCCAATTCTGATGTGAGTGAGATTCAAATATTACCTGCCACCCCCCATTTTTACCTTAGCAATAAAAACTCTCCTTGCATGAATTTTTACATGAGAAAAATTTTCCTATTCTATCTCTCCCTTTCCTTTTCTCCCATTTTGTTCCTCTTTCTTACCCCTTCTTTTTTTGTTCTATGGAGATCAAAACATCATAACTGACTAACATTCCCTCTGACTATATTGACTACTTTTAACTGCCTTAATAAAGATAAAATTATTAGGAATTGCATGTATCATCTACCCATACAAGAAAAGTAAAGTTCAATTTTTTGAATTCCTTTTGATAACTCTTTTTATGTTTGCCTTTTCCTACTTCCTTTTAGTCTTGTGTTAGAATGGCAAATTTTCTACTCCACTCTGGTCTTTTCATCAGGAATGCTTGTAAGTCCTCTATTTCATTAAATACACACTTTTTCAACTAAGGGACTATACTCAGTTTTTCTGGGTAAGTTATTATTGGTTATTATCCTAGCTGTTTTACCTTCTGGGTTATCATATTCCATGTACTCTACTCCTTTAACATGGAAGATGCTGTGATCCTGACTGGGGCTCCCTGATATTTAAATAGTTTCTTTCTGGTTGCTTGCAATATTTTCTCCTTGACCTGAGAACTCTGCAATCTGGCTATAATATTCTAGAAGTTTTCGTTTAGGGATCTCTTTCAGATGGTAATCAGTGGATTCTTTCAACGTCTATTTTACCTATTAAATCTAATATATCAGGGCAGTTTTTTTTGTGATAATTGCTCAAAATATGATGTGTGTATTCTTTTTCTATTGTGACTTTCCTGTAGTTCAATAATTCTTAAAGCATCTTTTCTTGATCTATTTTCCAGGTCAGTTGTTTTTCCAAGGAGACATTTCACATTTTCTTCTATTTTTTTCATTCTTTTGACTATTTGTTTCTTGAAGTCTCAGGGAGTCTTTAGTTTTCATTTGGCCAATCCTATTTTTTAAGAAATTATGTTCTTCAGTGAACTCTTGTACTTTTCTTTTTTTTTCAATTTGTCTAATTTGGTTTTAAGGAGTTCTTTTCCTCAATGAAGTTTTATTCTTCTTTTACCATTATGCCAATTCTGGTTTTATTATTTTCTTCTATATTTTTATGCATTTTTTTACCTAATATTTTTCTCTCTTTAACTCTTCCAGGAATTTTTGTTGGATGTAGGTACAATTAGCATTTTAAGGTTTTGTTTGTAATTGTTTTCACATAGTTGTTTTCTTTTTTTTTATCCCATACCCCTTCAACATTTCCATTAGAGCAAGGTGAATGCCTGTGCCCCAATGCCTGCACATCTTATCTCCCAATTACAAGCAAAAGAGTATTAATAATAGTATTTATATATATATTTGAAACATTTAATTTTAAGACCTCGAATTGCAGATCCATTCCCTTCCTCCCTTGTCACTCATTCCCTCTGGGAAGATAAGTAATTCAGTAAATGTTGTACATGTATAGCTATGCAAAACATTACCATAGTGGATATATTGTACAAGGCTCCTTATAATTCCCTCCCACCCATCCCACTCCCCACCTGGTCCATTCCCTACTTGATCCTGTCCCTCTTCTTTTTTTGCTTTTTTTTTTTTATTATTTGGAGGGCAACTGGGGTTAAGTAACTTGCGCAAGGTTACAAGGCTAGGTTTTTTTATTTGTGTGTGTTAAGTGTCTGAGGCCGGATCCGAACTCAGGTCCTTCTGACTCCAGGGCCAGCGCTCTACTCACTGGGCCACCTAGCTGCTCTCCTGTCCCTCTTCTAAACTGGGTACTTCCAACCTCACCTCCCCCCAAGAATGGCCTCCCATCCATCTTCCCTCTTCTCATCCCCCTTCACCCTATACTGCTGCAGGTTGAGATATCCCATTTAGTATGTATGTCATTCTCTCCCTGAACCAAATTCAATGAGAATGTGGTTTTGCCTTTTTGCCTTCCTAATCTCCCCCTCCTCTGCAGCCATTTCCCCTAGCTTCTTCTACATGAGATAGTTTACCCTAACCTGTCTCTCCCCATCTCCTCTTGCCACTTTCCTCTCTCACCTCATAATTTCACACCTTAAGTATTATCCCTTCCCAACAAACTCAACCTATGCCCTCTATCCATGTATAACTGTAAACATATACACACATTCACAAATGTATTCAAATGACCATACAGCCTTCTTCCATTATTTTCATACTAAGAGAGAGTTCATCAGTCACAGTTAAGTTTTTTCCATGTAGGAATGGAAATAGTTCAACTTGATAAGTTCCTTTTGATTTCTTTTCCCTGAATACTTTCTCAGGTATCTCTTGCTTCTTGAGTCTGGATGTCAAATTTTCTATTCAACCCTGGTTTTTTCCTCAAGAATGCTTGAAAGTCCTCTATTCCACTGAATGACCATATTTTCCCCTCAAACAAAATACTCAGTTTTGCTGGGTAGGTGACCCTTGGGTTCAGTCCCAGCTCTTTTGCCATCTGGAATATCATATTCCATGCCCTTCAACCCCCCAATATAGAAGCTGCCAGGTCCTGGGCTATTCTGATGGTGTTTCCACAATATTGAAATTGTTTCTTCCTGGCTGCTTGGAGTATTTTCTCCTTGATCTGGGGATTCTGGAACCTGGCTATAATATTCCTTGGAGTTTTCTTTTTGGGAACTTTTTCAGGAGGTGATTGGTGGATTCTTTCAACCTCTATTTTGCCCTCTGCATCTAAAACAACAGGGCAATTTTTCTTGAGAATTTCTTGAAGGGTGATTTCTAGGTTCTTTCTTTGATCATGGCTTTCAGGTAGTCCAATAATTTTTAAATTATCTCTCCTGGATCTATTTTCCAGGTCATTGGTTTTTCCCATGAGATATTTCACATTGCCTTCTAATCTTACATTTGTTTGGATCTGCTTAACAGCATCTTGATTTCTCATAAAGTCATTAGCTTCCATTTGCTCCAGTCTAACTCTGAAGGAATGAATCTCCTCTGTGAGCTTTTGAGATTCTTTTTCCATCTGGCAAATTCGGCTTTTTAAGGCATTCTTCTCCTCATTGCCCTTTTGGGCCTCCTTTGCCATTTGAGTTAGTCTATTTTTTAAGGTGTTGTTTTCCTTAGTCAGGCTGTTGACCCACATTTCATACTTTTCCTGCATCCTTCTCATTTCTCTTCCCAATTTTTCCTCCACTTCTCTTATATGATTTTTAAAGTCTTAAGGTCCTCTATGGCCTATAACCTGCTCATATTTTCCTTTGGGGTTTTTGGAGCAGGATTTCTGACCTCACAGTTCTCCTCCTGTTCTATGCTTCTATCCTCTTTGCCCCCAAAATAGGAGTCTAATGTTGCATTTTTCTGTTTAATTTGTTTCCTATGCCTTGGCATGTTGCCCTTAATTACTTGACTTTTTGGGCTTGTTGCCACAGTAGGACTCTGCCACCATACAGGGGAGCTTCCATCCTGAACGTGTGGGGGGACAAATTCTGTTTCTGGCAAGCTGGATACCCACCGCACAACCTCCACCCTAGATCAAAATCCAGATCCAGGGAGGTTAAAGCAAGAGCAATTGCCCCCCAAGACTGATCGCTGGATCTCCCTATAGTTTTCAGGCCAGGAGCTGTAGCTGCCACTGATAACTACAAAATGGCGAGTCTCCTCAGTGGCTTCTAGCCCCCAGGGAAGGAAGCTGATGTGTTCCCCAAGTACTGGTCCCAAAGTGTATAGGGCACTAACCTCTCACTTTGTCCTAGGCATGTCTGTGTTGATAATTCTGGAATCGCCACAGCTGCTGGTGTTCTGGGGTCCTTCCAGGCGGCTGCTGGCCTGGCCACCCTGGGGCTAAAACCGTGGCTCAGGCAAACCTGGGCTCAGCTCTCTGTGTGCTGCTCTGCTGGCTCCCATAGCACTGTGCTGGTCCTTCCTGCAGGGCTGCTGGGCTGTCCTCAGTGGGAGGTTAGCTTCTCTGTGTCTATCTGTGGGTGTTGGGGCTCCAGAAGTTGTTCAGAGTCCCCTTTTGCATAGTTTGGAGGTGTTCTGGGGGGGAGAGTGCCTTGGAAGTGCTGTTTCTACTCCGCCATCTGGGCTCCACCACCCACATAGTTGTTTTCTTCTGATATTATGCCTTTGTCTTCTTTGCCACTGTAATAGTGTTTTTTTAAGTTATTTTGTTGTTGTTGTTTTTTTCTCACTTTCCAGCCTATTTATTGATTTTGAACTTTATTTTAAAATTGGTCTCTGCTCACCTGAGTGTGGGGAATCACTGTCCCTAGCTTCCTTTTTATTTGTACTGTTATTTTCTTTTTTTTATTTTTTGGTGGCTTTTTTTTAATTTTAAACAAATGTTTATTAACTTCTGTTCTACATCATTCATTTCCGTCAGATTTTGAGTTACAATCATTTTCCCCCCATTATTCCCCTACCCAACCTCCCAGAATAGCAGTCCCACAAGATATCGCTTCCTCCAATCTGCTCTCTCCTATACCTTCTCCCATACCCCCTTCAACTTTTCCATTAGAGGAAGGTGAATCTTTGTGTCTCAGGGCCTGCACATCTTGTCTCCCTATTACAAGCAAAAGAGTATTAATATTAGTATTTATATATATTTGAAACATTTAATGTTAAGACCTCGAATTTCAGATCCATTGCCTTCCTCCCTTGTCACCCATTCCCTCTTGGGAGATAAGTAATTCAGTACATGTTGTACATGTCTGGCTATGCAAAACATTATCATAATAGATATATTGTACAAGGCTGCTTATAATTCCCTCCCACTCATCCCACCCCCCACCTGGTCCATTCCCTACATGATCCTGTCCCTTTTCTATAGTGGGTACTTCCAACCTCCCCACCCCCATGGATGCCCTCCCATCCATCATCCCTCCTCTCATCCCCCTTCCCCCTATTCTGCTGCAGGTTGAGATATCCCATTTAGTATGTATGTCATTCTCTCCCTGAACCAAATTCAATGTGAATGTGGTTTTTCCTTTTTAGCCTTCCTATTCTCTCCCTCCCTTGCAACCACTTCCCCTTGCTTCTTCTACATGGGATAGTTTACCCGACCCTGTCTCTCCCCATCTCCTCTTGCCACATTCCTCTCTCACCTCATAATTTCATCCCTTGAGTATTCTCCCTTCCAACAAATTCAACCTATGTCCTCTATCCATATAAAACTGTAAACATATACACACATATTCACACATGTATTCATATGACCACACACCCTTCTTCCATTATTTTCATAGTGAGAAAGATATCATCAGTCACAGTTACTGCTTTTCCATATAGGAATGTAAATAGTTCAACTTTGATAAGTTCCTTTTGATTTCTTTTCCCTGATTACCTTCTCAGGCATCTCTTGCTTCTTGTGTCTGGATGTCAAATTTTCTATTCAATTCTGGTTTTTTCCTCAAGAATGCTTGAAAGTCCTCTATTCCACTGAATGACCATATTTTCCCCTCAAACAAAATACTCAGTTTTGCTGGGTAGGTGACCCTTGGTTTCATTCCCAGTTGCTTTGCCCTCTGGAATATCATATTCCATGCCCTTAGATCCCTCAGTGTAGAAGCTGCCAGGTCCTGGGCTATTCTGATGGTGTTTCCACAATATTGAAATTGTTTCTTCCTGGCTGCTTGTAGTATTTTCTCCTTGATCTGGGGATTCTGGAACCTGGTTATATATTCCTGGGAGTTTTCTTTTTGGGATCTTTTTCAGGAGGTGATCGGTGGATTCTTTCAACCTCTATTTTGCCCTCTGCATCTAAAACATCAGGGCAGTTTTCCTTGAGAATTTCTTGAAGGGTGATTTCTAGGTTCTTTCTTTGATCATGGCTTTCAGGTAGTCCAATAATTTTAAATTGTCTCTCCTGGATCTATTTTCCAGGTCAGTGGTTTTTCCCATGAGATATTTCACATTGCTTTCTAATCTTTCATTTGTTTGGATCTGCTTAACAGCATCTTGATTTCTCATAAAGTCATTAGCTTCCATTTGCTCCAGTCTAACTCTGAAGGAATGAATCTCCTCAGTGAACTTTTGAGATTCTTTTTCCATCTGGCAAATTCGACTTTTTAAGGCATTCTTCTCCTCATTGCCCTTTTGGGCCTCCTTTGCCATTTGAGTTAGTCTATTTTTTAAGGTGTTGTTTTCCTCAGTCAGGCTGTTGACCCTCATTTCATACTTTTCCTGCATCCTTCTCATTTCTCTTTCCAATTTTTCCTCCACTTCTCTTATTTGATTTTTAAAGTCCTTCTTAAGGTCCTCTATGGCCTGCAACCCGCTCATGTTTTCCCCTGGGGCTTTTGGAGCAGGACTTCTGACCTCACAGTCCTTTTCCCGCTCTATGCCCCCAAAATAGGAGTCTAGGGTTGCATTTTTCTGTTTCCTTTGCCTTGGCATGTTGCCACTTAATTACTTGACTTTTGGGCTTGTTGCCACACTATGGCTTTAAGGCCAGATAGAGGAATTTTCGTCCCGAACGTGTGGGGGGCAACTTCCGTTTCTGGCAAGCTGTAAACCCACCCACGACTTCCACCCTAGATCACAATCCAGATCCAGGGAGGTTAAAGCAAGAGCGATTACCCCCCAAGACTGATCGCTGGATCTTCCTACAATTTGCAGGCCAGGAGCTGGAGCTGCCTCTGAAAACTGCACAATGGAGTGTCTCCTCAGAGGCTTCTAGCCCCCAGGGGAGGGAGCTGACGCATTCCCCAAATACTGTTCCCAAAATCCATAGGACACTAACCTCTTACTTTGTCCTAGGCATGTCTATATTGATAATTCTGGAGTCTCCACAGCTCCTGGTGTTCTGGGGTTCCTCCAGCCGGCTGCTGGCCCTGCCGCCCTGGGGCTAAAACCTCGGCTCATGCGGACCTGGGCTCAGCTCGGCTCCTGGGCTCTGTTCTCTGCGCGCTGTGCGCTGCCAGGTCCCAGACTGCTGTGCTGGTCCTTCCTGCAGGGCTGCTGGGCTGTCCTCAGCAGGAGGTTAGCTTCTCTGTGTCGTTCTGTGGGTGCTGGGGCTCCAGAAGTTGTTCAGAGTCCCCTTTTACATAGTTTGGGGGGAATCTGGGTGCAGAGTGGCTTGGACAAGCTGTTTCTACTCCACCATCTTGGCTCCACCCCCCTGTACTGCTATTTTCAAAGCTAGTTTTTTTGGGTCTGCAAGGTTTTCTTGCTTCCAAGTTCATGTGATACATGGAGAGATATGTTCACTACTCTATTGGCCTATACTCTTGTCTTTATCATGCTCCTCTATAGTCACAAGTACTAGCATTCCTCTTGGCCCTGGAACTATAAACAGGTTCCCTGTTCTCCTGTTGCCACAGGTGCTAGTGTTCCTCACTACCCTGGAACTGACACCAGGGCCCCTGCTCCTTGTGACCAACCACAACAACTTCTCTCCAACCTAAGAAATCTAACCCAAAGTAGGTATGGCAATAGAGTTGCCAACTAGTACTACCTACACCCAGAGTCAACAAAAAGTCCTTTGGAATCTCTTTCTGACCAGTTGTTTTACCCCTTACCATGACTGGGCTGAGAGCTCCTGAAATGGCTCTTGCTGTTGCCACCATTTTTCAGTCATCACCAAGGCCCACTGCTGGTGCTACTGCCATGAACTGTGCCATATGCTCTCAGGTGTCACAAACCTCTCTTGCCAACCTCCTAAGTTGTCTTAGGCAGAAAAAAAATGTCTCATTCTAACCTTTTGTTGACTCTGAGATTCCAAATTTTGATTCAGGAATTATTTTAAAGCTGTTTAGAGGAGAATATTGGGAGAATTCAGTTGAATTTCTTCTTATACTTCCATCTTCACTTTACCCCACCTAAATAAATTTTCTAAAATACCACTTCATTATATCATTTCATAATAAAAAAAAGCTTTTGTAACTCCTATACTTCCAATTTTTTGGCTTTTCATTATACATCCAAGACATTCTTTTCCCAATTTATTTTACACCATTATTTTACAAGAAAATTCCACCACAAACAGATTTTCTCATTATTTCCTAACATGTTTGTGCTTTCTCATGCTTTATACTCTTTTTTCCATGCCTAGAAATTCTTCTCCAGCATATCTTCACTAATATAAATCATACTTATATTTTAAAGACCAAACTCAAATCACAACTTCTCTATGAAGCTTTTGCTGACCATTTCAGTCCACACTAATTTCTCCCTTCAGAACTTCTATCAGATTTATTCTTTATATTAATGCTGCCAAACTCAAATAGAAATAGGGGCCATTAAACCCTACATAAAGATCCCTGCAGGCCCATATTGACTTTAAAAATACAAATTAACATTATGTTTTGTTGTATTATTATTTTGTTGCATATTTCCCAATTACATTTTAAGTTAGTTCCCACAGAGAAATGTTTAAGGTTTCTGCTTCAGACCACACATTTTCCTAATCATACTATGTTTTTATGTGTTAGTTATCTTTTGATATATGTATCTCATATTTCCCCAACTACACTATATATATATATATATATTTTTTTTTTTTCTTTTTGGAGGGCAATTGGGGTTAAGTAACTTGCCCAAGGTCACACAGCTAGGTTTTTGTTTGTGTGTGCATTAAGTGTCTGAGGCCGGATCCGAACTCACGTCCTTCTGACTCCAGGGCTGACGCTCTACTCACTGTGCCACCTAACCGCCCCCAACTAGACTATAAATGCAATACAAGCAGAGATCATCTTTCTTTTTTAATATTTGGAGTTTTTACCACTAAAGATTCTGCCTACCAGTTCCTTTATGTTATTCAAAGATAAAATCACATACTAATAGGTACTCACTTTGATGCTTATATACTTTGCCCAATTACAGAGGTCATTTTTGTATAACTGCCAAGTACTTTATGATGATCACAGACTTGATTACCTCCCTCACCTGGCCACAACACCCTTTTTGGCACAACTTGCTTAATTAGTCTAGGAATGCAGCATTTGTGTGTGTATTTATCAAATTAGACTTTCAAAACTAATATCTACTCCATTTTCATCCCACTTTGGGGGAGAAAAATCTCTTTTCTTCCCTGTGGCATTACAGTGAAATTACCGTGCATTACAGTGCAATTCAAATTATTCACAAAAACATACCAGGAGTAGCTAGTAATAACTCATCACCATAAAAGGAATATGGGGGGAAATGCAATAAAAGCGACCATCATGTTCCTCTCAGAACGAAGCAAAAGTCTCTAAACATGTTCCCCAAATTCCCCTAATTAGAATTAGATGACTCTAGTTTAAATGTTTATAACCAGATTTTCTCCTCAGCTCCTCCATGAAGAACTATAACTCCTAAGGGAGCTATCAAATACCACCCAAGATCTATTTAAAGCCCAACCTACTCTCAGCTGGGTGAGTTATATTTATTTTGTATAAATTTCTGTATGTTCTTGATATATCCCCTTCTAGAATATAAACTCCTTGAGAGTAAAAGTTGTTTGTATCTCTTTATGCTTTGTATTAAACACTTATAAGTGTTTGTATTAAACACTTATAAGTGTTTAATAAATGCTTGTTAACTGATTGAAAATTTCCAGTAGCTTTTACTTGCTTTCTACACTATGACTTAAAGGGACATCCAATCCTGCCCTCCAGCTGCTTCCAAACTGCTTCCCAAATGTTCAAATTATCATCTAAGTGGTATGGGAAGCAAATAGCTTCTTGCTGTCTATTCAGTGAACAAGGGTAAGCAGAGTTGGGCTGAAGGGAAAACCCTGTCTTTGAGAGAGAAACTCATCTCATGACCACCATTGTTCTGATTTTTCCTTCCTTTTTTATCTCCTCTAAAAGCTAAATTTTAATATGGCTTTACCCCATCCGTACAACTTTCTGACATTAACTTGGCACCTGAAGCTTTGTGAGTAACCCTTTATAGTATTCTAGAAGTTTAGAACTCAAAGGTGCTTATGCAATCATGTAGTCCAAACTTCTCATAGAATATCTTGAAGAAACTAAGACCCAGCAAGTCAATGACTTAGCAGAGATATGAGGGCTAGTTAATGGCAGAGTTGAGCCCAGATTTTTCAGTCCTCTCATCAGAACTTTTTGTGTGGCTTAGACCAATCTTTTATGCATGGTAGAATCTCAATAAATGTTGATTGATTGATTGATTATGAAAGGGAGCTTTCTCCTTTCCACCTATCTGTAAATTTCTTCTTTTGACAAAGTTTACAAAAAAGAGAAAATCATTACTTCATTTCTGGGAAACTATAGAGCTGCCACCAGAGAAGCCTAGCTATACTCTTAGTCTGTTGGCACTTTGCAGCAGGAAATGACCAGCAGTTTTGTCTGCCTGTGACCATCTATAAAACTAAAGTGATCATTTGATAGTATATTCTGAAATTGGCACTCTAGAAATTTGGAAGACTGTGATGGAAGGGGCATTGCATTTAGAGTGAAGCCCCCAGCTTCTATATGTAATAGGGATATGATTATAGGTGAGCAACTTCACCCCCTAAACCTCAATTCTTTTATCTGAAAAATGGGAAAAATAATATATTCATTATTTACTTTTGTATCACTAACACAATATTCACAGTGCCACTGGTAGATGTAAATATGCCTGCATAGTGCTCAATTGCAAAATATAACAGACTCTCCATATATAAGACAGGAGCAAAATATTTATTCAGACACTAGAAAACCAAATTCCAAACCAGAAAGTCAAATCCATCATAGTAGCAAAGAAGTTAATAATCCATAACATAGCATGTAGCCACACCATCTTTTAGCCTTCCTACAAACCAGAATTTACTCACAAGACTGTCTCTCTCAGGTGTGTCCTCTCCTCACTCTGTCTCTAATTGCTCTGACTCCCAGCTCCTGTGGGCTCTGCCCCACCCTTCAGGAAGCTCCTCCACCAGAGGTTCCATGTGATTACATTCAACCTATTAGGGGACAAGGAAGATCTTCAAAGCAGGGAAGGTCTTCAAATTCCCTTAGGCTTATTAAGGAGCAGGGAAGATCTTCAAATTCCCATTTCCATTACATCCTTCCAGGATAGTGCACATCCACAAGTGACATATTTTTATTAGGTTTTCTTTATAGTCCATATTGAAAGGTAGCTTTCTTTTGTAACAGATGTAAAACTAGAAGGAAGAATCTAGGGTATGATTATGCTACCAGAAAAAATGTTCTGCTCCTGTGAAAGCCTGGTAGGATGTGAAGCTAACATGTCACTAGGCTTGAAGGAAAGAAGTGAATCCTTAATGTTGTAATATGTTAGGTTAAAAGGAATCAGTGTGAGGAAAACTTTATAATTTTTGCTTCATCCTTGACCTGCACAGCAAAAAACTGGGCTTGTCCAGACCATACTTGCTTACTGCTTAACTTCAGATGTACAGGGAGTGCAAAATGTTCTGTTCCCAGAGACTTTCCAAGAATGTCAATCATCAAAACTTGCTTTTGCATAGAGATTATGCACCATATGCGAAATTACCTCTCTGATAACACATAAGGATCAATCACTTTCATTTCCTTTGCTTCCTTTTCATAAACACAGACCCAACCCATAGAGGCCCAGGGGGACTGCCTACCTTTTTCAGCTTCCCCTCTGCTGGATAACTTGATAAACTTCTTTTTTAAAATCTTTCTTTTTTCACTTAAGAATTTGTTCTCTACTAATACCAGAGAAATATTAATGTTTTCATTGCAATTGCAAAGGACATAAACACTGTCTGGTTACAGTTTCTCCAAAGCAAAATATGTGATACTAGAGGAAAAAAAATCAACCTTCCCTGTACCACTTAATCTGATTCTGCATCCTTGAATGTATCTTTCACCTGAATCCAACAATCCCACTCTATTCTCATACCCATACCTACCATGTGATAAAAGATGCTTGGTTATTAATTTTCTTCAAGTGAATAAATGTCAGCCATTTTGGAACAACAACAAAAAAATAACACCAAAACAATGTCAAACTGTTTTCTGGGATTTTGGAAACCAAACTTGTTAGAGGCATGTATAATTGCCAATACTCTCTGGGGTCAGATTCATAGGTGGAATGAAATGAGGTACTCATAAGTCAATGAATAGTTAACCAAAAGAGGTTCACATTACCTAAACACATCAAGGATATACAGGACACAGGGACATTTAGCATCTCTGGTTGCAGGATCTCTTATCTCCATATAAAAATGCAGGATAAAGTAGTGATGCAAGTTTTTCTGAAATTTACCAAGTCAGTAGAACCATGACTCTATATGAATGCAACTGTTTATGCCTTTGGATGACTACAAAGCTGCTCAGCAAAGTAAGAGCCAAAAAGGTCCTGCGGGCATTTTGTTTTCTTTTAAGAAAAATTAATCCCTGATTCAATAGGGAAGAAGGAGGTATGGGCCTAACACACATTTTAGATAATACTATTAGATAATAGTCCTATGACACCATAGTAACCCTTTCTCCCAGTATATAATTATTGAATTACAGCTTAAGTAGAGAAGTCATGTTGCAATAAATCTACAGGAAGAAAAATGCCCAGCAACATCCTCTAATGTTTATAGAATAATTAAACATTGGAATGTGAAGCTAGGAATAATGATGATGTGTTGGTGATAATAATAACTGACATTTACAAAGAGCTTTAAGGTTTGCAAAGCACTTTACATATATTATCTCATTTCAGCCCATTCAAATTCTGTTTGGATGCAAAGTTATATCACTATCTGTACCTATCTACCAACATACCATCAATGTAAGCATATATACATACATTTTATATCATTTTAAAAGCTCTATGTATAAATGCCACAAAATAACTACATTTCCTTATCCTGCCCCCATCTTTCTAAGTTCCAAACTGAGTGGTTTAAATGAATGAAATGACCAGGTTTTGGTTGGTCCTCCCTGACTCTTAGCCCCATAATGTCTACCACTGTGGTTTTGTTCTCATAACAGCTCTAATAATACATGAGACTAGTTTCCAACAGAGGAATAGCAGAAGATATATTATATCAAAGTCAAGTGATGCTCAATGTGATCTGAAGCTTTATTCCATATGATCTTCCCACTAGGTAAAAATGTTGTCAGATGAAGTTCAGATAAAATACTCCTATTGCCCTGACTTGAGTTGAAGTCCAGTCTTTTATTTGAGCACGTACTTTATATGCCCCATGACTGATAAAAAACAGAGCAAGAAAAAACTCTGTATTGAGGGAGAATGCAGATGTGGTAGACTTATGCAAAGATTTTTCCCCAGTTTTTAAATACCATAATTATGCATTGAACTTTACCATCCAGAAAACAATTCTTTGTGTAGGATAAGAGAAGCAGAAACAATCCTACTCCCCACCTCTCATTCTGCTCCCTCAGGACTGGACTCCTATCTAATCTTGAGTAACAGCTAAGAAACAAAGAACCACCTCTTTATTAAAATTTCTTGAATGGAATTTGGTGGTAAGTAAATTGTAAGTGATCTAATGAGAGCCATTCATAATCACCTTTGCCTACTTTGGTTTGATAATTGTGTTTCAAATAGTAAAATCCCTTTATCCATTATGAATACTAAATTGGCTAGAAAGACAATTTATTTTTTTAAATGCTATTTCACAACCTACAAGGACTTCTCTTGACCTTCCACACAGAAAAGCTATAAAAATGTGACAAAGAGAAGACAAATAGCCTTGCCTCAAGAGTAGTGAGAAAAAGCACTTACTACTCTAATAATCAACTGGGGTTCTACAATTTCAGGAAGCTCAGGAATATCAGAAAAGGAAGAGAAAAGAAAAAGAATCTGTCTACTCCCTCCTAAACCCCTCCCAACCTTAGACATGAGAAATGGAAAGAACCTCCATCTCCCAGCTGCCTCTCATCTATCCTTTGGCTCCACTCTAGCAGTGTTCCTGAGAATAGATTTTGAGTGCTTTTTCTTGCTTGGTTTCAAATGACACCAATAATGAAACTCCCACCATTTCCCTTAGGAGATATATAATAGAATCTATTGTAAGCAAAGTTACCTCATACTCAACCTCAATTTTCTATTGTTCAGTTCCCTTACATTATTGACAATGATGTTGTGTAGTCTAGTATGTGAAGCACTCAACTTTGGCACCAAAAACCTGACTTTCTTGTGATAATCTTATGACCTACTATGGGAGTTTCTACATCTGCTAAATAGAAGATAATGATTACCACTTTGTTACTCTCTCAGGGCTGCTAAGTCATTATTCTTATGTGTGTTATAAACTTTTATTTCTTGAAAAGAAAAAAAAAATACTACATAAGTCTCAATTTTTTTTTCAAATCTGGAAGCACTGGATTTGTATAACAAAGCACAAATTATCTTGAAAAAATAAATAGTAAGACAATTAAACACTTTGTATACATTCATACATTTATCCATATATGCATTTGCTTGATATGCATTTTTAATACTTCTTTTATGCTAGGAACAATACAAGGTGAGAAGGATCCATTCAAAATGAGAAACAGATGCTAGTCTCAAGGAACTTACATTATAATATTGGGGTTTCTGTAATATGTACATTCTTTCTCTTTGTCTTTCCTATAATCTGGCAGAAGGGGAGGCAGGCTGTTGGGTATTCATAGTGGGGATCTAGGATATAAAGTATTAAGGAAATCTCAATAGGGACAAATAGGGATAGCATAGTCTTTTCCCTAGAGCAGCAAAGTGGCTGGGCCTGGATTCGGTATGACTCAGCTTCATGAGTTCAAATCTGGTCTCAAATACTTACTAGGTATATGACCCTGAGCAAGTCACTTAATCCTGTTTGCCTCAGTTTTCTTCTCTGCGAAATAAACTGGAGAAGGAAATGGCAAACCACTCTAGTATCTTTGCTAAGAAATGGGGTCACAAAGGGTTGTCCACAACTGAACTACAACATTCTTTACCCTAATCATGATTGTTCTTCACTACCTTTCCCTTAAATAAATTCATTTCAGCTATATCCCTTAAGTTAATGTGCTCATATTTGCACAAATATAATCTCTAACATACTTTTGTACATTAAGCAAAGAGCCAATGAAAAATAAATTCTCCCCTTTACTTCTCTAGCATCACCACAAAGAAGTATGAACTCTGAGTAAGGCTGGGATGACTTTGTTTATCTAATATTGTCTCTAGGTACATTTTAAGGGTAAGTCAACCCTAACGAGGACTATGTGATCTAATTTGAAGGAAACTGGGAAAATCTCTCAGGTTCAAAATTCTCCTTTAAACCAAGTGTTTAAAGTTTATCATGTAAGATTGTTTTATATTACACCTCTAGAAGGGGGAGGGGGCAGATAAGTTAGATATATCTTATTTGAACCTGTTAACTTTTTCTTTTTTTAACCTGTAATTCAGGAAGCAGACAACTAAAGGAACTTATGTTTTCTTTTGAAACAACCAGCCAAACAATGTAGGTGTCTTAAGGGTGATTGGTCAAGCCATAGCTATGTTTTCATTCAATTCTATTCTATCAAATTTGAATCAACAAAGTTGTACTGAGTACATCTTATTTGTGAAGAAACTAATAGCTGGTAGGGATTATTAAAGGAAAGAATTTTAGACTATATGAGAGGGAAAACAATATGGACAAAAGTATGATATTACCTAGAGAGTTGGAAAGGGAGAGATGGAGAGAGGGAGAGGAGAGAGAGGAAGGGAGGGAGGGAGGGAGGAAAGGGAAGAGAGAGAGAGAGAGAGAGAGAGAGAGAGAGAGAGAGAGAGAGAGAGAGAATAATCTAAAGAAATATGAGGAGAGAACAAGTTCAGCTCCTGAGACTAGAGAAGATTATATGAATCTATGACCAAAACAGATCCCTGGTGGTATATCCAGAAATGGGATTTAGATGATCATCTAACAAAGAGAAGTCAGACAGATAGTAAGAGAAAGGGAAAAGAAAAATGTCATGAAATGCCAGGGAAGAGAGATTATACAGAATATTGAGGAGGAGGGCATGGTTAACAGTGTCAAATACTACAAAGAAACCAATAAAAAGAACTAGTTAATTAAAAATTCATCAAATTTGGCAAAAATATTAATAAGATCAGAAAAAAGTATTTTCCATGGAATAGTGGAGATAGAAACCAGGTTTTAAAAGGTTTAGAAGAAGAAGTCATGATCGGAAATATAGATGACTTCCTGGTAGTTTGGCCACCAGCTGGAAGAAAGATATAGCATGGTAACTTGAAAGGAAAGCAGAGTCAGGTAAAGAATAGTTGTTGTTGCTGTTTGTTTTTTAGTGGAAGAGATCTGGGCAAATTTGTAAGCAACAGGGAAGGAAACAGTGGATAAAGAAAAATGTAAAATTAGAGGGATAAAGGAGATGATTAAAGTGGCAACACTCTGAAGGATATTGGATGGGAACAAAGGCATAAGTGGAGGAGGGGTTGTTCTTGGCAAAGAGAAGGTCTTTTTCAAAAACTGGAGCTGAAGAAAAAGAAGGTGCTAATGTTCATAAAATTTCAGATAGAAAAAAATGGAGAGAAGAAGGAGTTTGGTATTTGAACCCATGTTAGACTTCATAACATATTTTGGTATGATAGAAAGAATGTTGGATATGTAATCAAAAGCCCTTTATATGGCATCAAAATCACAGATATACAAAATCCACTTTTCCTCATCCATGCCCCTCTGTTTAAAGTAGGCTGCATGCCCCTCTTTGATTTCAAGGTACCTCTTTCTTACCTATGATTCTTCACAGAACACCAACAGTGATGATACCTTTTTTGATCATATTTTGCATTGAAAATATAAGAGAAGGGGCGGCTAGGTGGCACAGTGAATAGAGCGCCGACCCTGGAATCAGAAGGACCTGAGTTCGGAGCCGGCCTCAGACACTTAATCCACACAAACAAAAAACCTAGCCGTGTAACCTTGGGCAAGTTACTTAACCCCAATTGCCCTAAAGGGGCGGCTAGGTGGCGCAGTGAGTAAGAGTGCCAGCCTCGGAGTTGGGATGACCCGAGATCAGATCCGGCCTCAGAAAATGAGCACCCACGCATAAATAATGACCAGCCATGTAACCTTGAGCAAGTTACTTAACCCCAATTGCTTTAAAAAAAAAAAAAGAAAATACAAGAGAAAGTAGGAGAAAATGATAGAGCTAGAATTAAGGGAAAGGTGGCTGAGAGAAGAATTGCTTCTTCTGAGATAGAAAAGGAATGATGGTGAATGGTCATTCATATAAATGTTGAGGTGGAATAGAAGTTGAAGTATCCCTGTCCTATGATTCAGACCTTCTCAGTTAATTAGGAGATGATGTTGTCTGTTGAGAATAAAAGAATAAAGCAGGGTATTTTTTAATTTGCTAAGAGTAAGAAAAAATTGGAATAGCTGATTTAGAGTTAACAAGATAAATGAGAAATCTGGAAGATAGCATGTTGTGAAGAAAAGATTATTGGACCAGAATTCAGCAGACATGGATTCAAATACTGGCTCTACTATTTACTCACTGTATAGTTATGTGTGGGTCACTAGGCTTCAGTTTCCTCATCCAAAATAGGATGAATACTAGATGACATCTAAGGATAATTCCAGCTTTAAATAGGACTGTGACTGCTGGATAGCATTGAAGGCCAAACTGAGGTTTGTAGCATGAATTTGTAGTAGACTCAGGACAATTTTGTAACCATCCTTAGCAATACTTATCTGTCTGGGAGTGAAGAAAGGACATGGTGAGGGTTACTCAGGTTTAGATGTAGCAAGTTGAGAAGATATTGATATATTCTAAAGTAGTAGCAATCACATTGTCAAAATGATTGACCTATGGGTCCTGGCTGGATAGAGAGTGTTAAAAGTTTAAGGAATGCCTAATTTAGATTTTAACCCCTTAAAAATATATTATGAAACCTATCTTAAGAATAGAAATGTTTTCTGTGTGTAACTTTTGTTAGTCTTCTAACACTTTAAGCATGTTTCTTTTTTTTCTAATCTCAATAGAAATGGTGAATAGTTCATTTTCCTGTTTAGTACACCTTTAAAATTAAAAAAAAAAAGAAATCATTGTTCAGTTACTTTTACATGTGGTTATTTTTTGGTCAGTATCTAAAATCCCTGTCTTTTCTCATATGTCTCATTTTCCTAACTTTAATCATTTCCTTGAAAAGTCTTGGAATCCTTTCCAAGTTATACACAGTTCTCTCCATGCCAGAAACTGGACATCAGACTCTAATAAGGAAATAGATAATTACTGAGTGAAATGTGAGGATTAACTTCTGGTAGATGAATTTCTCAGAAACAAAAAGAAATTAAGCTGCTATATATGTAATTTGAAGAGCAAAAAGGGGGAAGAAAATCATTAATGTTCAACTTGTTTTCTAAGGAAAAAATATTTTTGTCTTAAAACTGTATTTTAGATAATATGAACACTACTTATAACCTCATGCAAGTTCACTGATTCACTAGGAATGCAAAGTTTTCTAAGTGTCACTTTTCTAGACTTAATAAAAGTCTTTTCCATGAAAAGAATTATCTTGGGTATACCAGGGAACTCTTAACATATAACAACACTTCTGATGAAATTGAATGCTTTCAGATACATGTTAGTTTTACCTTTACTTTTATTCAGTTCCAAGATTCCCCTTTTCCCTAAGGCTGCTAAAGTGATTCCCAGTGTAATAATAACTATGTGTGGCATAAACATGGGAAAGGTTAGAGGTTTTAAAGTGAATCCATCTCTATCTCTCACCTATTTTCTTTTCTATTGGAACAATATTGTTGAGCAAACAAAGCAAGTAAAAGTTATCAAAACACAGCACATCAAAATGTTTTAGAATTCTGAGTATTTTATTCTCTCTCCACATAAAGTATTACTTAGGGGTTAGGGAAGATAGAACAAGAAACTTCTGAGAAGTTGTGATTAATTTGGAAATTCTAAATTTGATATATAGTTTATAATTTTGAGACTACCCAAAGGAAGAAACTATACATAAAAAACTATTCTGCTTTCAAAAATTAAAAAACCTCCTCAAATATGTATGTGCCTGGAATGAATTAGTTGGATTGACTTTATCACAAAGAAAATATGATTTTGCATATAAATATAATGTATATCACAAAATATTTACCAGTTAAAACCCCCAGACAAAGAACAGCTCATGGGCAAATAAGCATAACATTTTAATTGAAAAAATATTCTTCTCAACATAATAATATTATTAATAGTCAGAAATGTATTCTATTTCAAGCTTGCCTTCCTATTATAAGAGTTTTATGGGAATATCACTTATGAAGCTCCCCCATTATGATGGTTATGGTGAAATAAAGACGAATCATTCTAACCTCTAATGTATTAAGCATGATGAGTCAGTTCACTCCAACTTAGCCAATTATTTCTGTGTATTTTCAGTATCAGCAAAAACAAATATTTGCTCTTCAACTATTTTGAGTAAAAAGTAGTCCTGGTTCTTCTGTTAAAAGAAAACTGTGGTTGTTTGTCTTAGTTTTTGAAGAGGATCAATGATATCATGGGGTGATATCTTGGCTCCTCTGTGACTTGGATTTAAGTGAGACAGAGTTACACAAAGTTAGCAGTCTCACTGCCTCTTCCAGAGTCATCAAAGTCCAGTGGCAAAACAAAATTCAGGACAACTGGAAATGGCCTAGGATACAGTAGATGATGGCCTTGGCATCTTCTATATCTGATCAAGCTCTAATCACTCTAGAGCATCTGCTTCAGTTGCTTCCATGACTATTGGAACAAATTGTTCCCATCCGTCCATTTCACCAGGAGAAGTCTTCACATACTTAATGAATTTAATTCACTAATGAGTTTAAGTTCCTTTGTTTACCCTCAACCTTGTTTAGTCCATCTGCCAAGACAATTTATGAGAGTGTGACCAGTGCACATGCTACACTTTCTTATAGCCACAGGTGAGAGTTAAGTGCCAATTGAACACCAAAGATGAAGGAGCAGCCCTGAAAAGGACTCAATAAGCCCTCACAGCAGAGGGGTTAATCCTCCTTGAACACATAGTACACCCCAGAAGGAAACTAAATATTATCTAAAGTGACAGCATTATTCTTAGGAGGAAACAGAAGGATTTGGGATCACCAAAAACCAAAGCTTTTAGTTGACAATGAATATCAATGATAAAGGAATTTGGAAAGGAAAAGTGAGATATGAAATTATATCAAAGAACCTTTCAGAGTACCCTTATTTTCTTTCTTTTAAACCAAGTATTTGCTAGGGATGAGTGTAAATAAGTATACATTTCAGTTGTCATATTACATTACCAATCAAAACTTTTTTTAAAGAAAGTAGACTACAGAAGACTTCTTATGGATAGCATCTAAGCTAGATACCACAGAAAGCGTCTATGAGGAAGGAAGAATAGCTATTTAGACACTCAGAAGTCCACAGGAGACAAAATTCATGAAAAGAACAAGTAGTAAAAATAATGCCCTAAAATGTCTACTAACAAAAGCCTAGACCTTAGTCAATAAACAAAAGAAACTAGAAGTCTTCATTCAAAAACACAGATTTGACCTCATCCCTGAGACATGCTGAAATGTGATAAAACCCATGATAGGAATATGTTTCTGGATGAATATAGTTTATTCAAATGAAAGAAAGAGGTGAAGATTCTGGGAAGATGGCAGAGTAAGTCAGAAAATTCCATGCTCTCCAGATTTCCCCCACAAAAAAGTGGGGGGTATGAAGCCAAGCATGAGCAGCTTTCCAGAGGACTGTTGCTGTGAATGCTTTAATGTTCTGATCATATAGTATAGTGAATTCTCTATTTATTCAACAGTAAATTAAAGCAAAACAGTCACAGAAACCAAAGTTACAGCATTCACAATGTTACAACATAACAACTTATCACTAAAGTGGCCACATAATTTTAAACAAAAGATGTCATTCAGTAAGTCCTTAACTCAATCATCCTTAAGGAGCAAGCCTCCTTAAAAAACACAAAGTACAAAGGTCAAAGCTCCCCATCCCTAGGCCACATTGTCTTAATCTCTGGAGTACAAAATTCTTCCATCCCTAGGCCACAGTAAATCATGATCTTCTCAGTCAGCACTAAGTTTCCAAGGAGAGGTCTTTTCATCTTGACTTGAGGCTGGCTCTCAGATTCCATGGCTCTTCTTCCATGGGTCCAGCTCCTGCCAAGTCCATTAAAGTTTCTGTTTCTGGGAAGACAAAGCTTAACAGAGCCACAATAACATTCATACACACTTGCAGCACCATCATCAATTCACTATCTACCTGTGAAATCAGCACAGACCCACATACAAGGTCTGAGAACTCAACACAAACCCACAAAAAGGTCTAAGAACTCAGCACAAATCATCAGTAGAGTCCCAGGACTTCTAAAACCCTCCTCCAGGATTTCTGTAAACAGACAACAAGAAAATCTTCTTACAGGGCTTCCAGTAAGGTCACAGAGCTTCTGTACAAAGTATCACAAACAAAAATCAACAAGGACAGAACAGACAAACAATGTGCCTAGCCACTACAAAGTTCCCCTCCTCAATTCTGCTCTTTCCCACCTTGGGTTTCTCCTTATATATGGTCATTAGCTCCTCCCTCTTCTACCCCTTCCTGTTGCATCAGCAAGTTCCTCCCACTATGGGGTTCACAAGTTCTGTTTCTTAACAATTATTTGATATAATCATGGACAAGTCTTAAAAGAAACTTGAACTGAAACAAGGTGCTAAATAATTAAATAGCTGAGACAAGGTGCTAAGTACTTCTTTGCTTGGCATTACAGGGTAAATGTAGAGTGGTAAAAGTAAACAAGAGTTGGGGCAGAGTAGTGGTCCTCCTGGAACAACTAGGAGAAGATCCAAAGAAAAATCCCAGGACCAAGGTTCAGTCCCTGTGAAGCATAAAACTCTTTAGGCTAGGGGCGGCTAGGTGGCGCAGTGAATAGAGCGCCGGCCCTGGAATCAGAAGGACCTGAGTTCGGAGCCGGCCTCCAACACTTAATCCGCACAAACAAAAACCTAGCCGTGTAACCTTGGGCAAGTTACTTAACCCCAATTGCCCTAAAGGGGCGGCTAGGTGGCGCAGTGAGTAAGAGCGCCGGCCTCGGAGTTTGGATGGCCCGAGATCAGATCCGGCCTCAGAAAATGAGCACCCACGCATAAATAATGACTAGCCGTGTAACCTTGAGCAAGTTACTTAACCCCAATTGCTTAAAAAAAAAAAAAACTCTTTAGGCTAGATCCACTGAAACAACCAGCAGCAAACCCTGAGCCTCTCCTCTCCCCAAGATGACATACAATCTAATATAGGCTATAGATGTGCAATCACATTAAATATATTTCCACATTAGTCATGTTGTGAAAGAAGAATCAGTGTAAAAAAAGGAAAACACGAGAAAAAAATAGTATGCTTCAATCTGCATTCATATTCCATGGTTCTTTCCCTGGATGTAGATAGCATTTTCCATCATGAGTCTTTTGGAATTGTCTTAGATCACTGCATTGCTTAGAAGAGCAAACAAAGTAGGTCATAGCACAACGTTGCTGTAACTGTGTACAATGTTCTCCTGGTGGTGCTCATTTCACTCAGCATCAGTTTATACAAGTCTTTCCAGGATTTTCTGAAATCTGTCTGCTCACTATTTCTTATGGGACAATAGTATTCCATTACATTCATATACCATAGTTTGTTCAGCCATTCCCCATTTGATGGGCATGCCCTCAATTTCCAATTCTTGGATGCCACAAAAATTGATGCTAGAAATATTTTTTGTATATATGGGTCATTTTCCCGTTTTTATGATCACTTTGGGATATAGACCTAGATGTGGTATTCCTAGAGCAAAGTAAATGATAGAATTTAATAGCACTTTCAGTATAGTTCAAAATTGCTCTTCAGAATGGTTGGATCAATTCACAACTCTACCAACAATGCATTAGTGTTCCAATTTTCCTGCATCTTCTGCTATATTTATCATTTTTCTATCTTGTCATGTTAGCCAATCTGATAGGTGCAATATATAAAATGTAGATCTAAGATTGTTATTAGTAATTCATTAGTTCAAAAGAAAGATTGGGTTAGAACTGAGCATGATGTGATTTTTTTAAAGTAGCCATTTAAGAAAAAGTAAAAAACATAATTATTGTATAAAAATTAAATGTGAAAGAACTGACATAGAGGAATTAGATGAGGAGGAGTGCTGATAGTTTTGGAAGCCTACTTTGTTTGGGAATGAGTTAAAGAGGGAACAATACATACATATCTAGAAGAGTATAAAAACCTCAATTCAAAAAGAAATAATTGGCTAAGGGGATACGAAAATGTGAATAGGATAAGGCAGGGTTTTTTGTAAGGAATTCCATTCACGTCAGATCTGGATTAAAGAGAACATATACATTTAGAAGGAAACAAAAATCTCCTAAATCTACAAAGAAATAAGACAGTGAGGGAATAGGATGGGGCACATAGGTGTTTAGTTTAATAGGAATGGAAGGATAAAGGAAGGATATTTGGAGGTGGGTATGTTGAGTAACAGGAGGACAAGGTAGCAAATAGAAGTAAAGTAGAGGAGTCAGAAGGAATAAGTAATAAGAGATACACAAAAACATAAAATAGAGATCAGCAGTAGAATTTATTGGAAGGGGAGGGGGGAAAGCCAGGGTAGTAATCATGATCTCAAAGTTGAAGCTAAAATGGATTTAACCAAAAGGGACAAATAAGGAAACTATACCACATGTCAGTCATATTAATCAATATTGTTTCAGACTATTTAAAATAACTAAACAGTATAAGGTTGGAATATTTCTATGATATAGAAAATAATGAATTGGTGGACTTAGAAAATAGGGACTTTGTCTTATGAAACAAGATGTTATACACCCTCAGAGAAATAGGACAAACAAGTAGAGTCTTACATGGATGCATATGAATGTATATGTCTATATATGAGTGTGTAACTAAGTATATTGTCATGCATGTATGTATATATGTATGTATATATTTCTGTGTATATGTATATATGTATTATGTATATGCACATTTGCATGTGTATCTGATAAGGTACTGGCTCTGGGAACCCCCTTGAACTCTGATCGAATCTTCCCATTTGATGAAGCAATTGCATGAGGCCATAAGACTTTCATTGTGGCTCTGCCCAAACTTTTATTACTAGCCTAGTCCTCCTTTGTCCATCTTCTTCCCACCCTTGAGCCTATCAAAATATCTATACCTAAATCAACTGTTGCACCCTTGAACTGGCCTAGCCCACCGTTGTCTGTCCTTTCTAGGTAGCCTCCAGCAACTTCACTCATTTACTGAAGTCTGACCTCATTAACTACCCTCCCCAAACTCATTACTGAGTCTTACCTCACTGACACCCCTGAAAACCCTCCCCAAACTCCTCTTCTAGACCACCCCTAGATCCCTCCCACAATCTTTCTGTATATGAGACCCCACCTTTCCTCCATGTAGTGTGAGAGCACCATGGAATTTTCTGCCACATTCTTGCTCTGTGTCCAATACAAGCCTGCTTGTCTAATATAAGCCTTACAGATACTGAGGTTCCTTAAGAGTTTACCCAATATGGTGAACTTTTAATAAACTTTACTTTTCTTTGGCTGAGTGAAGACTTGAGTTGAATTCATTCAGCAGGACCCAGAGTGTGGATATTTTGGGGTCTCGTTTACCCCTAGCCTAAATCTTGTCATTTTTTGAAGACCCACTTCATATCTGTGTCCATGCTTAATTGTAGCCTTCTTGGAGTGGGGGAAGGATGAGAGGGGGAAAAGAACAAAGTAGAAAGTGCACAGCAGAGAACAAAAGAAAACTTACAAGGAAGCAAATAAAAGATGGACAGCTCTGAACATAGTGTGTAGTATTAATTATATTAGCTTTCTTGAAATGGAAATTTGTTTCCATATATTTTGAATCCTCTTCTATATTCTGCTGTGCACAGGGCAATGTTTTTCTTTCCTTTTCTTATTTTATACTTAAGTTTTAATATTTAAGTTAATAACATGTTTCTTTTTTCTTTTCTTATTGTATACTTTAGTTTAAAATAAATTAATAAAAAAGAAAGAAAGTAAAAGAGGGTAATGTAGAATATCACTGAATATTTAGAAAGTATACTCATGTAAGGAAATTCAGGAATCGATATGAATAGCATGGTGAAAAGCATTTGGGCAAAGAGATGGAGGGAGAAACAAGTGAGTTTTTTGTTTTGTTTTGTTTTTAATTGACATATACTACAAATCACTTACACAGAAAGAAGAAATTAACAATTCTTGTACAGAGTCATGGAGTCATGATTTGCTGATGGAAGTCAATTGCTGAGACATTTCCTGGAGTTCTCTTTCTATCTAAAGCAGAGTAGCTAAAACGTTTTTCAACTGCCTTAAGGACAATTTAATCTTTTAAAAGGAGGAAGAATGGAAAAGGGAAAATCCTATTCTGGACCTAATCCTCACTAATGGACCAACTTGTTGCCACAGTGAAAATGAAGGAATCCTAGTAGGAGCAGGGAGGACTGACCATTCAGTCCTTAAGTATGTGATATGCATGTGTATAGATATGGATATATGTGCGTGTATAATTTGTTTCTCTTTCCTAGTTGTTTACATTTTATTTCTTTAATAACAATAATCTGAATACATATATATTTTGGCAAGTTAAACTCAGAATTTTTCTCTAACAGTACTCAAGATATTCCATTGATCTAAATTTTGCCATCTATTTTCAGTGATTCAATGTATCTATGATCTCATGTGGATATTCCTCATTGTTTTTCAATCATTTATGATTCTTTGTGACCCCATTTGGGGTTTTCTTGGCAAAGATATTGTGTGAATTTCCATTTCCTTCTCTAGCTCATTTTACAGATGAGGAAGCAGAAGTAAACAGGGTTCAGTGACTTGCTCAGGATCACACAGCTAGTAAGTGCCTGAGACCCGATTTGAACTCAGGGAGGTATCTTCCTGACTTCAGGGCTGGCACTCTATCCACTGCACCACCTCACTTCTTTAGATTCGCTCAAATTGCAAGCCATTTGTACTTTGTCATCCTGTGTAATTTTTGTACATATTTTTCCACACATTCTCCATGGAGGATCCACTTAGTATGTTGAAAGCTGTCTTTTTACATTATAAAATAAATGGAATAAAGTGCACAGTTTGGGTTTCCTAAAAGACAGTTATCTTAGATTCAAGTTACTCTTTCCATCTATACTCTGCAGTTTACTTTATCATTCAAAAGTTATAAGAGAGGGGTGGCTAGTGGTGCAGTGAATAGAGCACTGGCCCTGGAATCAGGAGGACCTGAGTTCAAATCTGGCCTCAGACACTTGACACACTTGCTAGCCATGTGATTTTGGGCATGTCACTTAACCCCAATTGCCCTCCAAAAATAAATAAAAAAAAAGTTATAAGGGAGAGAAAAGTTTTTCATCTATGTGTGCTTTTTGTATGCAGATTCACTTCCAACTCAGTGGTCAATTGAAAAGCTTTTTGTTTTCACCCAGTAAACTGACAATTATCCAAAACACTAATTAAACACATGGACATATTCGTAACTGGAGGAAGGACCCCTCCATTATACATCATCAAACAAATCCAGAAAGAGGATCATCACATTCCTTTTTAATTGCTGTTAGGCAAAGCATACTATGCATGGCCTAGTACTTGGGTTCTCATTGGCCAGTTCCACATACAATAAAGAAATCTAACAAAGAGCCATGAGAAAAACCTCAAAGCAAAGTTAAATGCAAAAAAGAATGACAAGGTATACATTATCTACGACTATGTAAGAGACATTTATGTCTAAATATCTATGGATAAATGGACAAAAAGGAAGAGAAAATGGACAATGAGAGATTAATGTATGAGTTGTTAGGAGCATTTCATGTGTTAATAGCAAATCATACAAATGTAAATACCAGGTATGTTTCAGAGAATATGTATTAAGGTATTAATATAAGAAGGATATAATTAATGCATATTTCAAAGAAATAAAGAAGAATTAAATTCATTTTTTTAAAAAATAATTGTATAAATAAAATATAAAGATAACCACACAATAGGTACTGTGAAAAAGATTTGGCTTGGGGGTGGCTAGGTGGTGCAGTGAGTGGAGTGCCTGCCCCAGAGTCAGGAAGACCTGAGTCCTCAGACACTTAACACCAAAAAAAAGAAAAAAACAAAACTAGCTTTATGAACTTGGGCAAGTTACTTTAAGCCCAAATGCCCTCCAAAAAGAAAAAGAAAGAAAAAGAAAAAGATTTGGCTTTTCTTTATGGACTGTGAGTTCACAGTGAAGTGTGGTAGCCCTCAGAAGCTAGTACAATAGCAGACTTCATGGTTACCAGAATAGGAGTTAAAGCCCCATTGCTTTAATCAGATAACATCTAGAATGTTGTGATCAGTTCTTACTATCACTTTTGTGATAGACCTTGATAAATCAGTATCCCTTTAGAGGAGATGAACCAATATTTTGAAGGCACTAAAAACCATACCATAGGATAGTGGAAAAAACAAAACAAAATAAAACTGGGAGTTTCAGAGAGAGAAACTTACGAGGGAAAAAATGACTGTTATCAAAGATTTGAATGATGTTCATGTGGAAAAGGGATGCACTTGTTCTGCATGATCCCTAGCAACAATAGTTCAAAACTGCAGAAGAGGTTCAAGAAAGGGAAATATGAACAATAATAGCTGTACAAAGGTTAAATTAGCTATCTCTGGACAGAGTGAGTTCCTCCATCCCTTGGATTCTCTAAGCAGAAGGTAAATAATTTTTGTCCGGGATTTTGTAGGAGGTATTCTTATTGAGATATATATTAGATTTAATGACCTCTGGAGTCACTTTCAAATCTTACATTTCTGAACAACTACAGCTTAGTTAACATAATTTTATGTCTATCTGATATTCTAAATCATTGTACATTCTAATGTTTGGACACTAGAACAAATCTGTAGTGAATTCAAAACCTTTCCAGGAAATTGTATTTGCATATAACAAAAGCCTTTATGTTCTTAAAAATTATCTCTTCCTCATTAAAATACAGTGCAGAAAAAATATTAATTAAAAATTTTGGTCATTTGGATTTCACTACTCAGTCTTTGCTTATCCAGAAAATGCTTTCTGTAATAAAGAGAAAATTCATTGTTTTCTTTTTTTTTCCTTTTAAAATTTAACAGAAATAAAATTTCTATTTAAGAATTTTTTAATAAAATAATTTCTATAAAAAACAAGTAGCATGAAAAAGATGAACTATTTTAAGGTTAATATTAGTACCAGAGTCATAATATTTATTCTCTTTGTCAATATCTAGTTTTAAAGACAATTAATTGGTTGGGAAAGAAAAGAAAACTAGTAGAACTCTATGTTAGGTATTATCAGTGAACTCTCGTGTGGCGAAGAAAAAAGTGGGCTAGACAAATGTCATGGTTTTTAGTCTTGGTTGTTTGTGTGTAATCTTGGATAATTAACTTCAATTATTTTAATTTCTAATTTAATTTAAAATTTCTAAAATGGCTCGTTGAAATTAGTGCTCACCAGAACCAGGAGAATATTGTACACAGTAACAGCAACATTGTTAGATGATCAACTATGATAGACTTAGCTCTTCTCAGCAATACAATGATCCAAGACAATTCAGAAAGACTGATGATGGAAAATACTATCCACATCCTAAGAAAGAACTATTGAGTCTGAATACAGATCAAAGCATACTATTTTCACTTTTTTTGTTTTTTTTTCTTTCTTGTGCTTTCTTCCTTTTTGTTCTGATTCCTCTTTCACAGCATGACCGATAAAGAAATATGTTTAATATGATTGTACATGTATAACCTATATCAAATTGCTTGTCAACGGATGGAGAGAAAGAAGGAGGAAAAGAGAAAAAAAATTGGAGCTCAAAATCTTATAAAAGTGAATATTGAAAATTATCTTTACATGTAATTGGAAAGAACAAAATATATTAAGTGGAAATTATCACTCTCCATTGTCCTTTTCAGTTAAAAAATCTATAATGTAATGATTCTATCAAAGTTAGTATACAGCATGGAAAAAAAAAAGTATTCATTTGTTCTAACTCCTAACTGATCCACAGATTACTTTTTCATTGTAGAGAATAGAAAGTTGATTTTTTTCATGAAAAGGGTGAAGGAATCTTGAGAATGAAAAATTCAGAAATAACATGAATTCTTTTGGAAGTGTAGGCACTATAAGAGTAATTGCTAGGAATCTGACTTCCATAATTGACAACAAACCTACTATAATGATAGAATGCTCTGAGATTATTCAAGGACATTTTACTAGGAGGAGAAAAATTATCCTTATAGTGTGGATAACTATGTCAGAACATTTGAGGCACTTGAAATAAATATTTCTGAGTTCCTTTAATTCTCTCTAGAAATTTTCTCTCCTTAGAGGCTGCTGTCATCAAGTGAGAGGCATGATGGCAGAATACTACCTGAGGATCTAATGAGATAATATGTAAACTACTTGGCAAAGTTTAAAGTGCCAGTAAAGTCCAACTATTCTTATTAAAATGTCTTCAAGCAACTCTAAGTCTGAATAGAAACTCTATATCAAGATTCTGAAACTATTATTTTCAACTAGATAAATTATAAGATCCTAGGAAAGCAAAGACTGCTTCATTTTTGTAATTGTATCCCTATACCTAAATATAATGCCTGGCACATAGTAAATACTTAATAAATATTTACTAATCAATTATTTATGCATGAAATATAAATCTACTTATAAAGACTAAAGCACATTCAATTATTGAACTAAATCCATGAGAAATATCAAATAAAGATAAGGTATATAACAGGACCCTTTCATTTACTAAAGTTTTTATTTCTCTACATAATTTAATCTGTTAAAATTGTTAATTTCTTAGAGAATTCCATAAATTTGTCCTTACATCTATTATTTTAGACTTATGCCACCATCTTAAATGTAATATAGTCTTATGTTGATGAGCATAAACTACTAACTTTTTTTTTTCATTTCTTCCTTTTCCAACAAAATGCTTACTAGCAGTTCAATATGTTGCTGGGTCTGTCCCATTTATCACTGACTATCTCTTGGTTAATTTTCTTCTTTTCATACCTTTACCTCTGGTAAAAGACATCCCCCTACTCTGTCATAGGCTAGCTAGCCTATTTAGCTAGTCTAATTAGAGATGTTATCTTTCTGATTAAACTCAAGTTAATCACCTCAAAAATATTCTTCATGAATCTCAAATATGCCTTGAGTGTGATCAAGCACAGTATCAGAAATTTTCCCTATGAGAGATATAGTCTAGACTATCTCATAATTGTCTTGTTATCACAAAGTCATCTATACCAGAACATATCACCAGAGACTGGGTCAAGTGCCAGTATAATATACAGCATAACCAATGGGGAGAGAAAATGAAGACAAGACACACTATTCCCCTAGTCACATTCTTGCAGGAGAAACAGAGGTGGAAATTTCATTATAGGGAAGTTTGTTGTGGAGTCCAAGCATTTTAGACTTGACACTTTAGAGTCCCAGAGGGATATTTGCATCTGAATCTCTCTCTGCAAACAATTGATCAACATAATTATGGCTGACCTAAAGAATGGGTCTTAGTTGCCTCATGTAAACTGAAATTGTTGGATTAGACCTTTAAGGTCCTTTTGAGCTTTAAATCTATGATCACCTTAATAAGGATGGTGATGACCACCATGATGATGAAGAAGAGGAAGAAGAGGAAGAGGAGGAAGAGGAAGAGGAGGAAGAGGAAGAAGAAGAAGAGGAAGAAGAACCGGGATGAAAGATTAGACTTTTTCAGCTTCACACCAGGAGGCAGAACTAGAAGCAACAGTTGTATGGTGGAAGATATAAAGAGGTAAAAATATGTCTGACATAAAGGGAAAAAACAACATTCTAGAATCTTGAGCTCTCCAAATGTGAAAAGATCTTCATTGGGAGATAGTGACTTCTCCATGGGGGAAGATCAAAAGGTAAAATCTACCTGTATGGCGACTTCTAAGGTGTGATATAGTGTGGATTTTTGTTCAGGTACAGGTGGGATTAGGTGGCCACTTGGGTACCCTCCTTTTCTGAGACTCTGTGATTCTGTAACAACATGGGACATAGAATCACATGCATATTCTGAAAAAGTAAACTACCAACATTAATGCAGAGATGCTCTCCTGGGAAGATGAAAAATAACACAAAATGAAGGCCCACACAATACTATGGTTAAAGATTTAAAACCATAGTTTTACCAGGGCCTCCCTCTTTTCACTACTGGTCATAACCTTGAAAATAAGATCAGGTACACTGTTCTATGTTAGGCCATCAAAGTGGCAATGGGTTAAATTATCAGTGTTTATTTCTCCCAGGAATCTAGTAATTTGGGGATCATGGTAAGTGCAATAGACCTCTTCTGCATTATGAATGTAGTGGCACTAAGTACCCACTACTGGAGGAGTAAAGGTCAGACCTTTCTGTGCTTCCTTACCATTGCTGCTTATATCCTGAGAAACAAGAAGAGTTCCAAAGTTTTCTCCCCTTAAATTCTAAATTTCAAGATGGAACATTTAGCAAGGAATTACTCATTGCAAATCCATAATACAGAAAAAGGTTGAAAAAAAAAAGAACGAGAAAACAATAGTGCTCACTGGGAGTAATATCCAGATAGGACATGAACTCTTGGGTTTGATTAAGGCAGTAAGGAGATGCTTAACTCCTTCTAAGTGAGGTCAACTTAAGAAACAGCAGTTCTGGGTCCATCTGTCCATTTCAGTTTGAGTCAAATAGAATGAAAAATATATAATGAGGAGTTAGAATCATGGACTTTGCCCAAATCCTTTTTTTAGTAACAAGTTTTAATTTATTGCTTTCCAAAAAATATTCTAAAAGGCATCAGTTACCACACACACACACACACACACACACACACACACACACACACACACACAATATCATTGCAAGTCCACATCCATGAATTGAAGTCATGAGGTATCTATAAAATTTCACCATTCTTAGAAATGTTCTCAGGTATCAAATTCTTCTGGTAACTCCATTAATCAAATGTAAGAAGGTTGCAGGGACATTAAGTTAATCAAAGCACACAACTGGATATTCATAATGTTCAATGCCCACTCATCCCCAGGCTTAATTCAAATAAAATAATGTGTGTCTTTCAAATCTTTCTTTCCTCTCACAATTCCCTATACATAGAGTATACTCCTACTTAATAAAAAAAAAATCACCCTAAATGAGTCTAAATTTGAATTGCCTTTAATAGCAACAAGCATAAAGGACAGAGTGAATTTTAAATTGGAATTCCTACAACTAAAAAAGAAGTTATTATTATAATAGAAATGGAAAACAATGAATGAGTCTATGAAATTTATAATATTGCTACTAACATTTTTAAAGTAAGAAACAAGGGGAAACATTTTATGCAGGCATGGAAAAGAATTAGTTCATGCTTCCCTCTCCTAAGTTATTCAAAAGAAATGTTTCCCCACTAAAGTCTGTTATATTAAAAAAGAACAAAGAAGATAAGTGAAGTCTGCATTACTACATTTCTATGGAGATAAACAATGTGTGGCAAAGTATTCTGTTTTCTCTTCTAAGGTAAATTTATCACAGTCACGTTGTCTCCATTTAAGTGGAGAACAAGCAGTAAAGAATGCAGTTATTTAGGCTCTGATACTCATGAAAGACAGAAGAGGGACAGAATTACTTTAAGAGACTGAGAAGCTTTGAAGAGGGGAAGGCCATCTATATGGCTGTTACTGGAGAGAGAGAGAGAGAGAGAGAGAGAGAGAGAGACTACTCTGACTTGTATGTGCAGCACTGGGTCTGTGTCCCATCAAGGATGAAGCCTTTGAAGATTCCACCAAGTACTCCTGCCATCCACCCCAAACCATCCTGCATTCATGTTGTCAGGATGCTATTAGGAGATACCCTGCTTTCCAGAGCTAATGTTCAGCAAGCAAACTGTGCCCTGAGCTTGGCATAACAACAATCCTTTGCACTTACTTTCTGGAACTGATGGTCCCTAAGCTCAGGCAAGAACCAACAGGCCCAAACATGAAGCCCTGCTATGAACAGACATTTTGTCACTAAATAACTTTGCCCCACTGTTGCTATCATGCCTCACTGTTGCTATTGTGCCTTACTACTGTTGCTCCACTATACTGTTTGATTCTTTGTCTAGCACGAGTATATAAGTCAACGTTCAGGCACCCTAAAGTGGGTCCCCCCACCCTCAATGAGGGGCAGGGCCCTGGCATCGTGTTTAATTTACCTCTTTACTTGCAAGTCATTTCCCTCACTTTGAAACTAAACTTCTGTTTCATTCCTGACTCTCCCTGTCTCTGGCCTGCTCTGTTTGGTTCTAGTCATTTACAGGTTAGAGGCTGGTTCAGCTCAGTTGACAATGTGCATTTATTCTCTTTATATTTATCTGTCTGCATGTGTATATCTATATCTACCTATCTATCTATCTATCTATCTATCTATCTATCTATCTATCTATTTATCTATCTATATAAACATACACATATTTACTTATTATCTGCCCCACTGTAATGGAGCTGTCTTTTAGAGTAGGGATAATTTCATTCTCTGTAACTTATTTTCAATTTCTGCCACAGAGTAGGAACTGAATAAAATGCCAGTCCATTGATGTTATAAGAGTAACAAATAAAGGACTATGAGATGTTAAAAGCTAAAAAATTTCCTGTCTATAGTCAGGAGGCAGGAATCAGGAAAGGTCTTATAAAGATAGTTCAACTATCCATTTAGGATCAACATAAAAGAACAGATAGAATTTTTACAGATGGAAATGGATGTGAAAGGTATTTAAGAAAATAGAAAAGACAAAGTCTAAGATGTAGAGGAAATATACAGAAAGTTAGAAGAATATCTATACCATTGTGAGCATATGTTGTTTCTATCTGCCTTTGAATATGTGTCTGAGAAATTTGAACTTTATTTGTTAGGTAATATCAAACCATTGATGGCTTCTTAGGGTGATTGAATGCTGAAACTTATTCATTGGGAAGACTAATCTCATAACTATGTGTAAAATGGACTAGAGGATAGAGAGAGCCTAAAGGAAGAGACACTAAATAGGAGTCTGAAAGAGTACTAGAGAAGAGGTAATCAGTGTCTGAATCTGTATTTTAGCAGTGGTAATAGAAGGGAATAGATACTAGAGGTCATGCAGAGGTAGAATTGACAGAAATTGACAATTGACTTTTTTGGGAGCCTATCTATATGGCTGTTACTGGAGAGAGAGAGGGAGAGGGAGAGAGAGAGACTACTCTGACTTGTGTGCAGCATTCGGTCTTTGTCCCATCAAGGATGCTGTGTACTCCCCCAGGGTTTAGTCAGTCTTGAAGTGATCAGAGAATTAAATGCCCCAAACTCAGGATGAGGAGAAATGTCATGTTTGTTTGTCTTTATGATTATGATGATGATGATGATGATGATTATTATTTGTGCATGAAAAAATGGAATTTTAAAAACCATTAGTGTCCTTCATTACCATGTCCATAAAATCTGGATTTCTTGGAAAACAAAGACCATGGTACTCTTAAGAAACCACATTGTAGGGAATAATCAGAGGAGAAAGAAGTCAATATTCTGACAGGCAAGAAAGAAGTCAATAATCTGGCAGGCCCTGAGAAAGGGATAATGGAGGCATTGACATGGTGTGATGGAGTTTCCACTTCAGACATTCTCTAGGGTGCACAAGGTCTTTTTACCTTACAGAACTTTGAATGGGAGCAGTTCATTACCCATAAAAGAAATGCAGTGAAACAGCACAGAAGGAGAGCTTTACCAGGGTGGGGAAAAGTAATGAAATCTTATAACAGCTCTTCTAGCTGTCAGTAAAATTAAGCAGTGGCTCTCAATGACTTTTGATTAGGCTTTCAATGAGAGAGGAGTAAAAAAAAAAAAAAACCCACAAGATTCTTCTATTCTATCTTCATTCACAACCTTGGCCATATTACAGATTGAAGTGGTAAAGACAAGAAAAGGAAGGAAATCGTTTTCCAGGTTTGTAGAAAAATATAGCATTGTAAATTAAAAAGTAAAAATTACAGTTGAAATGTAAAGAATTTACAAAAAATTCATATTATTGTTAAAAGACCTTTTTAACTTCTAAAACCTCTTAGTGGATTTTTTTTTTTGTGGGGAGAGATTTGTAGCTAGAATTAAGGTTAAGTATAAACAACCTCTCTCCTCTTTGTGGAGGGTGATAGAGGTATTGTTCGAGTAGAAGATGATTTCAGCTACTAGAGAATAAACAGAACTGAAGCTAGTTTGAAATTATTCAATAGAATTTAATTGTCTAGGTAAAGTAGTAACTAAGTCACCTAAATTGAAATAGACTATGCAATTCCAAAAGTAAAAATTGTTACTGTATAAGGAAATCTGTATAGTAGAGATTCAGTGGAATATTAAGACTAGAATATGATTGAAAATAAGATGAAATGAACATAAGGAAATAGTGTAGGCAAAGTAAAACAAGGAGTGTAAAATAAAAGGTTAACTTCAAAATTGATAGGATTAAATCAATGTTGACTTGAGGGATATAAAAAGAAAGGGGGGGGCCCAAGATGGCGGAGTAGAAACAGCACTTCCAAGGTGCTCTCCCCTGACACCACTTCCAAACTATGTAAAAAGTGGACTCTGAACAACTTCTGGAGCTCCAGCACCCACAGAACAACACAGAGAAGCTAACCTCCTGCTGAGGACAGCCCAGCAGCCCTGCATGGAGCGGCCAGCTCAGCACATCATAAGACTCTGGGAGCTGACAGCGCAGTGTGTGGGGAGCAGAGCCCAGGTCTGCATGAGCGGTGGTTTTAGCCCCAGGGCATCTGGGCCAGCAGCCGGGACCCCAGAACACCAGCAGCTGTGGCTATCCCAGAATTATCAACACAAATATGCCTAGGATGAAGTGAGAGGTTAGTGCCCTAAGGACTTTGGGACCAGTATTTGGGGAACACATCAGCTTCTTCCCCTGGGGGCAAGAAGTGGCTGAGGATTTGAGGCACAGAAGCAATTTTGCAGCTTCAGTGGCAGCTTCAGCTCCTGGTCTGCGAATTGTAGGGAGATCCAGCAATCAGTCTGGGGTTAATCCCTCTTGCTTTAACCTGCTTGGATCTATATTGTGGTGGGGAGAGAGGGGGAAGGTCTGGGGTGGGTACCCAACTCAGGAAGTTTTGAAGACCCCAACGTTTGGGATGGAAGCTCCCCTGTCTGGTGGCAGAGTCCTACTGTGGCAACAAGCCCCAAAATCAAGTAATTAAGTGGCAACACGCCTAGGCAAAAGAAAAAAAATAAACAGAAAAATGCAACATTAGACTCCTATTTGGGGGGCAAAGAGGATCGAAGCATGGAACAGGAGGAGGACTGTGAGGTCAGAATCCCTGCACCAAAAGTCCCAAATGAAAATATGAGCAGGTTACAGGCTTTAGAGGACCTTAAGATGGATTTTAAAAACCAAATAAGAGAAGTGGGGGAAAAATTGGGAAGAGAAATGAGAAGGATGTAGGAAAAGTATGAAATGAGAGTCAAGAGCCTGAATGAGGAAAATAACACCTTAAAAAACAGACTAACTCAAATGGCAAAGGACGCTCAAAAGGGCAATGAGGAGAAGAATGCCTTAAAAAGCCAAATTTGCCAGATGGAAAAAGAATCTCAAAAGCTCACTGAAGAGATTCATTCCTTCAGAATTAGACTGGAGCAAATGGAAGCTAGTGACTTTATGAGAAATCAAGATGCTGTTAAACAGATCAAAACAAATGAAAGAATAGAAGGCAATGTGAAATATCTCATGGGAAAAACCACTGACCTGGAAAATAGATCCAGGAGAGATAATTTAAAAATTATTGGCCTACCTGAAAGCCATGATCAAAGAAAGAACCTAGAAATCACCCTTCTAGAAATTCTCAAGGAAAATTGCCCTGATGTTTTAGATCCAGAGGGCAAAATAGAGGTTGAAAGAATCCACCAATCACCTCCTGAAAAAGATCCCAAAAAGAAAACTCCAAGGAATATTATAGCCAGGTTCCAGAATCCCCAGATCAAGGAGAATATACTACAGCAGCCAGGAAGAAACAATTTTAATATTGTGGAAAAACAATCAGAATAGCACAGGACCTGGCAGCTTCTACACTGAGGGATCGAAGGGCATGGAATATGGTATTCCCCAGGGCAAAAGAGCTAGGAGTGAACCCAAGGGTCACCTACCCAAGAAAACTGAGTATTTTGGTTCAGGGGAAAATATGGTCATTCAGTGGAATAGAGGACTTTCAAGTATTCTTAAGGAAAAAAACAGAGTTGAATAGAAAATTTGACATTCAGACACAAGAAGCAAGAGATGCTTGAGAAGGTAATCAGGGAAAAGAAGTCAAAAGGAACTTATCAAAGTTGAACTATTTACATTCCTACATGGAAAAACAATAACTGTGACTGATGAAACCTTCCTCATTATGAAAATAATTGGAGGAGGGTATATGGGCATATGAACACATATGTGAATGTGTGTTTATATGTTTACAGGTATACATGGATAGAGGGCACAGGTTGAATTTGCTGTGAAGGAATGATACTTAAGGGGTGAAGTTAAGAAGTGAGAGAGGAAAGTGGCAAGAGGAGATGGGAAGAGAAAGGGTAGGGTAAATTATCTCATGTAGAAGAGGCAAGGGGAAGTAGTTGCAGGGGAGGGGAAGAACAGGAAGGCAAAAAGGCAAAACCATATTCTCATTGAATCTGGCTCAGGGAGAGAATGACATACATACAAAATGGGATATCTCACCCTGCAGGAGAGTAGGGGGAAGAGGTATGACAGGGGGATGATGGAGGGGAGGGTATTCTTGGGGGGAGGGGAGGTTGGAAGTACCCACTATAGAAGAGGGACAGGATCAAGTAGGGAATGGACCAGGTAGGGGATGGGATGGGTGGGAGGGAAATATAAGCAATCTTTTACAATATATCTACTATGGTAATGTTTTGCATAGCTATACATGTACAACACATACTGAATTGCTTATCTTCCCAGAGGGAGTGGGTGACAAGGGAGGAAGGGAATGGATCTGAAATTCAAAGTTTTAAAATTAAATGTTTCAAATATATATAAATACTATTATTAATACTATTTGATAAGATGTGCAGGCATTGGTGCACAGAGATTCACCTTGCCCCAATGACAAAGTCGAAGGGGGTATGGGAGAAGATATAGGAGAGAGCAGATTGGATGAGGGGCTATCTTGTGGGACTGCTATTCTGGGGTGGTGGTTAGGGGGAACAATGGGGAAAAATTGTAACCCAAAATCTGGCAGAAATGAATGATGTAAACCAGAAGTTAATAAACCATTTGTTAAAATTTAAAAAAAAGAAAGGATGAGAGAAAATTAATTGGGGGTGAGAACAGAATGCGTAGAAATATTTTAAAAATTGATTCTGTTTGCTCTTACTGTGTGAATGGAAAGTTTGAAAATAAAGGTTTGGAATTTTGGAAAGAGGTTTGACAAGAGTTTGATTCCATTGAGATAAGAAGGATTTAAGAAACTTAAAGAAATGTCTGTTAGCAATTTCAGATAGTATTCTATCAAGTTATAATGTTTAACAAATGGAAACACTTAGAATTAAATTTGCAGCATGAAGTTATTTGAATAGCATACTAACATTCTGTCCTTGAAGGATCATTTGAAGGGAATGTACCAATCCTTAGCACTTCATGGACTCCAAAGAAGGGGTATGGGAATGGAAGACTTCCATGTGGAGAACCTTCCCCACCCCTTGAGAGCTTCCCAGGATTAAAACTACAAAGAATAGTAGGAATATGGTGAAATGTGAAGCATGCACTTTATTCACACTCTTAAAGTATCTGGAAGGGTTGGTTGAACACAAGGGAATTGATTTGACTCACTGGATGATTTAAAGGAAGCAAAAAGTTTTATGGAAAGGCTAAAGTGTCACCATGAATCTTTGAAAATGAGCTAACTAAAAGCAAAGGACTCAGAAACTTATTAGCTGTGTGGCTTTAAGCAAGTTACTTCATTTCTGTTTATTGCAGTTTACTAATCTGTAAAAAAAAAAAAAATGATAGGGGTGGCAAGGTGGCGCAGTAAGAGCACCGGCCTCGGAGTTGGGATGACCCAAGATCGAAACCGGCCTCAGAAAATGAGCATCCACACATAAATAATGACTAGCAGTGTAACCTTGAGCAAGTTACTTAACCCCAATTGCTTTAAAAAAAATAACAGTACCCAACTCCCAGGGTTGTCATGAGCATCAAATACATAACAATTGTAAAGTGCTTGGCATGGTATCTGGCATATGGTAATCACTGTATGAATGTTAGCTATTATTATTTTATTAAATACAATTATTCTATACTGGGTTTTGAATGTGATTGGTATAGAATGCCAAATTGAGAGATGGTTATATTTAAATGCATTCAACTAAATCAATGTCTTCTGTCTGGCAATAAGTTTTGTCTCATGTTTTAAATATATAACATTTTATAACCTACTATTGCATTTCTACATTTTTTCTTATATTATGAAACTTAGGAAACCATTGTATCAGAAATCCTGTTAGAAAGGTATTATTTTAATCTGAATGCTATTAGATTATGAATTGAGCTCTAAGAATGTGGCAAAATGTTTGAAACTTGTTAAATATTTATGGAATACATTTGCTTCAAAATGGATAATAATAATAATAACTTAAGATCGGAGAAAAGTAGCACAGATCTCTTAAGTTACCCTTGTCTATGAGGTTCCTTGGGACTTTTTAATTTATCAGCGTCATAAGATCTCATCCACTGCTGACAGCTAATTGCACAATTCTAAAGCAATGAAGTTTGAGAAACTAGGACCATTCCCAGGCAAAGTGGGAAAACTTATAAGTTTGCTTATAGTAAAGAGTGAATTGATTTGCTTATAGTAAATAATAATGAGAGTATTTGACCATTTATGAAAATTACAAAATTGTATCTCTTAATAAATAGTGTGTATTGAAGTTAATCTTTGAACCAACTTAATACCATTAGACCTTAGATTCAAAGATTTCAGTTTCACCTTAGGGGTCAATAGGCAATACAGATCAGGAGCTTACAGTGGTCAAAATGTTTATGGAGTTTTGAGTGAACTATCATATATTCCCTGTATGTTTAAAACTCCAAATTATGATTATTCTTAAAAAGTAAGGACAGATGAAATATTCTTATATTTGCTCATGTTGTTGCAAATTGAGAAAAATAACAATAACCTAACTCTAAACTGAGATTAGTGAAATTTTGCTATTTTAGATCAAATCTCATGGTATTATAATCTGATATTATTCTGAGTTTCATTTTAAGGTTTGACTTGAGGGATTATTATTAAGCCAATAGTCCATAATTCAAGGGGAATGCTATGTGTTGCTCAAAAGGAGTGTGGTCTGATAACTGTTACAGGTGGATGTCTGTGTCTAGGAAAGTTGAGGGAATGACTTTTCATAGGCAAAGGTAAGATCATCTTGACTCAGTTTCCCTACTTGCTGTTTCCATTCTGAAAAGGAAATTTTGCCACCAGCTTAATTCTGTGTCTGGCTTTTAATACTCTATGCGAAATGTGAAACTTTGCTACCTAATCAGCTGGAAAGCATGATGAGCCTAGAATCAAAGAGACCTAAGAGAAGTTTTGATGTTGTTGCTGTTTTAGTTCCCTGCCCCCTTCCCATTATGACTTACGTCAGGTCAGTCTGTGCCCTTGAGGGAAAAGTCATGATATCATCATAACTATTTCCCTCCTTTTGCTTTCAGAGCAAATTACCATACTCAGAGGAGGTGAATAGTGGAAGCTTATCATCACAATACTACAATAGGCTGAATGTATGGAAAATATCATTATTTTAATCTGAATTTATGGCTAACTTCCTATCCTAAGCAACTAGATAATTAAATTCTTTGGTTTGCCATTCCCTCACTAATGGTAGTATATTAACATATTAGTTTATGTTCTTAATGCATCTCATTCCTTCAAGATGATATGAGCATAACATATATCTCCTCAAAAAGGGGATGAGACAAAAATGTAAACTTTTTTTTAACTTAATGGAGTAGTAATTTTTCAGAAAGTTTTAGAGAATTTCAATTTTTATTTACTGCTTGTTCTTTCTATCTTTATGTAAACTATGTACCTGATATGTTCAATGCTATCAAGAGGCAGTTTAAAAAAATGAATGAAGGACTAAATAAATAAATGGAAATGAAGGAAGGAATAAATACCATGAGGGCCTGACTTGTAAAATGAACCCTTCTGTACTTTAATGTTATCAGACAGGGACTTCAAATAGGAAGAAAGAAAAGAACACAGTTTAAATTCTTTAAAATTAATAATTCAATTTTTATACATAAAAACCTTAATTCAATTTGAGAACTTATTACTAAAACATACTCAAGGTCTGTATAATCCATTATAAACATTTGTAAGCTAATTGTGTATATGTGTGCCTGTATACACATATTCATGTAAATATATATATGTAGATACATATATATGCTCATATATGTATATTTCTATCATAGTTCTTTAAGAAAACAATCTAATCTGGGACCCAAGATGACATGTGCTGTTTAAATAGGTTACAGGATTATAAGGACACTTGATGTTATTGAATAATGATGGACATTATTGTATTACTTTGGCTTTTGTTTCATAATGTTTATGTTTGCCTGGAAGAGAAATATATCATCAATCTTTTTTATTTATTATTCAGTATCAGGGCCATTCCTTCTGCAACCTTTTGGTCAACTAAGGTTATATTAACTTTACCTTACCAAAATTTTATTTATGGAATGTATTATTGACTTTTCAACATTTTCAGGTGGAAGTCAAAGGTAAGTTTGAAGTTTCCCAAAATGATTTAGTTATTACCCTAGCTAAATCTATAAGAGAGAATTTGCCTGGCTCTGAGTTTCTTGTTACCCTGATAAAATGTTAATTTTCTCTCCCTCTCAAATTAATCCATGTTGTACCATCTAAATTCCTTGATCTGTAACCTAATAGTTTACCTATAAAGCCTATAGATTTGTCGTCTTAAAGGATATATGAGATTATGACTCCGATTAACTAGGTTTATTCAACTTTTATGATATTGAAGGAAATGAGATTATGATTTTTGTAACATTCATGGACACATCACACTCGTTTTCTGTTGTTAATTTAAATGTCCTAGCTTATAGTCACCAATGCTTAGTCAAATTGATTTGGGAAAAGCACAAGATATTAGATTATGCAGTTGAGGATGTCGGAACTTTATATATATATGTGATTGTGGAGTGGCTCCATGGGTATTGTTAGCACCAAAGTGGGGATATCGTCTAAAATCAACCACAATGCAGAATCATTCTAAAATGATGCCATTTGTTAACATTGCTTGACTTTGGCTACATGCAGTCCAGCCATCCCACCTGCAGAAGACATCTTGCATAGTTAATCATATCTCCTTAGTACTAGTTCCATCTCCTCATAATGAGTATTTAGCAGCTGCTACAAATGCTCATTAGCCCCATTTCCTCATTTGAAAAGTAGGCCTACCTCCTTATTACATGACCCAATCAAAATATTGTTGTTCAGTGAATTTTCAGTCCTGCCTTACTCTTCATGATCCCATTGGTTGTTTTCTTGGCAAAGATACTGGAATAGTTTGCCATTTTCTCTTCCGGCTCATTTTATAGATGAGGTAACTGAGGGTTTAGTGACTTGACCAGGGTCATATGGCTAGTAGGTATCTGATCCTGGTTGTACCAGGTCTGGACCTCTATCTACTTGCCACCCAGCTGTCTTCCAATCAAAATACCTTTTCCCTTATATGGGAAATATTTATTCCTCTTTATAAAAATCAGATCACTTTTAGAATGGAGGCTGGCCCTCCCAACATTTTTTCTACCTTGGCATGTTAAATAAGCTTTTTTAACTTGTTGAGTTTGCCCACTTAATCAGTTCCCTAATGAGGATTCCTTTTAATGATTGTAAGTCAGAGTGTGGGACCTAGAGAAAAATAAGTTTGATTTGGGGTATATGGGGTGTCAGTAGGACATAAAAAGTTTGGGAATAGCTACCAAACTGTTTCTGGAGCATGAGAATAGTAGGGGCTGGAAATACAGATTGGGGAGTAACAGTCATAGAAATCATAGCTGAAGTTGTTGAAGTATATAAATAAGAGTTTGGAAAAGTACGTAAGAGAGAAGAGAAAAAGGTCCCAGAACACAAATATCCATAAAAGTTTAATGAATTTCATTGAATAACTATATTTAGGGGACAGAGGAAAAACAGAGAAGAGGCAGTTAGTACTCTCTAGAAGGCTAGTGGGAGGATAGTCCAAACTAGCAATGTCTTCACAATAGTCCTGTGAGGGAGATGGGATGAGAATTGTCCTCCCATTTGTCTCAGTTTCCTCATCTGTAAAATGAACTGGAAAAGGAACTGACAAACTACTCCAGTATCTTTGCCAAGAAAACCCCAAATGGGGTCATGAATAGTAGGACAGGATTGAAAAACAGCACACTGAAAATAGTAGAAGCTTAATTAATGTTTGTAGAATTAAATCTTCATTTCATAAATGAGGATATGAAGCTCAAAAAATATAAGTGATTTGTCCAAGCTATCTCTAAAGCTAATAAATAGTAAGGTCAATATCTTAATCCATTTCTCAGAACTCCTTGTCCTCTAAATTATATATATGAAAGAGGTGGATAAGAAATGCCTAATTATATTTGTATACTGAATAAAATAACCATTTGGAAATTGAATATACATATCAAAGAAGCAATTGAAATAGGGGATAATATTTTGGTAAGGTAACAAGAAGAGGAAAATGTTATCAAAATCATAGATGAGTTTATCCTTGTATAGAAGACAATACTCTGCCTTCAAGAAAAAAAAGGGAAGAAGGGATAAGTAACCATTTTAAGGTAGAGAATAGAAACTCTGAGGATGTTTCACATTCACATAGGATTTAATTCAATTCAATAAACAATTATTACATGCTTACTATGTGTCAGGCACTATGCCAAGCACTCAAAGAGTTTATAATCTTATGAGGAAAACAACACACAAAATGAAACTGAACATAGAGGGATAACCTGGGGAGGAGGAGATGTTGAGGATGAGGGGAGTGGGTGAGGGATATGGTGTTCCATGGAGTTAACTGGAAGGTTGTAAGCCCTTTAGGAGGAGTTTAATGTTCCACCAGTCCCTCAATCAGAGGAAAGAGGCAACTGAGGGTGAATGGAGAAGCTCCATCAATCTTCATGGTAGAAGATTCAGATGATTATTTTATCCTGGGGGTAGGAAGAGACATGGTGTTCTCTATAGTAGAAGGCAAACAGAAGTGAAGATGAAAGATGGAGGATGTTATTGGTCTTCTTAATAAAGCACAAGATTTAGTCATCTGTGGAGAATGAATAAGGTTACTCTCCCAAATGGGCTCATAAATTGACTCAGATGCATCCAAAGTAAGGATCATCTTTAATCATGGTAAACAACCATTGAATCACTGAACTTTTTGTTCACCATATAAAAATAGCTTTTTGGTTTTTGAACTTAGGATAAAAAAAAGCTTAATAGGAAAATGGATCATGACGCAGATGAGACTATTTGGTCATCGTTATTGACCCACAACATTTCCTCTTATCCATGCTGTACGTACATTGGATATTTTTGCTACAAGTGCAATTTGTGCCAAGTGTATAAATACATGCATCATTATTATCTCTATTATGAGTTGTCAATATTTTGATTTACTTTGAAATGCCATCAACATAATTGTAGTGAATGCCCAATTAACTTGAAGCATTTGACATTACAGTTTAGAGGAAGGAGAAAAAAATCTCAACACAGAAAACATGCTAGATCGACTTTGATCACAAATTGGTGTAATGTAGATGATTTTTATAAGTCAGGACTAAGTAAAATGTGGGAAAACCGGGTGATTTAAATGTTATCAATTGTTGCAAAGATCAAAGATTTGGCCATCAAGACAAGCTGTTCCAAAATTACCAACTTTAGAAATCAATATCATGTCTCACTAATCTCCCCTGACTTCAAGCAACAGTTTTCCTCTCTAGATTACTGTCATTTGCACTAAACTTAGATGTTCATTTACACCCAGCCTATGACAATAAGCTCAACTAGTACCAGTTCAGAGCTACCCACCCCCCATGCCTATGATGCTATAATTATATGCACAACTGGCTTTAGGAACACATTTCTCCTGAGTGATATGTTTTAATTTCGATTATGTTAAGGTGATCCAGAGCTATTATTTCATCCATCTAAGGAACTCTTATTGAAGAAGTCCTCTCTACTTCTCTGCAGTTTTTTATCTTAGTTACCTCAAGCACTGAAAGGTTCTATCAGTTGCCCAAGTTCACATCGACCATATGTTTAAGGGGCAGAAAATAAACCCAAGTCTTCCTGAGTTTAAGGCCACGTCTCTCTCCCACTATACCTTGTAGCTGTCAGTAATAAATACTTTAGAACATTCATAATAGAGGCAGGCAATAGACCTTTGTTTTCATTCATACAAAGAACTCCTGGGTAAGGAAGTATCCTTTATTAATGCAAATTAGCACCTTCCCTGAAAGTAATAGATACATTGAGGTGCTTAAAGCAATGGTGTCATAGTCAAATAGAATATTATCCCTGCAAGCTGCATATTGACTTAGAAAACTACAACTTAACATTATCTTTATTGCATTGCATTTTTATTTTGTTAAACTTTTACCAATTATATTTTAATATGTTTCAGGTGGTACTTGCCAGTTTCACAGGCAACTCAAGTAGGAGTTTAACCCTTCAAATCTGGAACACTGAAAGGTTCAATGTTTTGATCTGCATTTCAATCTATCTTCCCACTTTCTAGCTGAAACATCTCTTTTAAGTTGATAGAACAAACCAATCCAGTTGGTTAATTCTTATTAATTACTAAAGTTAGGGATTTGGGTACCAGTATAACCTTGGAGTTAAATTCAATCCTACAACTCGGCCTAAAGCATAAACTATCCAAAGACAAGGAAGGAAAATTATTTCATGCAGAAATAGATCCATTGATGTTTCTTCTAAGGAAAAGGAGAATTTTTATCATGATCATCATCCATATCTTTAATTATAGTTGACTTCTAGCACTCTAAAGTTTGCAAAACACTTTAAAGGTACTTGATCATTTGATAGGTACTTTATTACTTAAATTCTCTTGGTCACGCATTTTGCATTTTTATTTTTGATGTACTTTTGTAGAAATTCTACTAAGGTCTAGGAAGAATTTGTTTGTCTTCTCCCATGGCCCAAAATATGGACTGGCTGCATAAAGGAAAGAAAGGTATAAAACACTGGAGATTTCGTCCATTATACAGTTAAATAAATTAGAATTTCAATAACAAATTTACTATAAACCATTATATTTTATTAATGTGTAATTCAAAAATGTAGCATCAGTTTGTTAAATACAATGATTTCCAGAGTTCTCTAGGTTATACAAAGTAACCAATAAATTCAAGATTTTCTACTTTTAGATAAGAACTAGTTAATATTGAACAGGTAGCTTTCCTATACCCTTTAGTATAAATTATTTGTATCACATTACAAATAAATTTAGAAGAGAAATAAAAATTAAATATATTAACCATCTTTAAAGAGGCACCCTGAGGATAATACATGAAGCAAAGAAATGTTGAGGGAAGGTAACCAAATTGCATGGCAACTATTTCATAATAGCAATGAATAAATCCCATTAAAAATCATTTGCATCTTCTAAGAGTCATTTAACTGAAAATGAATGGGGAGCTATTTCTTATAATTAATGCTTAAGGACTACACGTATTTTTTTTATTTGAAGACAACAAGGTGAAAATGAAATAGCACTATATTTGGAGTCAAATAACCTGCATTCAGATCTAGACTCTACCCTTTGCTATCCTTGGGTAAGGTATTTAACCTCCCTGAGACTATATCTTTGACTATAAAATGAAGGTTTTGTAAAAGATGAATTCAAAGTTTTGTTTTGTAATTTATTACCTTCTGATTTCATCTGTTTAGAAAACTCCCAGTGAGGAACTTTTTCCACCAATGCAGATTAGCACCTTCTCTGAAAATTACATTCTCAGAAAATTGCCTGGGTCACTGAGAGATGAAAAGACTTTCCCAGAGTCAAACAATGCATGTTAGAGGTAATAATAATAATAATAATAATAATAATATTTAAAGATTTGCAAAGTGTCTGATATGTTATCATATTTGAGCCTTATAATAATTCTGAAAGGTAAATGCTATAACTATCTCCATTTTATAGATAAGGATAATGAAACAGAAATTAAGTGACTTATTCAGGGTCATATAGATTTTATCTTAAACTTCAATTTAGCTAATATTAGTCATTCAATAAACGTTTATTAAGCAGCTACTATGTGCTGGACATCATGCTAAGTTCTAAGGGCTTAGAAAGAAGCAAAAGATTATCCCTTCAATCAAGCAGCTCATAATTTAATTGGGGAGACAAAAAGAAAATAAATATTCACAAACAAGCTTCATACAAGATAAAAAATAAATCATTAAAAGAAGGAAGGCACTAGAATTTAGAGAGGTTGGAAAAGGTTTCCTATAGAAGATGAGATGTTAATTGGGCTTATAGGAAGTCAGGGAAGCCAGAAGTTGGGGATGAGAATGGAAAGCATTCTGGGCATAGGGGATAGTCACAGAAAATGTTTAGAGCAGAAAGATGGAAGTTTCTTGTTCTCAGAACAGCAAGGAGGCCAGAGTCGGTGCATACAATTATTTGATTTATCTACAATTAATTAATTAATCTACAATCAACATTATCTGAATTAAATACAAGTGGTAGGGGATAAGATGTAAGAAGACTAGAAAGGTACAAGGATGGGTAAGTTATGAAGGACTTTTAGATACCAAACAGAAGATTTTTTCTTTGGTCCTCCAAATAATAAGGAGGAACTGATGTTTCTTTCATAGAGGGGTGACTGTCATACCTTCACTTTAGGAAAAATCTCTTTGGTGGCTGAAAGGTGAATAGATTTTTTGTGGCAAGGCCATTGCAATAGGCCAGGCATAAAATGATGTGGGCCTGTGTCAGCTTGGTGGCAATATCAGAGGAGAGAAGGAGCTGTATTTGAGAGATGTTGCAAAGATTAAATGAGTAGGTGTTGGCAACAGATAAGTTGTGAGAGTGAGAGATAGTGGGAAGTCAATGATAACACCTTGGTTGTGAGCCTTGTGGACTGGACAAATGGTGGTATCCTTGAAAGTAACAGGTAAGTTTGGAAAGGGATAGTATTAAGGGGAATGATAATGAATTCAGTTTTAGAAATGTTAAGTTTAAAATGTCTACTGGACATCTAGTTTGAAATATTTGCAAGGAAGTTGAATATGTGGGACTTTGTTCAGTAGAGAGTTAGGGGAGAATAGATAGATTTGAGAATCATCAGCATAGAAATTTTAATTGAATCCCCTGGAACTGATGAATTCAGTACGTGAAGTAGTATAGAGGGAGAGGAGAGGAGAGGAGAGGAGAGGGGAGGGGAGGAGAGGGGAGGAGAAGGGAGGGGAGCGGAAGAGAGGAGAGGGGAGGGGAGGGGAGGGAAGGGGAGGGGAGGGGAGGAGAGGGGAGGGGAGGGGAGAGGAAGGGGACTAATCTTGAGCCCTGTGGAATACCTATGGTTAGTAGACATGAATTGGGTGAGTATCCATCAAAGGAAACTGTCTCCTAAGTTGTCTCTTTTTCATACCATTGTCTGTAATTAAAGATCCTTCTAAATTTTAATGAATAAGTACAACGGGGTGGCAGGTTGATCTGCTTGAAAAGGGGAAAAGAATCTTGGAATCAAAATTTCTCCTCAAAGATTGCCTGTTTCCTGGGATGTCTACTTAAACCAAAAGATACATTTCCCCCAAATCAGTTTTGAATGGAAGCCAGGTCCTCAGGCCTATCTCATTCTAAAATCTTCCCTGTACCCTCTTCTCTTTTTTCCTCCCTTTCCCTTTAGAGACACTCCAGGTCCCAGTTGTATGTGCTGTGCCAAGTGGAGAGAGTATGATGGCTTTCAGGTGTGACATTGGCCTCTTGCTCTATGTCTCATGCCAGCTGGCATTAATATGTTGAGGTCTTCTGTCATTCTCAGTGAAAATAGACTGAATTGATTATATCCCTTTATGTTTTCTTTTTATTAAATTGGAGTCCCTGGACAAATAATCCATCAACTTCCAATCACTTTCTTTTCCATTATATAGTACAGTCAGTAGCAGGTGATTAGTGTAGGTACCCAATACCACTGTTGATAGATTAACTTTAAAATGGCTGCCACAGAGTAGAAACAATTCTAAAATTCTAAACAAATTCTAAAAATTCTAAAAAAGAATTCAGCTAAGCAATTCTGAACATTTCAGTAACTCAGATCTCTTAAAATATGTTCTTACTTACCTGTTTTAAAGATTAGAAATCTATTAGAAATATTAGAGATTAGAAATACAAAAGAATCAAATGCTTTATTTTCATAAGACAAGTTTAAAGCATAGATGAAGAAGCTTATTTTTTATCTCCACAGGTATCTATAATGCATCAACTATGATTTGTCTTTTTGTTCTAAGAATATTTAATTTTTTGTGTTTTCCATATAATATGAGTTTGATTCAGCAAGACTATAAGTTTTGTTGTTGTTGGTTGTTTTTACATTATCTAAGGTCATATGGGAAAACTAAGTTAATAAGCATTTATTCCAAGAATACAGACAGATAGTACAAAGGCATGAAGACCAAAGATATAATGGTGTGTTTGAGGGAAAAGTTCAGTGTTGCTAAAAGGTGGGATGCATATAGGAAAGTAAAATGTAAGAAAGCTGGAAAAATAGGAAGGATCCAGATTGTGAAAACATTTAATACAAAGGAATTTATGTGTGATCGTGGAGATAACAGAACCACTATAGTTCTTTAGGGGAGCAGGGTTAGACTTAGGTCATAGAAAAAATACCTGCAAGACTTTACCAATCAAGATCAAGAAATCTTTTAATTCTGGAAGTTCACTCTAGCCCTAGAAATCATACAGTTGAGGTATCCTCTGCCATTGTAGCCTTTTCCCAGAACCTTCATTTGAGGAGAGCACAGTCAATTATGTCTTATTCCTCCCCAGGCTATTTTCTTTATTTTCTCTACCATGTCCTCCACCTCCCATTCCATTTTCATGTCCTTTTCACTTTCTTTTTCTCTGCTCTCTTTCTATTAGAATGTAAGCCTCTGTTTATACATGTATTCCCAGCATTTAGCAAAGTGATTGGCATATACTAAGGATTTATTAAATTCTTGTTGAATGACTATTGACTGAAGATGGATTGAAGTTGGGAGAAAATTGAGGTAGGAAGATCAGTTAGAAGATTATTATAATAGTTCAGGGGAAACACAATGAAGCCGTAAAACAGGATGATGGATACGTGAGTGTTGAGAAACAGATGTATATGAAAAATTTTGTGAAGGTAGAAATGATAGGATTTGGCAATAGATTGGACACTTTGGACTCAGGAATAGAGAATTATGCCAACACTGTGGGCCTGGATGACCAGAAGAATGATGGTGACCTCAACAGAAAAAGAAAGTTGGGAAGTGGGGAACATGCAGGGTGAGGAGAGGGGGAAATGATAATGAATTCTGTTTTGGATCTCTTGAATTTACATATACATAGGACAAAAGTGAAGTAGGACTGGAGAGGGAGAGAGGGAAGGGAAAAGAAAGGGAACAAATATTTATTAAGTGCCTATAATGTTCCAGACACTACACTAAGCACTCTATAAATATTACCCCATTTGATCTTAATAACAACCCTGAGAGGAAGGCACTATTATTATCCCCATTTTATATTTTTAGGAAGCTAAGGCAGACAGAGATAAAGTGACTTGCTCAGACTCACATACCTAGAAATCGTCTAAGATTAGATTAGAACTTAGATATTCTTGACTCCAAGTTCCATGTTTTATCCATACCAGCCAGCTGATGGGTATGTAAATAAGGATTGAGTATATACAGGTGAGTGTTTTATAAATGAAGATGCAGCAAAGGAGATTTAGAATTAGTAGTCACATAGAAGGATGATTTAGAGAGAACAGTCATTAAAACATAAGGAAAAGAGAGAGAAGGGATAAAAGAACAGTAGTAGACTTCCTGGACACTGGTGAAAGATTTTAAACTTCAAATCCTTGTATCTAACTATTTCACTTTGCCTTTCTATGACTAGACTGGGTTGAACAAACAGAAAGACAAACAGAAATAGCTAAATGTGATGGAATATATATATGTATATATATATATATATATATAATTTTATAGACACTATTAAGTGGTAATTTAACAAATTCAACTTGAGACATATAATAAATTCTTACTGTGTGCAGGGACTGTACACCTGGAAATTAATTCTTTATAAATGGCAACTCATTAAAGAAGGAAAAATATAAAATGCTGTTTATTCCCTAGTAAATATTTTATGCAGTTGCAGTGATGGTGGTAAAGTGATAGCAAAGGTGTTTGAGTTGCTAAGTATCACATAATATTCAATTATCATTAAAGAAAATAGCTAGTGGTGCCCTACATGTGAGACTCAAGTCTAAAGACCAAGTAGTAACATATTACTGGACATCCTTAATAGTAGTAATCTTAATGATTTCATTATAAACAAGATAAAAGATAGTTATAACCAAATGAGAATATGGCCCACAAGTTGTCCTTGGAGAAGAAAATAAAGATGTTTACAGAGTTGGTTTTTCTTATACCCAAAGCAACAACAACAAAAAAAAGTTTCATGATAATTTTGGCAATCTCATACTACAGTGTTCATGATATGTATTTACAAAGGGAATATCATGAGAATAATTACTTATATGACAACATCAACTGTAGGGGATGAAGTGGTAAAGAATTCTTTTTCCTTTTGCTTTTTTTGAGGGGGAGGGAAGCTAGGGCAATCGGGGTTAAGTGACTTGCCCAAGGTCACATGGGTAGAAAGTGTTAAGTGTCTGAGACCAGATTTGAACTGGGGTCCTGTAAGGGTTATGGAATTTAAAGATCGTCCATGCCCCATTGGACTTGCTAATATAGCAGGAAGGAGTGAAGCAAGAAAAAGCAGAAGCCAAGCTGGAGTTCCTGCAGTGACTGGCAGCAGTGGCAGTCGCAGCAGTGGCCAGCAGCAGCGGCCAGCAATAGTAGCTGTAGTAGTAGTGGCTGAAGTGGAGTCGAAAGCATGAACCCCTTTTTTTTGAGCCAGCCAGAATTTCTGCTAAGGACTCCTGCTCAGGACTGCCAGGGACCAGAACTGCTGGAAGCTCCTTCCTAGACGTTGAGCAGTTGCCGTGAGTGGGGAGAGGAGGACCTTTGCCTGAAGTAGCCTGTTCTGTTTTGAAGGCTTGAGAATGTGGGTGTTTACTACAATGACTACTTGTGCCAACTTCATAACTACTGTGATGGCTTTGCCTTTCTGATTTTGGGACTCAATTTTCTGGTATTTTACTAAATGTTCTAGCTTTATCTCCCATGTAGAGGGCCTGGTACATTTTGTGATTAATAAACACATCAGCATATTTATAGTTGACGTAGGTATTGTGAATATTGCATTGCTGATACAGGTCCTCCTGACTCCAGGTCCAGTGCTCTATTCACTGCACCACCTAACCACCCCAAGAAATTCTAAGAACTTGATAAAACCTTCCAAATTAAATCTGCATATACAGATACTCGACTTCAGTGCAGAAAAATGTAAAAATATAAGATCCCTCTATGCCTGTTTGTTGACCATGTGACAAAAGCTGACTTGGAGTCTGTTGACAAGGTAATGTCAATAACTAGTCAAAAATGCAGAGAGGGGTTACAAAAGAGCATTTGATGTGATAGAGCAAAGTTCCATATGAAAGGCTCTCTTCCAACAAAGTGACTGGAATGTTTGTTTCAAAACTAAATGACTCTTTGAAATAAATGACAAATATAGCCTTATTCAAAAACCTTGGATTTTTAGTATCAAGAAAGATATCAACCTCAAGCATATGAGTTGAGAAAGTCCATTTTTTAATGTTAGAGTTTCACTTATGATTGTTAAATCTCTCTCCTCTTTGAGGTAAGATGCTTTACATTCTTTACTTCCTATTTTGCAAATTTGGATATTCCATATTTTCATAAATATGAATTCATTTCACTCGTTTTAAATTGCTTTGTCATGTGAGTGTGTGCACTAGTATCTGAAAATTTTCATTATTCTATTCAATGTGAATTTTTCTATTAAAAAACTGGTGATTTGGTTTTCCAAGTTTTCCTCTCCTGTAGTATCCTGTGGATTATATTGACCTTTACTGTCTAGCTCTAGTACTTCTGAGTAATAGTCTTTTATGATTTCCTAAAGCATAGCATGAAAAGCTTTTTTTTTCATCATGTTTCATCCATTCATAGGTGAAAACTATAGGGTTGTTGAGGGAGTATCATCATGTATATTAAAGTACCCTAATATAAGAGCAAGAGTTGGAAAAGAAAGACTGTGATCCAAGGACTGAACTTTTGAGTTAAGGACAGTGTCCTGGATGTAGATTGAGTAAACTTTTAATGAAGAAGTTACTAAGTCATGATGGTAGATGTGGAGCCTGGACCAATGAAGATCAGAGAGTATTTCAACTCCCCCATCAGGACCAATAGGTCACAAGTGAAAGTGCAACCAGAATTGGAAAGTGTAGCCTGATAGGATGCTAAGTGAGTATTAAAGAAAATGGAAGAAAAATTTTAAAAGGGAAAATGTTTAAGATTAAAGCTATTCAAGGAAAAATTTACCTTTTAGATCTATGAATAAGGGAAGCACTTAGAACCAAACACAAGATAGAGAGGATCACAAAAAGTAAAGTGGTAATTTTAATTACATGAAGTTTTTAAAGAAAAGGTTTTGCACAAAGAAAACAAATGCAGACAAAATTAAAAGGAAAGCAGGAGGCTGGGGGAGGAGGAGCAATTTATAGCAAGTTTCTCTTACTTAGGCGTCATTTCTCAAATATATAGGAAACTGAGTCAAATTTATATTTAAATAGGAGAGAACTGGAATAATAGAGCAGTGGGTGGAGGAAGAGAGAATAGGATTTTAACAGTAACAGTCAGAGGGTCAGGATCACTGAAATGGGGAAGGTATGGATCTTAATCATTGAGCAATAAGTTCAGACAGGTTGATGATCCCTAAGAATTGGTATGGGTGAAGTTCTTTTAAGGGGCAGGAAGCAATGTGTAGCTGGAGAGGCCACAAGGTAAGCCTGGAATTACCCACAAAGGGTTCATGCAAAGCAAATGGCAGAGGTCAAATTTTAAGAGACAGGAGAATATTCTGGAAGGGAGTTCAATAGATGGCTGTCCCAGATAGGCTAGCACTAGCATTCTTCTCTCCTCCTCTAACAGAAATTTCCTTCCTTACTCAATAGGTATAGGCACAGGTGAAGCAACTGGTGGGGATACAAAATTTGTAAAATGTGCTTGTCTTCTGGACAGGTTAAATATCTTTAGAAAAAAATAATTACTGAGAATGAAGGGATCATGAGGAGCTTTATTTGAAATGTTAAAAATATGAATCTTTAATAATTTTAAACAGTTGAATTATTCTTAATTTCTAGTGCCTAGAGTTATATTAGCTCACAGCCTAACAAGGAACCAAGAAAAATCTAGTCTCTGAATTGATGAATAGACTAGAATTAACCCACTGTCAGTTAAGCAAACAAATTACTGCTAGAGTGAAATCAATGAGTGTTAGATCTAGAAGCGGTTTAAGAGGTCCTTAACCTTGTTAAATCATGTGAGTCAAGATGTTATTCTTTTGTTTAGATAAATAAGCAAACTATCTTATCAAGTATTCTGAAGAGTTAAAAAGATTTAGATAGGAGAAATAAAAATAGGTACATTCCTTGAACTTTAAAACAAACAAACATGAATTTTGACCTAGTGACAATTTCTTTAAGTATATCCACCCTCTATGACCACCACCATCACCACCCCCACTACATACACAGGCATACACATACACACACACATTTAGTTAAGGAATTTAAGACCCATTTTTAAGTAACAGAATTTTTTTATGTGTGCTACAATTTTATATGTGTGAACAATTACAAAACTCATTTAGCCCCTTTATTCATAGTCCTCAAAGTAGCAGACCTCATAATACCAAGAATGAATTCCAAATTAGAGGTTCTAGTTTAATTAATTGTTTTCTCTAGTGTATAAGTTCCTAGAAAACAAGAATGTTTTTATAAATATGTATATTGAATAAAGTAAAGTCTCAAAAGATATGAAATTAAACATGGTTACTTTTTACTCTTGTTATTATTTTATCTTCCTTATAGATTAACTATCACACAATCAAGAAATATATATTAATTATTTATTAACCTTTCAGTGCCCCTAAATGAATTGCTGATCTTCATCAGTGGGCAATTTCTGCGTCAGGACTCCCCTACATTTCCCTAATGAACTCAATGTCTAAATTCCCAAACCTTTCTTCCTATAAATACCACTAAGTAATATATAGGTATATATTTACCTGTATATATGTATGTATATTTACACACATAATGGTTTCATGGCAGGAAAGAAAGAAAATGAAAGGCCATGGATTTTGATTAAATGACCACTATAGCATGGTGAAAGTGATTTAATTGTAAGCTTGTACTCATAATTTATTGATTCTGGCATATTTTAATCAGTCATGTAGATAAAGAGTATAACAACTCAGAAACTCTGATATTTACTTACAATATACTTGCTCTCTAAGGATTTAATGCAATGTGTATAAAGTAATCTTTAAAACACTGGAGGCTAAAACACTATGTGCAAAGTTTAAAATCACAGGACAAAAATCTAGGCAACTTCCAATTATGAATACATGGGAACAAATACTGTGAAACAGAAATATCACAGCCTCTCATTCAATGTAATCTAAATGAATTCTGCTGAAATTGTTCAATGATAATAGCCCTGCTTGAACAGGTCAAGTGTTATTTATAAAGATACTGATTAAATATCTATTTAATTATTTGATGTCCATCAGAATGTTTGTCAAATGCTTTCAGAATATTTATTTGCTTTGCTTTAGTGAATTAAAACATGGCACATCACATCATATATTAAATGAATAAATAATTGTGTATAATATGTTAGACATTCTAAATATTGGCATGAATGTACTTTTTAAAGTAGATTTAGAAGAGTCTAATTCTGTAATTAGACCCTTCCTTCAGACAGAAAAATGCAAATAATTAGAAAAATAATCAAGTACTTTCATTTGTTTTAGCTATGGTAATTACAGTTTCCACAATGACTATGGCAATTACATTTTGGCATTTATCGAAGAGCTTGTCATTCAATGATCTCAATGGAGAGGAAAGCCCTAGGACAGCTAGCTAATAATCCTCATGCAGCTTTCTCATTATTAGGAGGATTTATTTAGAGGGTCATTTCTTCTTCTTTTTTTACTTGAACTAAATGGCTAGCAACAAATTACCAATGTGTATTAGAGAAATTTCATATTACCAATAAACCCTTCTTTCTCACAATTACTGCCCTTCTATAACTACTGGCAGAGACGTAGTAATTTCAACTTCACATTCCCAGTTTCAGAGGAATTGAGTGAATTAGTTAGTCTAAGTATATTGGATAATTTTTGAGGTTAAAAAGAAAGGTCAAGAATACATATGTATATATAATAAAACAATGTATGTGATATAATTGTAATTTTATTAATATCTAAGTATATGTTTAATATATTATATAATGTACTGACTGTTTTGAAATATGTGATCCAAGTTTTTATATATTATACACATGCTTACATGTGTACATATGTAAGCACTCAGCACATTACACCATATGTATTAAATTGATAAATAATTGTGCATACTATATTAGACATTTGGATATTTTATATATATACATATATGCTTGTGAGTATGTGTGTTCTATTTCTTGCTCATTGCTTCAGAGAGGAAAAACATAATATGCCTTTCTCTGCCACTGATTTATACTCTCCTGTCATGTTCCTTCTCAAAGTTTCACACTGGCAGTGGATGGAGGAGGCACAAAGAAAAAAAAAATAATACCTTAATGGAATAGTATGAAAGAAAACTATCTAATTAAACAAAGTACTCTAATTTTTACAATTTATTTTATTTTTGAAATTATACTACTGATAGCATGTTTTTGACTGGTCTCCTATAAAATGATTTCTGAAAAAAGCATTCAATATTCTTCATAGCTTGGATGAACTAAAGGTATCCCTGTGAGTTTCTTTTAAAAAAAAAAAGTTGGATTCACATTAGCTGAGCTGTACGCAATAATAAATGTCAAAAAATTTAACAGCAACACCCAACATTCCAGGTTTACCAGCATTGAACAGTGACTTGCTATTAAATTGTAAATAAATGTGGATGGTAAAAAGAATACCTATGGAACTTTTGTTGTCTCAGTTGAGGTCAGGTAGCAGTTAGTGAATAAAATAAACATTTAAGAACAAAACTAAACAAAACTTCTAGAGTCATAAGTAGGTGTTAAAATAAGGGCTTTGCCGCAAGGTACTGACATCTTGTGTCTTTCTCCCCACCTAGACTATCAACTCAGTGGCAAACAATCTCAACTGCATCACTTTTCCTTTAGGTTGGTCTTTGCTTTATCATTTAAATATTGATAGATTTATTGTTTAAATTCATCATTATCTTCATCATCTTAGATAATATTTATATTACACTTTAAGGTTTGCACCTCATGACTATTATTACCAAATCTGATGTAAACCACTGTGGATTTCATATATTAGAGCTGATGCATAAAGATTAGAAAACACATTCATTCAGAAGTTGTGCAATACACAGATTTATTCTCTGTAGAAGATAAAGTCTCAAGCAAGAGCTATCTATTGTGCTATCCTGTGGACTGATGCCATTGGAGCAACAGCCATTAGCTTTTGGAGTTCTGTTTTCTTTATTTTCCTCTTTCTATGTCTAATTGTGGGATCTCTCGTGGGTCCTTCATGCACCCTGATTAAAGGTTTGGAGCACCAGAGAAAACCAACTATCCTCTAGTGCATCTCTGGATTGGTTGAGGTTCTAATTCTATTCAGTTTTAAAATTAAGCCCCAACAATTTTCAAGGCAGTGGGGAGACAAATATGAAAAACAAGGCAAACTTCCCCTCCAAGCACATAAAACTTAATAGGATTATAAGGGATGTGGGGAATTGAAGTTAATGAGGACTCTCCACACCCCAAAACTAGCTGAACTACAGGATAGCTGTACCAGCTAACAGTGGTCTGTTTTCTGTACTGCTCAGCTTCTGCCTATTATGTCTGAGGCTCTCAAACAGACCCTTAGGGCAATGCGGTAGAGTCTCAGAACAATAATTGCATCAGAAATGTAGGCTGAACTTTAGCTGAATGGTCTTATCAACACACATTCAATCCTTACCAGAAAATTGTACCTCAGTACTCTGGAACATGCCAAGCACAGCCAAAACACAAAAGGCCTTTAAAAAAAAGACCCAACATACAGTTCCCAATCTGATATTCTGTGTGTTAGGGAAGTAGAGAGAACTCATTCAATTCATAATTGTCTTTCCCAACAATTACTAGACTCTGATTCTCAAACTTGCAAACATGTGAATCTGCCAAAGGGGACTCAGGTTATAGCCAGCCTGATAATGCACTGGCAAAGATGCCCATTCATGTTTAATCTTAAATGCTCAGCTAAGAGCCACTTCTACACAGCTGTGGAAGAAAGGACGAGAAAGCAAATTCATGATACAATTCATTTGTCCCAAGTCTTTCTTAGCCTGCTAGAATCACAGTAAAAACATTGCCTAAGCAAGAAAGTTTGTTTAATGACAAAATCAAATGTTACAGTCTTAAAATTATTAGATAAGAAGTATTTAAAGGGGTAGCTGAATAACAAAAGATCTTATTTCAGACCACACAACTATGTTAATCAAGCAAGTAATTATGAATAACCTATTAAATATCCACTTCCAGTGAAAATTGATGTTTGAAGTACCTGAAAGGGGATGTTTCTATAACATATTAATGATTAGTATCAACATATAGGTATTTGAGAAACAGTCTATTTCCTGAGCTGTAAGCAGTAATAACTGTCAAATGTTCTATGGTATTTCAGGGCCAGGTAAAAGTCAATATTACGTAAATATTATTGATGGTGTTAATCTTAATAACGTTATATTATCTGACACTTCCTGTTGCAGGGTTGAGGTCCACGAGAAAGTTCAGAATATATGATATATCCTTCAAAGGTGATAATGAAAACTCCTTCCCCCAAATAGTTTGTTTATTTGACCCTGAGTGTGCCTGGGTATGATTACCTAATACCATATCTTATCTCCATAAAGTGAAAAGATCCTTGAATATTTCTACTTGCTGGGTTGTCTTTAATTTTTACATATCTTTTAAAAAATAAAGAAAAGGACACATTTTTAAAAAGGTATTTTATTTTTAGTTCTGTTTTTAGAGACTTCTGTGATTATTGCCAACAACTTTTATCTGGTTTTGTCATAACACTTCATGAACTAAAAGCACTAATATTTCCAAATTCTTCAGACTTAGATTGGTTTCTTAAGTCTCACGGAGAAGAAAAAGATTATTGCATGCCAAAAGATGTCTCTCATTGAGTATGTATTGGCAGGTTACATGCCAGCAAACAGGGTACAAAATAACAATTGCATGTCATTAGATGTACTTATTCATAGTTTAAACTCTTTTCAGGTGGCTATCACACTGGCTTAACAGAAGGAAGAGAGGATTCCCCAAGTGCTGAGAAAAGAACTGAATCTCAATCAACTATAAAAGTTAGATCTGTTCAGGATTACAAAGGGAATGAAATAATACAGATGGTAAAGCCATTGTTCCCTAAGTAAATGGTGTCAGGAACCAAACAGCTTACCAGTACGCGTGTACTTATAGTACCTCAAATTTCTCCCTTGCATTCAGAGACAAATCAAATGTACCTTTGTAATACGGCAAACAAGTTATATTCCTAATGAAGGACAAATAAACAAAACTATATAGGCAATTACCATGTTTTCATATTCCAATATGCAAAAAGTATTCATGAGGCCTAAACTGGAGTGGGTAGATCATGAGAAGCTTTAACTGATAAGGTGATAGAGACACTCACGAAGTTTAATACAAGCTTTAATAATCTACTTTGTGCAAAGTATTATTGTACTAAAACTTTATACACAGAAAGAAAAAAAATTCTGTCCTCAAGTAGCTTATAGTCTGTTGAAATATACAATGCATGTATGTTTTTAAATATAATTATAAAATATATAATTAAATATAAAATACATGCAAAATAATGCAAAGAAATTTCAAGAGGGAGAAAGTGCTGGATGGATGAGTAAAAGGCTTTTGTAGACTCACTGTAGTTTTATTTAAGGAAACTAAGGTTTTTGTGAGGAGGAAGTGAGAAAGGAATGTGTTCCACACATGGGGGTCTATTTAGGCAAAGATCTAGGGATAAGAAATGAGGTATCATTTATAAGGAACAGATAGCAGGCAAATTTGACAGAAATGGAGAGTAGATGAAAGGGAGTTATATGAAACAGAACTGGAAATGTAGGTATAAATCAGATTATCCAGAATTTTTAAGATAATAATCATGGAAGATTTTTGAGAAAATGAATAACAACAAAATTTGTGTTTCAGCAACCTTAGCTTGGCAACCTTGTGGAAGGTGGATTAGAGAGGGAGGGAGACTGAATGCTACAAGACCAGTTAGGTGGCTTCTGCAATACTACAATGAGAAGTCATTGCACTTTGTCATTGGCATTCTGCTGTATACAGCTCCTGGCCTAGTTTATCTGCTGCTATAGTTTCTATTACTGCCTCTCAAATGACTCATCCCCCAGTTCATCTCTTTGCATTCATAATCCATCTCTGATTTTGCTCCTTTCCAAAAAGATATTTTCCAACTATCAAATTCCTGACACAGGTAAAAGCTAGGGAGAACAGGAAGGTTGGCTTCATCCTGGCCATCATGTTTTTCTCTCCTTCCCTGGTAGTACATATCTACTTCCTGCATCTGCTCCCCAACAGTGAATGAAAACCACATAAGCAAAACTGATACTATCATATGGGGAAATGCTAGGGTCATTACCTTTATGACTGCAGGTATGAATAATTGATCAACATTAGGACTTCAGGTAAGATCCCTCAGCTAATGATCATAATCCTCACAAAAAGGAAAAAAGCCAATGACATTTTGGTACTCAACCATTTTAAAGGAGCAAAATGAAGTAAAATCTCTGTAAATTTTAAAGTACAAAGGTATCTATAGCTGGGAGTATAGGTACTCCTTAATTTGTGTGTATGTGTGTATTTGTGTGTGTGTGTGTGTGTGTATTCTTTTTGTGAGTGCATATCAATTCCCAGAAATGGTGAGAAGGGACCTTTCAAGCCAGGGAACCTATATGAAGAATGATTTCATATTCCTCTCTGACATTAGGTAAGCATGTATGACAATAGCTGAATATTATATGAACTGATAGGCACAAAATCTAGCCAGAACCTCTAGCCCTATGACCTATAAAGGGAAGGAAAAATACTATAATATTACTCAAGGATGCACATTTCTCCAAGCAAGACATATATATATATATATATAGAGAGAGAGAGAGAGAGAGAGAGAGAGAGAGAGAGAGAGAGAGAGAGAGAGAGAGAGGCATTCTGAGAAATAGTCTGAACTGAACTGTCCCTCTCTATTAGGAAAATCATTAGAACCAGTACCTCAAAGGCATGAAGTGACTAGAGAATACCCAATTCAGAGTAGTTCAGTTTGATCTGCAGTCATTGCATTTTTCTGCCTAAGCTTAATCAATCTTTTGATATCAGTTGAAGCATTAGTGAAGTGAAGAACAAGGGGAAAGGGCATGAGGTAGAAAAAGAGATTTGACTCTAGATGAGGGAATCAGATTATTTCCTTGGCAGAAACAGGGTGGTGAAGACTAAGCTCCCATAGCTATATGTTTATGACCAGAAACTGACTCAAAGCACAAAATAGATAAATAGATATAGAGGCATATAGATATAGACATATCTACAACTATATATACTGTGGTGAGCCAAAGAGGCCTGTCCCAGGACTCTGATAATTACCCTGATATCAGTGGACCTGCATGTCAAAGATCTCTTTGAGATGCGACTTTTCACTAAGTCTGCTCCAGAGTTCTTTTGATATAGGTTGCATTTAAAAGGATGGTATTTGAGTTCTGAGGCTAACAGGCTCTGCCCCAAGACATATCTGATTCTGCACTCAGGTATCTTTGGGTGGCCAGCTCTAAACGTGTTGACTTTTGAGGATTGTGCTTCAGCCTTGAAATCTGCTCTCAATTGCATCCGTTTATGACTGTGGCTGCATTAGCAGGTACCTGAGGCCTAGATCAAAGGGCTTACCCTAAGACTTTAGTCTCCTAGATAAGAAATCCTTATCAAATTATCTATTCCATGCTACTTCCAGCATACAACAGACTAAGGTAATGATTAGAAAACTTGAGTCACCTTTCTTTGTCTCTTTGCTCTATAAAAACCTTTCCCTGAGTATCAATAAATGGAGTTCATGGTTCTTCCTTGAGCTACCCACATGGCCTGGTCATTTCTTATTCACGTCTCCGAATCATGCTAAGTGCTGGACACTGAGCAGCCCATGGCAATATACACAGGTACATATACATAAAAATGTATATATGTCTATATGTGTGTATAATAAGTGATACAAGCCTTCTTCTCCATGTACCTCTAAACACTCAAGAGACTCTTCAGATATATAATTAATTTTGTTATTATTTTGATAACACAAATATGTGACTTCCTTGGTATAAGGAATGCCTAGTGATGAACTCCCTCTATCATATCACTAAGTTAATTTGCAATATTGTCTTTTTTAAACATTCCCAGAATTTATTTATTTTTAGTCTTCAACATTCATTTCCACAAGATTTTGAGTTCCAAATTTTCTCCCCATCTCTCCTTTACCCCCAACCCCAAGATGGTAAGCACACTGATTGCCCCTTTGTCCAGTCTACTCTCTTTTATATCTCTCCTTTTCCACCCATTATCTCCTTCTTCCTTACTTTCTTGTAGGGCAAGATGGATTTCTATACCCCATTGCCTGCATATCTTATTTCCCAGTTGTATGTAAAGGCAATTTTTTTTATTTGGTTTTTGTTTTTGTTTTTGTTTTGGGGGGGGGGCAATTGAGATTAAGTAACTTGCCCAAGGTTACACGGCTAGATTTTTGTTTGTGCGTGTTAAGTGTCTGAGGTCGGATCCGAACTCAGGTCCTTCTGACTCCAGGGCCGACGCTCTACTCACTGCGCCATCTAGCCACCCCAAGGCAATTTTTTTAACATTTCTTTTTTAAAACTATGACTTTCACATTCTCTCCCTTCCGCTTTCCTCACCCCCCCCCCAAATGAGAAGACAAGCAATTCAGTATAGGTTACACATGTGTAGTTATGCAAAACATTTCCATACTAGTCATATTGTGAAAGACTAACTATATTTCCCTCCATCCTATCCTGCCCCCATTTATTCTATTTTATCCCTTGACCTTCTCCCTTTTCAAAAGTGTTTGCTTCTGACTACCCTCTCCCCCAATCTGTCCACCTTTCTTTCATTCTCCCCTCTTATCCCCTTCCCCTTTACTTTCCTGTAGATACCCAATTTAGTGTGCATGTTATTCCCTTCTTAAGCAAAGTCCAATAAGAGTAAGATTGACTCATTCCTTTTCACCTCCCTGCTCTTCCCCTCCATTGTAACAGCTTTCTCTTGCCTCTTTTATGTGAGATAATTTGCCCTATTCAATCTCTCCCTTTCTCTGTCTTCCAATATATTCCACTTTCACCTCTTAATTTTATTTTTTAGATATCATCCCTACATAATCAACTCATCCTGTGCTCTCTTTCCATGTATACATATACATACATATGCTTACATATATAAATGTACATATATATGCATATATGTATATACATATATGTATATGTATGTGTGTGTATTTTCCCTTCAACTGTTCTAATACTGAGAAAAGCCTCATGAGTTATAAATATTGTCTTTCCATGTAGGAATGTAAACAGTTCAACTTTAATAAGTTCCTTAGGATTTCTCTTTCCTGTTTAACTTTTCATGCCTTTCTTGATTCTTATATTTGACAGTCAAATTTTCTGTTCAGTTCTGGTCTTTTCATTAAGAATGCTTGAAAGTCCTCTATTTCATTCAATACCCATATTTTCTCCTGAAGCACTATACTCAGTTTTGCAGAGTAGGCTATTCTTGGTTTTAATCCTAGCTCCTTTGAGGTCTGGAATATCATATTCCAAGCACTTTCATCCCTCAATGTTGAAGCTGCCAGGTCTTATGTTATCCTGATTGTGTTTCCACAACGCTCAAATTGTGTCTTCCTGACTACTTGTAATATTTTCTCCCTGACTGGAATTGGCTATAATATTCCTAGGAGTTTTCTTCTGGGGATCTTTTTCAAGAGGCGATCAATGACTTCTTTCAATTTCTGTTTTGTCCTCGGGTTCTAATCGGGCAGTTTTCCTTGATAATTTCCTGAAAGATGATGTCTGGGCTCTCTTTTTGATCATGACTTTCAGGTAGTCCAATAATTTTTAAATTATCTCTCATGGATCTATTTTCCTGGTCAGTGTTTTTTCCAGTGAGATATTTCACATCGCCTTCTATTTTTCATTTGTTTGGATCTGTTTTATAGTATCTTGATTTCTCATAAAGCCATTAGCTTCCATTTGGTCCATTCTAACTTTGAAGGAATTATTTTCTTCATTGAGCTTTTGAACTTCCTTTTCCATCTGGCCAAGGCATCCTTCTCCTCATTGGCTTTTTGGGCCTCTTTTGCCATTTGAGCTAGTTTATTTTTTTTTAAAGCAATTGGGGTTAAGAAACTTGCCCAAGGTCACACGGCTAGGTTTTTCTTTGTGTGGGTTAAGTGTCTGAGGCCAGATCCGAACTCAGGTCCTTCTGACTCCAGGGTCGGCGCTCTACTCACTGCGCCACCTAGCCGCCCCTATTTTATTTTTTAAGATGTTATTTTCTTCAGTATTTTTTGGATCTCCTTTAGCAATCTGTTGACTCATTTTTCATGATTTTCTTTCATATAGCAACAAATGTCCATTTCAAAAAAAATGACTATATATTAAATACTATATGTTGTATTAAAAGCTTTCTTTTCTTTGCTTCCTTGTAGGTTTTCTTTTATTCTCTGCTGTACACTTTTTACCTTGTTCATTCCCCACCCCACCCCCCCTCCTGTAATGGAAATGCAAATTTAAAGATCCTCCCTGCCCCTAGCTTAAGAGCA
>WOXC01001339.1:0-346842 GCA_011680675.1 Gymnobelideus leadbeateri
CCTCTCTTCCTAATTTTGGTGACTTAAACTCTGCTAGTGCTGAAGCCACACTTGGCTGACTTCCAATCTGACAAATGTTGATGATTCGGCAGCACCTCCTGCAGGGCCAACAGCAGCTCCCAGTACTTTTCCCACAGTAAAATAGCAGCTGCCTACCACATTAAGGCTTGTGCTCAATTCTCCCTTTTGCATTTGCAACTTCAGAAACCTCCTACACAGGTAACATCTTCCTGAAGCAGCATACATCCTGTGTTAAAACACCTAAAAATTATTGTTCTCCCAAAGATTTCCTTGCAACCAACCAACTGAGTTCATAATTTAACCCTGTAATTCTGATGTATTTTTTAAACATTTCTAGATGGAAAACAGCTGCAATATCCCATCTAACACAACAGAATCCAGGGAAAACAAAATATATAGACCCAGGGCTTTTAATCTCGTCATATTTTCTATTTTCTTTATAGAAATAATGCTGCCTTTCCCCTAATGAATTGTTTTTTAGCTTCATGAAGTCATACAAAATTGCCTTATGTATTTTTGAATATTATGTATTTGTCCCCTCAAAGGGCTAGCATTCTAGATCCTACTCCCTTTAAACTTAAAGGCAGCCAAGAATAATGGAAAGACCACTAACTCTTGAGTCAGAAGTTCTGAATTCAAATATCACCTCTGGTGATTAGTAACTGACAAGACATTTAACCCTTCTAGGCTTCAGTTTCCTTATACGTAAAATGAGGTCCAGGAAGGACCACCACTAACGACAACAATGTAAAATGAGGGTATAAATGGCCCTTGGGGCTCCTTCTTGCTCTAGAGGTGTGATTCTATCACTTAATATAACACAGTCAGCCCCAAGGTACAAAGAGCCAAGGGACCTTTGGAGTGAAGGGACCCAGATTTCAATCCTGGCTCTGCCCCTTATTTATTATCTGTGTTGCTTCAGGAAAATCACTTCCACTCTCAACTCCAGTTTCCTCATCTATGAAATGATTTAATAAGACTTAGACCCCTACCATCCCTGCCAGCTCCAAATCTGTGACCATATCATGACATTATATTCTTTCCTATCAAGGTTATTGAAGATTGTTGCCCCATTAGGAGGCTTTGAACTAACATAGGGGTACTTAAGTACCACTAGAGAGTGCAATTTTAAAGAAATTAATTAATTCTATTCCAAAAACCAAGAGGTGAGTGTTTACTGCCATCTGGTGGTTGTTGTGTCTATTTACAAATAAAGATTTTTAAAAGTGACATACAGAGAGCAGGGTGAAGAAATAAAAATAATGATTTTGTATGATTTATTCCATTATATTTGGGGGGGGGGAATCATCAACGAGAATAATTCTGACCCTGATATAATTTTTCTATTAGTTTATAAGAATTGATGAGTTTTTAAATTTTTATATTTTATTTCCTTAAATCAGATCATTAATATAAACTAAAAATTTTCCTTTTTGATCTGTGATTTCATTGTATGAAGCCTGACTTTCTGATGTCATGGTCCTCTTTGAGAATGAAGGACAAACAACGAACCCTGTGAAAAGCTGCCAATGAGGAATTCCATCACCTTCCATTACCTCCCCTGATAAGTAAGAGTCTTAGATCAAATTACTCAGGACTCTGAACCATTAGGCAACTTGCCAAAGGTCACACAGGCAAAGGCTAGATTTAAACCCAGATCTACTAGACTCCAATGCTAGTCCTTTATTCATTATGCCACAGCACTTCTTTAGACATTTATATTGTACTTTATATTTTTAAATCCATTAAGTTTTACAGAGTTTATGTGACTTGCCCATGGTTACAGCTTGTAATGCCAGAGGTGAAGTTATGAACTAACATCTTCCTCAACTGATATAGCACTTAATCAGTTACTCCACCCTTCCTTTCCATTTGAATATCAAACTCTTTAAATTAAGTAAAGGGGAAATCTCACAAATTTATATTCATTTTACTATTCCAAAGCAGAGGAGCAAAATTTTAACAAAATAGTATCTATCCTATAACCGGTGCTCTCCACAAAATATCCCTGAGCACTTTTCATAATTCATGAAATGATCCTTAAATATTCTCTGAAGAGCTAGATATGAAATAGGTATTTGATAAAGAGGAAAAGGGAAGGAAAGAGGGAGTGAATGAAAGAATGAGTACCAAAAGACACTGGGATGTTGTAATTCTGGGAAACAACAGCATAACCCAGACCCTGCCTGTTTGTAACAAACAAAAACAAGTTGGATTTTGGGGGGGAGGAGGAAGGAGAAGGAAGTTTCAAGTGAATAATAATGCAATACTTCAAAAAGTAGGTATGATCATAAACACTACAACAAACTCTAGATCAGTTTTTATGTAAGCATAATTCACACTTGTAAAAACTAGTAAGACAAGTAGCAGCATCAGCAAATATAAAGGACAGGAATATAATATACACAACAGGGTAACATGTGTATGTAATATATATATATAATATAATCAATATATATTCATAATATAATTATATAGAATACAACTAATATAATACGATTATAATTAATATATTTTATATAACATTATATATTAATATAATAATATATAATTAAACAAACTGAACAGAATACTATAATATATAAATAATATATAATATATAATACTATATATAAATATATAATACTATATATATATATATATATATGAAATCCATGTAAGTAAGGGTAAATTTAGTTGATTTGTAGTAGAATCAGTTAGGAGCCTGGGGTTCTAATTCTGACTTTGCCACGAATGATCTAAACAAGTTTAAATAAACTGTTCAGCCTTGATGAGCTTACTTTTCTTATGTCAGTTGACCAAGTCAGAATGATCTTTAAAGTGCCTATCACTACCACCACCACCACCAGCACCACTGCTCCCAAGTCTGTCATTTTTTTTCTTCAGAGAAGACAAGACCGTTTCGAAAGTAATTATTCATTTAACCAGTGCCTTCCTCCTATAAGGCTCCAATGCCTTTCATGTCACCAATGCCACTCAACAATTTCAAAGAGGTGCTACACAGGGAGACATTTAACTGCTCTGCTTCTTTTAACCCACGTAATATATTTCATGACACTATGATTCCTAGCTGCCCAGAAGAAGAAATGAACTGAATAAAAGAGGATGAAAATAGAGGCAGGAGAGAAACACCACTTTGTACTCCCTAGTACATGGCTTGATGTTATCTTTACATCTTAATACATGTATATTTTATCCTCCCACTTGGGTTATAAACTTCTCAGGTTTAAGAACATCTCGTCACCAAAGAGGTAAGATCAAATTGGACGACCTATGGAAAGCATTTTGTAGAGCTTAAGAGACCACATGGTTGTCACCTGTTATTATGACCATTATCTCCTTTTAAATAACCCAGGATACCAAATACAGAAGTCTTCAATAAGTCTGTATTGAAAAGCAATACAAGGAAACCAAGCAGTATAGAATCTAGAAGATTTTTCATTAGTTTTTTTCATCTATATTGAGCTCTGGGGTTATATTTAAGGTAATATTTATCAGAGTTTTCATAGATATTTGTAATTACAACATGTTTGCTTAGAGGCAACTTATATAACTTGAGAGTCATGATTCATAGCCTCTTCTGATTTTCTCGTAAGAGTAATGCAGAGTGAAAGCAGTTCCTGAGAATGATGTGATATATTTCCAAACTCACAATGGCTTAAAATGGGATCTTAAAATGACTTCACCTGTAGCTCATGTTCTCCATCTAAAACAGGAAATCTCTGCCCTACACGGCTAGAGTTTTGAGATAAAGAGCAGTGCTTATAAATCACAGTACCTAAAGCTCAAACATTAGAAATCATTTAGTCCAACATCTTGATTTTACAAATGAGAAAAGTGAGATCTGGAGATTAACTGATATGCCCAAGCTCAATACTTAAAGCTCTAAAACTGTAAATAATTGTTAATAGTAAAACATAAGAATAACATTAAAGCACAAAGCAATAGCTTAAGTTAAACTCAACATTTATCTTTAGACAATAAAAAATTACTTTGCTAACCAAAAATTCTGCATTTCTGTTCCAGAAAACTTTATCAAAGGGACTTAGAAAAGATAAGCAAGGTATGTAAAATGTTTTTTTTTTTCATAATCTAGGGTATGGATAATCTTTTCTATAGATAAGTATTCACTAAGCTTTATCCAATTGATTAAGAGTTATCTCACTCACAAAAGGTGTTAGCTAGTCCATTATATAAATCACTGAAGCCTACATCTAGCTCATGTGCTATGCCTCAGATCTGTACAAAAGCAGTTCGGGGGATTATCTTTAATACTAACACTATGCAAAATTCATGTGTCAAAGCACAGTAGTTGATGCTTTCCATGCACAATAAATAGCACAAACTTTTCACCCCAAAGTTTTTCCCCTCTATGGAGTATATTTGCAGGCTAACAAAGAAATGCCCTTTCTGAGTATTTTTCAGCATGAACTAATGTAGTTACAATATACATACCAGAAACTCTATGTAAGTGTCAAGCAGAGCATAATCCAATTTACTGATGATTCCCAAGATACATTCAAATAACACCAGACACTTTATTTTTAAGTGTCTGTGTGCAGCTGTGGTTTTATAGAGGAAGGGAGGAAATACTTTAATATTACTACTACTCACAGTCACAAGGTTAATCTCATTCAAATCTGCTTTCATTGGGTCACTTTCCTATTTAAACATCCCTAGTGGTCTCCTATTCAGATCAAGCTAAATCCCCAGGCTATCGCTCAGAACCTTCATCAAATGGATTCCCCATCTATTTATCCAACTTCATGTCTCAGTACTTCTTACCATAGCAACTCCCTTCAAGTTAAGACTCTCCCCTTTTCTCTCTATAGATAGATTAAAAAAAAATAAACACATTGCATGTATGTGTGTATATGTATACATATACACAAAAATACATACACATCTTCTTAATTCATAGATTTAGAGCTGGAAGAGACCCTAGAGATCTAGTCCAATGCTCTTTTACAGGTGACCACTGGAGGTCTTGAGAAGGTGATTTTCCCAAGGTCACACAGGTAGTAAGTAGAAAAATCAGGTTCTGGACACAGGTACTCTAACTCCAGATCCAATAGTCTTTCCACAGGGTCACATAGCCTCTTGCTTCTCTACCTTTGTTATGTTGTTTATGCCTGAAATGCCTTGCCAGCTCTTCTCTGAATTTCCATGTCCATTAGTTAAATCAAAAAGCCTTCTTTGACTAATCTTAGCATTACATTCCTCAACATTTAATGCAGTTTCTACCTTTTACTTTTTGACCTTTTCTTACATTCTTACATTGTCTTCTGTACTAAAGGATAAATGTGGACAGATCGTATGTATTAGGGTGGGGAGGGGGTTCCTATTTCTTTCATATAACAATTTTTTTTGACACATCATTCAAAAGGCCATCATGATTGTAAATGAATTTCCCACAGTGTGCAATGATGAAAAACATTCAGTGTAATAGCATGGAAGAGTCTTTATAGCTGATTGTACCTGCAAACTTACACTTTAATAGTTTTCCACTTGTTAAAGCAAAGGATGAGGGTGTTCTTTTAAAGTTAGGAGACTTTTCTGTTTCCTTTGCCTTTGTCACTGTCCTATCCAAAAAACTCTAATGACCCTCTATTAGCTCTAGAATGAGGGTTATTAATCTTGTTTGTGTTATGGATCACTTTAGAGGACTGGTGAAACCTAGAGACACCTTCTCCGAACATTTTTTTAAATGCATGAAATAAAATAATATTATTACAAAGGAAACCAATTATGTTGAAACAGTTATCAAAATTTTTTTTAAGTTCACAGACCCCAGGTTAAAAATCCCTGCTCTAACACATCTGTCTGGCATATAGCAGACACAATAAATCCTTACTGATGGGGCAGCTAGGTGGCACAGTGAATAGAGCACCAACCCTGGAGTCAGGAGGACCTGAGTTCAAATCCAGCCTCAGACACTTAACATTTACTAGCCATGTGACCTTGGGCAAGTCACTTATCCCCAATTGCCCAGCCTTCCCCCCTCCAAAAAAAAATCCTTTCTGGTTTTGGAATAACCTGAAGCTGGAACCTCAAAATAAACCAGAAAATATATACAAAGAGATAGGATAAAGGAGAATGGAGTGTAAGAATATTACATCACTTCTAAAAGGGATTCCTCCATATTTATATTTAAATGTAAGTGAACATTATTAATAAACACCAAGTTTAACTTAATCAGTTCCACTATTTCTTTGGAGTTATTTTCCCACATCACTTACATATCCTTTTAATTGAAAGGAGGGGGAGAGAAACAACTTTGTAATTCTAAGACTTTATTGACAGTTTAGGGGTAGCTCAATGTCTCAGGAAACAAACCCTTTCCTCTCCAATGACTCAGAAAATAAAAACCACCCACTTAGTGCAAGACTGGCAACTGAAGATAAACTTGAAGAGATCTGGGGCGTGCTACATTAAACAATGAGCTAAATACGTCCCAAGTCAGAAAGGTGCTATAAAAGCAAGGGTGCTTTTTTGTAATAGTAAAGAAAGGAAAGCAATGTAGATGTTGTTCAACTAGAGAATGGCTTAACAATCATGGTATATGAATGTAATAGAAAATTATTGAACTTCATGAAACAAAGGAAATGAAGAATACAGGGAGGCATGGGAAGACCAACATGAACTGATGCAAAGTAAATTCAGCAGAACCCGTATGTACATAGTTGTTTGCATATTGTCTCCCCCATTAGATTGTGAATTCTATTTTTTTATATCTCCAATGCTTAGCACAATACCAAGTACATAGTAGATGCTTCATAAATGCAAGAAAACAATATGCATAATAACAATAATAATAATAATATAAATAGAGAAAACAAAAAAATCAAAACTTAACACTATATAATGATAATAAGCAAGCTTGTCTCTAAAGAAAAACTATGAGAACTCTTTCTTTGTAGAGGTGGGGGACTATGTATATAAAATGCTACAAATACTGTTGAATTTATTTGAAGTACTGGTTAGTTTCACTGAACTGCCTTTTTTTTCTCTTCGGTTTCTGTTCTTTGATAACTTTCTGGGTGGGGGATAGTGATAGTTGTGTTGGGAAATGAAATGATTAAAAAAAACAAAAGATAGAATTTTAAAAATCAGTGGTAATAAATCAGATTTTATAGGATACATTGTAACCAAATTAATTACTTAATTCCATTTGCACTGAAAGAAAACAAATTAAGCCTTATGCAGTAGTCTTATGGTAGAAGTTATGTGACATTGTTTTCCTTTGTGAAAAGTGAAGTAAAAAGATTCTTTTTTTGTTTTACCTATATTGAAAACTTCTATGTTCAGAACTCCTTTTTTAATAGCAATTTTACTGCTTCTGCAGAAAACTATCATATTCAACTAATAAATGTCTACTTACATGCAAAATGATGCAGAGAATCCAACTCACATTGGAACTGTATTCTCTGTTCTACTTTGAACATGTAGAAACAACCTAAGTATTATTGAGGCAAATATTCTTACCTCTGCAGCTAAATAATTTCCAGTTGCCAGATGTTTGAATCTGAATAAACTGTTCCATTGTCCTGCTCCCCCACGGCATGGATCATGATGCACCACCTGCAGACCAAGACAATGATAGCCACAGTTAAATGATGTTAATATTCCTGGTGAATTACTGATGATAGGGAGATTAAATTGCCTGTTCTAATATATTTTAAGCTACCTATTCCCAATAAAGACAGCTAGGTAGTGTAGTGGATACAGACCTGAGTTCAAATGTGACCTCAGATACCTACTGTGTTAACCTGGGCAAGATACTTAACCCTGTTTGCCTCAGTTTCCTCACCTGTAAAATGAGCTGGAGAAGGAAATAGCAAACTACTTCAGTATGTGTGCCAAAGAAAACCTCAAATGAAGTCACAAAGAGTCGGACATGACTGAAAGCAACTAAACAACAGCAAATTCCTAATAAGAAAATAGAAGATTAATAAATTGCAAAAATGCTCTGTAGTTGAGAGGCAGGTCAAACTATAAAAACACTTGACTCACCATGTATCATATTACATTCATAATTTTTATTTGAAAATAAGGTCTTACAATCTGGAACCATGAGAGTCAATTGTTGAATTTCTAGTGACAGCATTTATACCTTACAAATCAGCAAATGCTACAAATCAAGGCTTGATTTATTGTTTTTGTTGATTGTCTAGACTTGAGAAAATGATGAAATAAATGTTAATAGTGCTGACTGAATTTTAAAATGTGACATGCATACATTTTTCTTCTGGAGAGTCAGTTATTAAACATTTACCAGTATATGACCTTCTACCTAAAGATGAATTTCTCAGGATCAAAAATCTACTACTGGAAACATGGTGTGGTTTCTTCCCAATTTCTATACCATTCAGGACTTGTCCAGACTCCCAACTTAGTTTCAGGGCCTTTTCTTTTTTCCAGGTTTGCTCAGAACAGAACAGGCTTGCTAGAACCTTAGTTTAGTGATATCCAGGATACCACACTTTGAGTTGATACAACAATGTTCTGAATATCTCCCAAGTCAGAAACATTACTATGACAACAGTGACTGTTGTTCTCATTCAGTTGTTTCAGTTGTGTCCAATTCTTCACGATTCCGTTTGGGGTTTTCTTGGCATATAGTGGAGTGATTTTTCATTTCCTTTTCCAGATCATTTTGCAGATGAAGAAACTGAGGCAAACAGGGTTCAGTGACTTGCCCAGGGTCACACAGCTAGTAAGTGTATCCACTGTGCACCTATCTGCCCTAGTTTCAGGTAATAGGTTTGCATTATATGTACTCAGCTGTTTGTATGTTGTCTCCCCCATTGGCATGTGAGATCCTTGAGGTCACTTGCCATTTTTTGCTTTTCTTTGTATTCTGAAAACTTAGCACAGTGCATGAAATACGGTAAATACTTATTAAATGTCTGTTGAATGGTCAATTGACCACTCATGAACAATGTATCCAACAGAATATCTGGTCTATATTTGTCTTTTCTTTATAAATTATTTACAAAGGAAATAAATTTACATACCTCAATTTCCCAGAGTGCTTTAGAACTTGTGGCAGATGTAGCTGATTGACGCAAAGTTGTACGAAGGAAAATATGTTGTATTTTCTCATATTCATCACAGGTTAGAAACTTCTCTTGTTCTGCATGAAACAATCTAACAACATCACCCTAGAAAAATAAAAAAGTGAAATCTTTATTTCCAAACAATTAAGCAGATGCTGTCAATTCACAAAGAAAGCCAGTGAAAGGAAAGTTTATAAATCTATTTGATTTGGGATTATGACAAAAACAACCATTTATCATGCCTGTCCAGTGGGGACTACAATACTCTCCCTTATTCATCTCAAGAGGCTGTGGTAAGTATTTACTGGAATGTTTGGCAATGGATTCTATGCTTCGGAAGTCACATTGAAAGTTCTTGAATGGATTCAAGGAGTTGTATAAGTGGTTTGTCATCCAGAAGCAGAGAAGAAGAATCTTAGGAAAGATTAAAATGTCTAATACATCTGAAGTACAACCACTCCCTGTGACAGTGGAGGAAGCCAAACACTGATGCTTTTTTTGTTCCCTTCAGGTGCTCCCTCCATTCTTCCTGGAGGGTGTCTATGTCAATCAACTTTCTTCCTTGATTTTTGCTCTGGTTCTACCCAAGCCCACTCAGAGACACCAAAACTAAACTTAATTGGCAAAAAACAGGCTATCTCTGGTACTTTTACTTCAAATCACTCGATATCATCACCATCATAAAATGTTCATAATAAGCATTATCATTAATATGTTCCACGTTTGTATGAATTAATAAAGATTACAGCCTTAAGGAGGTATTGCAAACATTATCCCTATTTTACAGATGAGGAGATTGAAGCTTAGAAGTATTATATAACTGGCCCACAACTAATAAAGATCACCTATGCAAAAAACAAAAATGAAGATTAGTAATACATATATTAAGTTGCTTTAATCAATGATTAGGTGTGCATATAACTAATTCAATAAGAAAACCTTCATTTTCCCAAACTACATACCCCTTTGAGAACATCTTCACGATAACAACTGAATTTCATAAACAAAGTGATTTTCCAGCTAGTGTTGCAATTAACAGCATTAACCTAGGAAGGAAAAAAATGCGTAACCATTACAAAATACCTAATCATATTCGATGATATAGCATGAGGCTTTATTTTAATGTAATTGAGGAAATAAAAAGGAATTTTGGTGAACTGAGTATGTGTCCCAGTCCAGTGGTTTTCCATCTGGGCCCTCCATTTTCTATGTCTCTGTTTGGTTTCAACTCCATGAAACATAATGCCCCTGGGCTGGGTACCTCCTGGTATCCCTTTCTCTTCAGCTTCCTTTTGTGTTTTGCCTTCCTCTATTAGATTGCAAACTCCTTGAAGGCAGAGACTGTCTTTCTTTTTCTATTTTCCCATCCCCTAGCACAATGACTGACTCATAGCAAACACTTTTAAGAAATGTTTATTGAATTCTATAAGGCAATTACAAAAATTGCAATTTAAGCCCTAGTTTTGCAGGTTCACCCTTCACTTTCTCCTACTTTCTGCACAGATGTACATTCCAGAGAACAGAAACAGATTTGCTGAGAATATAGTAAATCAAGACTGCAAAAAAAAAAATCAGCTGCTGAGGGATACCCTATCACATTACAACAAGCAATACCACATGGGTCAGGGAGTCATGCAAAGGGGGTAAGGGAGTAAAAGATACAGTGAAAAATGGAATTCTCTCCACATTCCCTACCTCTTTCATGGATATCTGTAGAGCTCAAGGCTAGTAATGTAGGAACTGCTACGGAAAGGCTACCATGGCAAAAGATACCCTATCCTCCCCCAGATCCAACAGGGACCTGCATGCTTGCAGCCAGAATTCATGGGATCCTACCTGAAGAGAATGTTGATGACATGGATTTTTTTTCTCCTTGAAACCGTAGCTACAGGGAGCAGGTAGATGTTCCCTAACAAAAGCATTTGGTATCTCCCAATTACAAGTATTGAAGACAAGGGGTATAGGAAAAAAAGGGTTTAATTCCCTTGGGAAAAGTTAAGTTGTGAACACTTTTTCTTAATGGTATATCTGCTACTATTGGGAATGAAGACTGCTGACACTTTACCTTAGCCACAATTTCTTGACATTTCATTATTAAGTCTTTAAATTCTATTTTTTTTTTGCAGTAAAGATAATCTACATATAATGTATCTGCAGATTTCCTTTTGGGTCATGCAAAGTGGGAACAGAGATGAGAATCTTAATGGGAAATGAGACATGAGCTATATTTTTTGGAGATTTTCCCAGAGTTTTGGGTGGGGACAAAATAATGAGCCAAATTTGTGATAAACTTAGGAAACGTTTTATGTGAATGATTTTAAACCATAGACTGAGCCTAAAGGAACCAGTGCCAACAGAGGAAGGGCAGGTGTTTGTGTAGCTAGAAAAAGTTATTTCAAATGTATCTTATCCATGTAGAATAGTTAAGTGATGCCCCCACTCTAGATTGGAGACTAGGCTACTCCTCAAGTACATGGTATACCCTGCCCTGCATTAACTAACAAGCTAATAGCATCAGGAGGCAGGAGACGCATTTAACAGGGTTAAATATGCAATGATTTGACTTTATTGTCTATTTTTTTAAGGTTTATCATATATGGCACTGGTTAGTCTTTCATGATGACACCAACTAAAGAAATTATGTGTATGGTAAAACAAATACTATATAAATATTCATATTGAGTCTCTCTTCCTTGAACTTACCTCTTTACATCCTGGATTGTCTAGAAGCTCTATGTTGCTCGCATGTAGTGGCTGTCCTGCGTTGACGGGCATCAATACAACTTTATCTCCTACAACAATCTAGGGATCAAAAATAAATGGAAATTGAAGCAAGCCAGATTACAGTGACATTGGTTCTTGAGGGCTCGGTTTAGAAGCTATAAACAACTCCAAAGATAAACTTGGTCATTAAACAGACACTAAGCTACTTTTTAGTTCAATATGGTTCCCACCCCCATTCTATTTTTTAATGTCTTTGAATACATGTCATATGACTGTTTCATATTGGATAGCCATCTGGATTCAGATACCTAACAAAAACCTTTCAACTTCCAATTAATGGTAGAAATCACAGCTTACATTTACAAAGCCTTTTCATGTGTAGTATCCTTACAACAATCTTATAGTTAAGGCTTAGTGGATTGAGTTAAGAAGACCTGAGTCAAGAAATCCTGTCCCTGATGCTAGCTCTGTGATTCTGGCCAAGTCACAACTTCTATCAGTCTTAGTTTACTTAGCTGTAAAATGGGGATAAAAATGGAATCTAACTCACAGGATTGTGGTAAGGACCAAATGAAATAATACTGTATGTTAAGTGCTTTGCAAACCTCCAAACCATGACATAATGTTAGCTATTAGTACTGCAAATACAACTATGCTTTATGGATGAGAAAAGCAAGGGTCAGAGTCTAAGTTACATGACCATGTAGACCTAGTCAATGGCCTAGACAGGATTGAACCAAGGGTTTTCTGACTTCAAGTTCAAGGTTCTTTTATGCTGTCATTTAAAGTAAAAAAAGGGAGCTCTCAGTCCCTCTATTCTAAGTCTGATACCAAATTACTACTCTGAAACTAAATGGATTTGTCAGACAAATGTCACCTTAATATAATTTTCAATAATTCTAAAACACATACATAAAGTATTTCATATTTAAATGGGCTCAAAAGATAAAAAATTAAAAGTATTACATAATGAATGAAATGAATACTTTAGTAAGTTAGCTCTTCCTTATAATCTAAGAAACTTCTGTTATATATTTTAAGGTCATTATTAAGAATGAAACAGCAACTATGCCTTTTGACTGAGTCCAAGTTTTACAGAACAAATCCTTTTATAGCTTGGTCCTTGTATATTTGAGTTCACTTTTACCTGATATTCTCCCAGAAGATCTGATTATCAGGAGAATGTTCATTTTTAAGATACATGGAATCATGGAATATGCTGGAGCTGGCTTTGTATTGACTTATAAGAGATTTGTTACATTTTCAGCATAAACATTTATACCTTGGGAATCAGCAAATGCTATAAGTCAGGGCTCAGTTTACTGTTTTGTTGATTGTGTAGACTTAAGAAAGTGATGGAGAAAATGTTAATAATGTAGATTAAATTTTAAAATGTGTTGTGCTTACATTTCCCCACCCTGGACATCTGGTTGCCACATATATACCAGTGCCCCTGTGCATCGAATTCAAATTGATTGCAGGAAAGCTGCATTAAAGTACCAAGACAATCTAGTCATTCTAACCTTGTTTCTGTTGCTTATTGTTTCTACATGCTTTATTTTATCATCTTCAGTAATTACAGCAACGAGAACTAAAAATTAGTTCCCCCAAGCCACAAGTGACTGTTTTACCTGTTCTCTCCAATACATGCACACTATTCTACATCTGTCTAATGCCTTTATCTAGCTTCGATCCTCTGGGACTCTAGCATAAAGCACAGTAACACTATCCATCCCTGCAGCACTTAAGTATTTTGTCATAATATAGGCTCACTAACACACCAAAAAAGAAAAAAGAAAATCCTACTTTTTCCATGGGCAGTTAGGCAGTACGATAGAAAAAGCACTGGGTTTGGAACCAGGAAGACTCATCTTCATGAGTTTAGATCCAGTCTCAGACACTAGCTGGATGACCCTGGGCAAATCACTTGACCCTGTTTGCCTCAGTTTCCTCATCTGTAAAATGAGCTGGAGAAGGAAATGGCAAACCACTCCAGTATCCTAGCCAAGAAAACCCCAAATGTGATCACAGTCAGACATGACTGAAATGACTCTACAATAATAACAACTATTTTCGTATTTTAGTGAAGTCTTAACCAGCCCCAAGTAAATCCTGTCTCTCCCCCTACCAATATACATCCAGATTTCATAGTTCTGACCATAACACACACACACACACACACACACACACACACACACACACACATACACATACACACACACACCCTCCCCAACTGCAAAACCTTCGATAAAACTCCATGGCCCATTTAATGGAATTCAAAATCCTTAGGTTGGCATTCAAGGTCTTCCGCAATCTGACTCTGATCTAATTTTCCAGCCTTATCTCATACTTCCCTTCATATTCTCTACAGCACAGTCAAACAGTACTGTTACTTAACTCTTCAAATCTGGCTTAAGCTATTCCACTTCTGTGCCTTTACTCACATTGTTCCCTATCCTGGAATGCCCTACCCCCTCCTGAGTTCTATTTTTTGAAACTCTTTACATTCTTCAAGGCTCAGTTCAAACGTCACTTTCTCTGTGAAGCCTCTCCTGATTTCCCATGCTGGAAGTAGTCTCACCCTCTTAAAACCTCAAAAAAGTTTTACAGATTTACAGGTTCATATGCAATTATATTTTTTATTATACTATGTTACAGTAATGCTTGTTTTATTCCATAAATTAAAAATAAAATAAAATTTAAAAAAATCAAATAGCACCTTGAGAGTATGTCTCACATATTTGCATCCTGCTGTATTCTAGTAATTTTTAGTGAATATATTTTATGCTGTATTATATTTTAATCTCCTTAAGAACAGGAATAACATCTCATTTAGCGTCTCTCCCCTAGTATCTAGTCTATAGTGCCATGAACATAATGGATATTTAATAAGTGTGTTCTGAATGAATGAATAAACATTAATCAGACAACCATGGATAATAAATCTTGACCAGTCTTAAAATTTGTGAGATCTTACTAACTAAAAGCAATGAGATATTCTTTTTAAGAATTTATATATTGATTTAAGCCCTACCAAAGCAGAGTTCATAGCCTAGATCCAAATCAAGCTTCATACCCAAACTATCATACTTCCTTATATGTAACTGACACTTGGTAAACATCTGCAGAGCAAATCATTAAGTGAACAAATAAATAAATGTTTTTGCTAATAACTGTTGCTGCCAATGTTGCTATCTGTGCATTCAAATAAAGATTAGTGATTAAGGAGAAAATTGTTCTATGGTTTGGGGGAGTAAGTGAAGTTTGCAGGACTTGTTCAGGTTCATAACCTTATCTTTTCAGCTAAGTAGCAATTGAGTCATTTTGTAACTCAAAATGAGCTATCCTAGTTGACACAAGGTTGGTTTTTTAGTTTCTATAAGTTTTAACAATTTCACTAAAATCTTACTTCAGTACATCCTTAAAACAATTCTTTTACACTGCCAACTTATAATTGACCCTGTTCAACTCACTATAAATATGGTAGCTATATGGGCATCATTTTGATGTTAGCTACATTCCAGGAAACCTCTGGTTTTCACTGTTAAAACTAGTTCAAGTTTCACTTGAAACTAAGGATAATATAAAATTGTAAAAGATCCCAAAGGGACGTATTTGACAGGTCCAAGTTTCAAAGCCATATATAAGAAAAATTATTTCAATCACTCTATAAACCATTGTTTTGTCAGAGAACTTGCTGTACCCTATTTGCCAACATCCCAAATAAGATGTCTCATAAATTATTTTTCTATTTTCATTTCTATCAGTATTGCTGAACAATCTTCTATGAGGTGTAGCTGAACCAATTGATAACTTGGTGTTATGTGTTGCCCATGAAAATCATAAGCTGTATTGACACAACATCTCTCATATATACGCCTTTCTCTCTTCTGACGCTGCTACCACCCTACTAGGACCCCATTCCCCTATTCCCAGACTGCTTGTTGGTCTCCCTGCCACAAGCCTCTCTCCACTCCAGTTCATGCTCCACTCAGCAGCCAAAGGGATTTTCCTAAACCATAGTTATCACCATTTCATGTCCTTGCTCAGGCAACTCCAGTGGCTTCCTATCACTTTTGGGATCAAACAGAAAATCCCATTTGGGGGGCATTCAAAATCCTTCATAACAAGGCTTCTCCCTACTTTCCTAGTCTTCTTACCTCCACATATTCTGTGATCCAGTGACACTGACCTCGCTTCCTGTTCCTCAAAAAAGACCCTCCATCTCCTGACTCTGGCCATTTTCACTGGCTGTCCCCCATATCTGGAAGGCTGTCCCCATCATCTTCACCTCCTGGCTTCCTTCAAGCCTCACCTAAAATCCTACCTTCTGCAGGAAGCCCTTAATTCTTGTGCCTTTCTTCTGTTGACAATGTCTAATTTGTCCCATATATAGCTTATTGGTACATACTTGTTTACATGCTGTCTCTTCCAGTAGTAGACCATGAGCTCCTTCTGAGCAGGGATGGCCTGTCTTTGTTCAGAAGAGCCTGACACACATTAGCCACTGAATAAATGTTTATTGATAAATGGGCTTTTACATGTAAGTTGTGGTACCTGAAAGAAAAACATCTTCAGGCTCATGGTCAGTTAATAATGCTGTGCTTACTTGGTAAAGCCATCCAACTAGGTATTGCACATCTTCAGGAATCAGCTACGAAAGCTATTTGGTAATTGCTACAAGGACTTCCAGCCATCAAAATTCATTGAATTTCATAATTCAACAAATATTTAAGCACCTAATATATTATGTGGCAGGCACTGTGCTGAGCACTAGGGATATAAATACAAAAAAATGTCCTCTAGGGGCTAACATTCTGCAAGAGGAGAAGGAGCAGGTTATTATAGCACCAACACAATATTCACAGTGCCGATAGCAACTGTAAATATGCTGGTATAGTGCTCAATTACAAAACATAACAGACTCTCCATATAGAAAACAGAAGCAAAACATTTATTCAAATACCAGAAAACCAAATCCCCAAACCAGAAAGTCAAATCCATCATAGTAGCAAAGAAGTTAGTAAGTCTTAATACCACAGAGAGTCACACTATCCTTTAGCCTTCCCACAAATCAATACAAGCCTAGCTTTTCAACAGGTGGTAAACACTCACAATCCTAGCTGTCTCCCTCAGATACATTCGCTCCTCCCTCCATCTCTAATTGCTCTTACATATGATACAGTAACCTGTAAACCCAGTCTCTAATAGTTGGAACCTTCTTGAATGATGTAGCCCTTGAACTGATCCTTGAAGGGATCTGAGGATTCTAAGGGGAGAGAAGGCATTCTAGGCATAGGAGACAGCCTGCAAAGACTAATAAAGAGTCATCTTTGAAACACAGCCTCATTTCACACTGCTCTCCTTCAACAGTTCCATGTTTCAGGAAAACTGAACCTCTTCTAATCTTGTTCCTCCAACTCAACATTGCATCTCCCACCACCCCTTATTCCCATGATGCACCTCTCCTCCCACCCCTCCAGGCCTAGAATACACTTCCCTGGTCAGTTCTGTCCTTCAGACTCATTATCTTCCTTCAAGGATCATCCTCTACGAAGCCTCTCCCCCTGTTATTGGTGATGTCTCACTCTTCAAATTACCTTGTATTGACTTATAGTTGTATGTATTGTATTTGCCTTAGACTATAAGGTCCTCAAGATCAGGAACTGAATATTCTTACTTTTGTATCTTCAGTGCCTAAGCATAGTGCTCAGCACATAGCTGACATTAAAAAACAAAAAATATGCTGAATTAAACTGAATCTGTCATGTCATTAACCACAACTGAACGAACTCAATATACTGCTTACAATTGGATCTGACATTGAAAAGATAAGGAATGAGTTGGACAAGATGCTGACAAACAAATAAGATATATTAACAGAGATTTGTTGAGCACTTACTAGTCATAAGATTCCAGATGCTGAGAGGAATGGGGAAGATAACAAATAAACATAAAGTTCAGTCCATGACATTAAAGAGCTTACAAATTTATTTAGGGGGCAGCTAGATGGAGCACTGGATAGACTGTCAGGCCTGGAGTCAGGAAAACTCTTCTTCCTTAGTTCAAATATGGCCTCAGACATTTACCAGTTGTGTGACCCTGGACAAGTCATTTAGCTTGGTTTCTGCAAAATTAACTGAAGAAGGAAATGGTAAACCACTCCAGTATCTTTGCCAAGAAAACCCCAAAAGGGGTCATGAAGTGTTGGACACAATTGAAAAATGACTGAACAACAACAAAATCTATTTAGAGAACCATTTTAATTTGACAGACTTCACAGGAAAATCTAATTTGCTTATTAACTGCCAGAGGTTGGCCTCCTGAAAGTAGCAGGTGCTTTTTCACAGGAAAATTGTAGAGGTCTTGGTATCTTTTCTGCATTCATATCTCCACCATGAAAAAATCACACACTTTTTTTCTGAATCTAAAACAACCATGGAGAATATAGAAGTGCATTTGAGATGATATTGTGATCTGAAGGCTCTAGGTAAAATCTAGTTAGAAAAGAAAGGGCTAGGGGCAGCTAGGTGGCGCAGTGAATAGAGCACCGGCCCTGGAATCAGAAGGACCTGAGTTTGGAGCCGGCCTCCGACACTTAATCCACACAAACAAAAACCTAGCCGTGTAACCTTGGGCAAGTTACTTAACCCCAATTGCCCTAAAAGGGGCGGCTAGGTGGCGCAGTGAGTAAGAGTGCCGGCCTCAGAGTTGGGATGACCCGAGATCAGATCCGGCCTCAGAAAATGAGCACCCATGCATAAATAATGACTAGCCGTGTAACCTTGAGCAAGTTACTTAACCCCAATTGCTTTTAAAAAAAAAAAAAAGAAAAGAAAGGGCTGCCACATTCCTATTTCTAGATATGGTCTATGAATGAGGAGTCTTGGCTCTGTCACTAACTTCAGGACATCAGGCAAGGTAATTATTTTCTCAATGGCCATTTCCTCGTTCATAAAATGATAGAGATTGCTAAAGTCCAACCCAGCTCTAAAATTTTATAATTCTAAATTGGAAATTCCAGTGGTGAACTGTCTGATAATGTTTCTTTGGTTCCCACTGGAATACCAGTCAATTTTCCCAAATGAAAAGGCCCATAGGATCAAAGATGTAGAGCTGGTAGTGTCTTCAGAAGACATCTCAGTCCAACTCCCTCAGTTGAAAGATTAGGAAAGGGAGGTACAGGGAAGGGAAAGTAATCTGATCAAGATTACACAGAGAACAAATATCAGAGGCAGGATCTGAACCCACATTCTCTCTTACAATGATGCCTACATTCTTTACACCATGCCACAACATAGAGGCTTTCTCCTAATAGTGCAGGATTTCTGTTCTTCTTGTTTCTATTCAATGGGAATCAAAGAATCATCAAAGCTCACTATTTGTAACTCACCATCAAGGAAATAAAATTTGTGTCTTTGGGGATCGGTTCAGTGTAAAAAATGATACAGTAACAAAAATAAATTATTCCAGATGAGTAATTGTGTTTTATTTCTCAAAATTAAGTATGTCAAGTACTATAATTTTTTATGTGGTTTCCTCAATAGCTTTTACAATAACTGTAGTTAAAGAAAAAATTTCTAACATGTTGAAAATTGAAAAATAATGGTTTTCTGACCCATGAGGCTGCTTTTTCATGTGGATATCACCATCCTATAAATCGCCACGACACATTCAACCTTGGCTATTATTAACAGTTATTGTTAATAACCCCCAAAAGTTCCTGCTAATTTTGTAAATATTGATCAAATCTACCCATTCGCTTTACTTGGGTCATGATGAACCTATTGGATGATTATCATCAACCTGAATGTCATTTGAAACAATCATCAACCTGAATGCCACTTGAAATAATGGCTGAAAAAGTATTTACAAGTATTTTGACCCTTACATTCCTGTTCTCATTTATTCTTTTACTCTTAATATTAGCACAAATTGAGCAGTTGTTGAACCACCAATTATGAAATACCATTTATTAAAAATATCTTCAGCACTGGCCCTGGAGTCACAGGCCCATGAAGTCCCTCAGTCAGCTGAGTTCAAATCTGGCCTCAGACACTTAACACAAAAAAACTAACCATGTGACCTTGGGCAAGTCAACCCCAATTGCCCCTCCAAAAAAAAGGCAAAAAAAAACTTCAAATAAATCGTAAAATGTTTTTATTTTAAAAGAATAGAAAACACACCTAGAGAGAAGTAAACATAGCAACTATGATTAGTAATATGACATATATGATAACTAGGATGTACTTTATATTTTCACAGCACCCTTAATCACACATAATTATACATACAAAAGCTAACACACTCTGTGACTAGCAAAAAAAAAAAAAGTGAGGTTTTTTTTTTAGCTATAAGCAGTGTGGAAAGTTGTCTCAGCCATGCCTTTCAGAATACATCTATGTGAAGATGACTTCTTTGCTATATATAATTATTGCATCTCACACATTAAGAAAATTCATATGTTTAACTCTGGTCTTTGCTTATCTTTTTCAGTAAAATACATATATTTATTTCAAATAGTTCATTACATTCAACTCTCTAATAACTCTCTAGGTGTTTGGGGGCAATAAGAAGGAGGAAGAATAAAATGGGTAAATGAAATTTGTAAAAATTTAAAAAACCCACATCTCCATTTTAGCCAAAGATTTTAAACTATTCTCCCAAAATCTTCAGAACTTTAGTTCTTTATGCTTTGTTGAGCTGCAGATAGAAGTCCTATTTAGAAGTTAAATGGACAAAAGAAATTAGCTAAGGACATAGATTGCCCACAACCTAGATAATCAATTAATCCCCAAATATTTGAGAGTTGATTGTAATCAACAACACAATACCATGCTCAAAGCACACATAAAATACCTACTGGGTGCAAAAATAAATAAATAAAGGGGACTTTATGATTTTTTTTTAAGAACTCAAGAAAATAAAATTTAAAGTGCATTACATTCCTGCATGCCATGCTTCACTCAACCTTACCTATAGAGGTTAACATCAGATAATTGGTTAACCAAATTAAACCATCAAGCTTGTGTCCTGTGGGATTAAATTAGTACTTCAAAATTCACTGAAAGTACAGTTCAACTAGAAAAAAATGTAAATTACCAAACCTTTACATAATATATAAAAAGCATTCATCAAAGAATGAAACAACTCTAAAAGCAATAAAATTCTCTCTATTTCATTAATCCAGAGGCATTTATATTTAGCTTGTAACTTATCCTGAAAGTTTTCTATTCATCACCAAATCCACTATTTTAAAATCACTCCTTAAGAAAGTGATGAAGTATCATGATTGTACTATTAAGTTACTCATGTTATTTATACAATCACTAACCTAAAAAGCTTTTAAAAACCTCACAGTGATTTATTTTTACACAACATACCTAAAACAAATGTTACCTAAACAACTATTTTAGATGTTGTTGTCATCTATAAGCAGATACTCATCTATGTTTTCTCATACATCAGACTTTTTTTTAAATAATATTTTTCCCCAATTACATGTGAAAATAATTTTTTAACATTCAGGGTTCTTTAAAGTTTCAAGTTCCAAATTCTGTTCTTCTCTCCCTCCCCTCCCATCTCTCTGGAACCATAAGCAATCTGATATAGGTTATACATGCCATGCATCATGTCTTAAGAAACCTATTCTTCTCAAACTTTAGGACATATACTCATTTAGAATAACAAATTGAGAATTCTCTGGATTATTCAGGAAGAGAAGAAGTAAATCTTTTTCTAAGCATAACTTCTCACTCTTGACCTTGTTCTCACTTAAATCTATAAAGAAATCTATAAAGATTTATAAATCTAAACCCTTTTCTGAGCATCAACCTTAGTAGTTGTTTAATGTAGCCAACCTTAGGTAAGCGCAAGCAAATTGGAATTTCTTTTTCTTTTTGGAGTTCAGTTTCTCAAACTCAGGCTAAATTGTGAACATTTGAAGGATTGATCTCCTTTGAACCCTGATAATTCACAGCTGTTCTGAATCACCTAAGTTTCATGCCTTCTGGCTCTGAGCCAAAAAGAGGCTGATTCTTTGTTATATATTCTGGAAGGTTGGCATTTTGCTTTGGGGGTTTTGAATGAGAAGGATATTTTGATTTCCTGGTCAAGATTCTAAGTAGCTATATGTCCAGAACCCCGCAACTGCTTAGACTGTCTGTGTTCCCTCAATCTAGTGATGTATGTAAAGTGTATAGCAATATTACTTTACTCAGACAGTTGGAGCCCTGTCTGTTGGTCTTTGCTAATTTCTCAGCTTGTATTGTCTATACTCACTTCTTTCTCTGTAATTAAAAGTAGGATTGGTAACCCCTCTTTGAGCAGTCTTTCCTTTAAAAGCAGATCAAAGGACCTGTGTTAGCAGGCCATCCTGGCTGTGCTAGGGTACTTTCTATCACACCTTACCAAACCTAGCTTGAAGTTGGCTTAAGGAGTAATCTGATTTTTTTGTTACGCTTGACTCATATTTATTATAAACAAGTCATTTTAACGAATGCAAAAAGAATAGGTTGGAGCCCCCAAGTTATCTATTCCTAGCATCACACTTTCTCATTCTATTGATTATAAAGAACTGTAATACTCTTGGCAAAGAAGTCTTTTCCCGTTTTAGGTTATATTTACATACATTGTCACCTTCACTCCTCAGTTTCCAAAAGGGATGAATATAAAACCACGATCCTTCATTCCCTGCAGCATCCAAGGACACCCGCATGGCATTTTTCTCCAGTAAAGCAGGCAAGCGCTTGTTGACTGTTAGGTATTTGTTGCTTTTTATGTGCAGTAGCTGTCAGGAAAACAAATAATCTCAGTTTCTTGCATATCCATTGATAATGTTTTGTACTTGTGTCATATAGGACCACAAGTCCTTGAGGTAAGTGTGGAAGGAACCCTTTCACACTCACACCAATTTTAATTCAAAAAATATTTTTAAACAGCTTCTGTGCTATTGTCCTGTGCTAAGACGCTGCTATGTAAGTCCTTCAGATATGAAGATAAAATACAATTTTTGTTTGTGTTGTCCCTAAACTCAATTGATCTATTTTTCCTAACACACCTTTCCCAAAGTACCCTACAAACTAAAATGGCAACAAGATTTTTTTAAAAAAGAAAAACTTCAGAAATATTTTTACCCCTTCATAGCAAAATTAAATAAAGCCCATGAAATTGGAATTGAATTATTTCACCCCTCCTCAAGCCCTGCACATAAAAGAAAAATAGTTTTTTTTAAATCTAAATAATTATATTGTCCTGCTTTTTTAAAATCATAAACTAAATAATATGTTAAAAGTTCTACATAAAATGTGAAAAAATAACAGTTGGGATCAGTCATAAAGTTTGTACACAGATTAACTAATAATTAAAATAGGCCTGCTATTCAAATTAAGAGAAAAATGTCATCTGACTTATTTGAAAATTGTCATATTTCTAACACTTTATAAGAAGATGGAATGGATTTAATCTTTAAGCTAAAAATGAGGAAGAACTAATATTTTCAAATATTTTGCTTAAGATAGAGATTGGGCTTTTTTCAACTTTTTTTTTTTGCCTTTTTTTTGGAGGGCAGTTGGGGTTAAGTAACTTGCCCAAGGTCACACGGCTAGGTTTTTATTTGTGTGTGCGTTAAGTGTCAGAGGTCGGATCCGAACTCAGGTCCTTCTGACTCTAGGGCCGACGCTCTACTCACCGTGCCACCTAGCCGCCCCTTTTTTCAACTTTTCAATCAAGTTGGTTCACTATATACTCTAAAATTACATAATAGTTGGGCCCATCTACATGTACCTGCATAAAATTATTTAATATAGACACATCTTCTAATGAATAAAATTACATTAATATTAATTTAAAATATCAGAACATTGCTATAATAATTTATACCTGAGAATATCAGTTTAAATGCTTCAAAATATTATTTTATTTATACTATATTTCTATTCATATTATATATAAATATGTTATATTTATAAATATATATTATTAGAGAGTTCTATTATAATTTATATTTAGGACATTCAGATATGGCAGTGGATAAAGTGCTAAGCCTGGAAGACATCTTCCAGAATTCAAATCTGACCTCAAACACTTACTAGCTGTCTGACCTTGGGCAAGCCACTTAATCCTGTTTGCTTCAGTTTTATCATGTGCTAGAGAAGGAAATGGCAAACTACCCCAGTATCTCTGCTAAGAAAACCCCAAATGGGGTCACAAAAAGTCAGATATGACTGGAAACCTACTGAACAATAGCAAAGATTTATATTTAAGGAAAATGTATCCCTTCCTTCCTCAAATTACCATGAAAATTTTAAACTTTTTTTTAGGAGAAAAAAATCAATAAAATAGAGACTTACTTGTATCACATTACTATATTTAACAATTTCTCCCAATAGCTTCCTGTTCTCCGACTCATTTTGTTTTTGTTCCAGTTCTGCAGCATGCTGCAAAATAATTATCAGATCATCAATAAGAAAACACAGTATCAAGGGTACAGTACCTGACAAGAAAGCTATTTGACATGAAAATTGGCAATGTGAAATGATATTTGTGGCTCCTATTATCCTATAAATCCCCCCTAGGGTCTGGAATCCTTTCAAGAAAGTTCTGGTTACCTTCAAGCCTACCTGTGAATTCAAGAGTAGCCTGAAGCTTCCCTATATTCAGTTTCCTCATCTAAAAATGGTAGGGGTGGGGGTAGCACAAAAGTCTCAAAAGTATTGTGAAACTCAAATGAAATAATATTTGTAAAATGCTTTACAAACCTTAAAACATTATATGGATGGTATTACTACTACTACTACTACTCCTACTACTACTCCTACTCCTACTCCTACTACTATATGTCTTAAAGGTTGAAATGCTGATTCATGGGGAAAAACTTATCAGTTATTAGAGGGGAATGGTACCTTGAGACCCCAGACCTACCTCCTCTCATAGGAAGTCCAGTTCCTAAGATCCAAAACCCAGAAATCCTCCTGAATTCCTGATGTCTCTTATTCTTGCCTTATCAGATTTCTAGAAAAACACATGGTTGGTAGGGAAAGGAGGAGAGAAAATATCTGGCTTTTTGACATACAATTCCAGAAAGTGGACTCTGGATTTGGAGTTCTCACTACTAAGCTTTGATTGTAGTATTTGCCAACTTCCAAGGTGAAAATGCTCACAATTTCTATCTTTTCGTCCTCAACAACACACTCAATCCCTCTGAGACACAGTTTTCTCAACTATAAAATGAGAGAGTTTGGACTGGATGATTTCTAAAGGTCCTAATGAATGTTTTTTTAGGGAGTTTAACTCCAAGATCCTTTGTGGATTTTGTATATCCTTGAGACAATGAGTAGTCTACCAAATCTTTTAAGCAGGCAATGGGTAGTCCAAGTCAGGCCCGGACCTCAGTTTTCTCAACCATATAAAATAAGGGGGTTGGGATAGATGAGCTCTAAGATTTCTTGTAAGATATAAATCTACAATTTCCATGATCTTATCTTAACAGGTAAGTTGTCCAAAGTTCAACCATGAATGTCAGTGAAATCATCTCAGTTGAGAGTCTTATGCATACTTCATGCCTTAACTCCGGTAAAGGTTCAGTGCTGGATGGTGCTGATAAATGTTTAATAACCAGCTTTCCAAAAATGAAGGACATGTAAGTTTAATCTACATTATTAACACTTTCTCCACCACTTTCTTAAACCTAGACCATCAATGAAACAATAAATCAAGCTTTGATAAGTAACATTCCCCAGTTTCTGGGTATGGCTTTCTTAAGTCCATATAAGCTGGGTACAGCACACCCTTAATTCAAGGATATCTAATGAAAGGAATTTTCTGAAGGGTCCATATGGCAGCTTGGGCATAAGGGTTAATGTAATACTACAAGAGTTACTTCACCTATTATTTTAGGACTTTGATTGAAATGAATTTATGATGGGTGAACAGTATTAGGAAGGAATTTTTTTTCATGTAGTTCTTCTAAATACCTATTTCTGTAGGACCTACAACAAAGGCCTCCAACATTCCCTATAGATCTAAATGACTGATATTAGGCAACCCATATAAATGGGGGAAGGATCTAAGTTTGAGCCAGCATTTAGCACATTCATATAAAAAAGTGGTTTGAATGAGTAACTGAGAACTTAGAAAAATGTCTACTGTTCTATGAGACGAAGATGTACCTGTTGGCATAGAAGTCTCAGGTATGGAAAAGTTTTACAATATTTTACAAACAAAAGATTTTGAAAGATTTAAGAACTCTGATCAATGCAATGACCAAACTACCAATTCCAGAGTACTCAAGATGAAACATGCTACATACTTCCTTACAGAAAGGTGATGGACTCTAAAGGTAGATTGAAACATGTTTTTTAGATATGGCTAATGTGGAAATTTGTTTTGTCTGACTTTTTTTTTTCCAATGGAGGAAGAGGGAAGGATGAAAGAAAGATTTGGGTTCAATGAAAAAAAAAATGGAAAAAAAAAGCACCTGCTCCAGGCCCTATAATGATCCTAATTTCTGACATTTACATACATGTTAAGGGTTGTAAAGTACTTCACATGACTTATTTCATTTGAGCCTCACAATGAACTCAGAGGAAAATAACCAATCAACAAGTAAACATTGTTAAAATGTCTACTGTATGCCAGGCACTATCTTAGGGATAAAAAGACAAAAGGAAAAACAGTACCTGCCTTCTTATAATCTAGTCAGGAAAGATGACACGCACATGAACAGGTATGTACAAACTACACAAAAATAGAAACACTATGCCCAAAGGATGATAAAAATGTGCATACCCTTTGACCCAGCAATACCACTTCCATGGCTGTATCCCAAAGAGATTATAGAAGTAGGAAAGGGACTTGTATATGCAAAAATATTTATAGCAGCTCTTTTTGTGGTGGCAAAGTATTGGAAATCAAGGGGATGCCCATCAATTGGGGAATGGCTAAATAAGTTATGGTATATGAATGTAATGGAATATTATTGTGCTATAAGAAATGAGGAGCAGAAGGACTTCATAATAACCTGGAGAGACTAATATAAACTGATGTTAAATGAGAAGAGCAGAACCAGGAGAACTTTGTACACATCATATGTGTGATGACTAACTTTGATAAACTGGGCTCTTCTCAGCAATACAAGGTTAGAAGACAACCATAAAAGTCTCATAATGGAAAGGGATATCCACATCCATAGAAAGAATTACAGAGTCTGAATGCAGATTGAAGCAAACTACTTGCTCTCCCTTTTGTGTTTTGTTTTGTCCCTTCTTTCTTATTGTTTACCCCATTGTTTATAATCCTTCTTTACAACTTGACTAATGTTTAATGGCAAGGTAATATTTAATGGGAACTTATACTGGATTACATGCCACCATGGGGGAGAAGGGGGAGGAGAGAAAGGGGGAGAAAATTTGGAACTCAAGGGATTGTGGAACTGAATATTATAAACTAAAAGTAAATAAATATATTTTTTAAACAAAGGGAAAAAATAAAAACAAAATTATTTAGGGGGTGAGGAGAATGAGGCAGAAGGTGATGCTAAAGTTTAGTCCTGAAGAAAAGTAGGGATTCTGAGAGGCAGCAGTAAAGAAGTATATTAGTGTCCCAATTTTCTCATATCCTCTCCAATATTTATCATTTTCCTTTTCCTTCATATTAGACAATCTGATAGGTATGAGGTGGTACCTCAGACTAATCTTAATTTGCATTTCTCTCATCAATAGTGATTTAGAGCATTTTTTCACATGACTATAGAAAGTTTTAATTTCTCCATCTGAAAACTGCCTGTTCATATCCTTTGACCATTTATCAATTGGGGGAAATTTTTTCTTGTATAAATAAAACCTATGCAGCCAAGAGTAGAAGGAATGCAGAAAACTGGGGGAAACTTTCATAGACAGTCCCTCAGACAGGATGTGATTGAGTTGGAATTACTGTGGAGTAGGAAATGATGAGTTGATTGATTTAGAAAAAGAGCTGGTCTTATGAAGGAAAATGCTATACACCTTCAGAGGAAGAAATGAAAAGTGGAAATAAGCATAGTGCAGTCTTACAGATATGTGTATGAGTAAGTATATCTATATGTGTGTATGTTTCTAGATATCTATGTATATTATACATATACATACACACATGTGCACACATGTTTTGGGGAGGGGGAAGAGGGAAAAAAATGAAGTAAAAAGTTCACAGCAGAGAACAAAAGAAAACCGATGAGGAAGCAAAGAAAAGCTGAGCAGTTTTGAAAACAATGCATAGTATTTATTATATAGGTTTTCTTGAAATGCAAATGTATTGTTTATATTGAAACTTCTCTTATGTTCTGCTGTGTACATGGCAATTTTTTTCCTTTTCTTATTTTCTATTTAAGTTTAAAAATAAATTTAATTTAATTAAATTTACTAATAACTACGGAGAGAGCAATTTTCATTGAATATTGAAGTTGAGGTTGAAAGCCAAACTATCGAAGGTTAAGAGAGCAAGAAGAAAGGAAATAGAGACACCTGTTGTAGGTAGAAAAGCTGGGTAAGCCTATAGACTGGTTCTTGAACTGATACCTCAGACGTGAGGAACCACCTATTCAAAGGCATGGAGCAATAAAATAACAAGTATAGGAAACAGCTAGCAAGTCATAGTTAGAATAGAGTATGGGAAAGGAAATAATATGAAGTAAAACTAGTAAGGTAGATTAGAACAAGATTGTGGAGGGCTTTAAATGCCAGGCTAAGGATCCTTTATTTTATCCCAGAGGCAAAAGGGACACACTCCAGTAAGGTTAGCTTGGTCATTCCTTACTCCAGCTCCCGAATGTTCCTCCAGCTGGGATCAGAGACTCTCTATGGTGGTTTTTTGTGGAGCTTTCTTCTCAAAACTTTCTACTACTCTGAACCCCTTACATGCCAGTAAATGTTAAGTGGGCACACCCTATGACTTTAAAATCTGATCCAGGTTTACTAGCTGTGTGATCTTGGGCAAGTCACTTAACCCCAACTGCCCTGCCTCCCCCCTCAAAAAAAAATCTCATCCAGTTTCAATTTGTTTTATTTCAGACATTTATGAACTGACTAAAAGTTCAAAGTTATAGAAACCAAGAGAAAAGAGTTCTATTTTTAAACTAACTCTAACCTAAAGACTCACAAATAATAACCTATAATGGGACTTACCTGTAATTTCTTAAGCAATGCTGCTTCTGTATGGTTTCCTTGTTTAGCTTGCTTGGCCTTCCAATATTGTTTCTGTGCAGAATATCGGTTCATAGGGCACACTTTAAAAAGGCAATCTGTAACAATTTTTTTAAAATAAGAAGAATGGTTAATGCCAAATAATATTCTCAAATTCCTATCATAGACAAAAACTTTTATGCTATGCCGTTACAATTTTTAAAAATACAGTATATACATAGCACTCAGCTTAGAGATGCCCTTGTCCAACTTCCTCATTACTCAACATTATTTTAAAAGAAAATGAACCTGAGACCAAGCCAACACAGCAGCATAAAAGGAAGGAGCACAGCCCCACTCCCCCCATACCTGTTCCAACAATGACCTATGAAGAAAGCTAGAGGGAAAAAAGGACAAATGCTCCATAATTAGGGAAAAAAATAATTTTAGAAAAGAAAACCAATTAGTTGTGAGGAGAGATCACTTTTTAATTGGCAAATGGCTAGCTAAATTCAAAATTGGCTGATTTCCTGTGGAGTGATTTCTTTGGCCTTGGTCTGTTCACTTTCTTTTCTTTTTTTTTTTTTTTTTTTTTGAGCAATTGGGGTTAAGTAACTTGCTCAAGGTTACACGGCTAGTCATTATTTGTGTGTGGGTGCTCATTTTCTGAGGCCGGGTTTGATCTCGGGTCATCCCAACTCCGAGGCCAGTGCTCTTACTCGCTGTGCCACCTAGCCGCCGCATGGTCTGTTCACTTTCAACTGTCCATTCCTTAGGTCCATCTTCCACAGCCAAGGTGAAGTTGCATCACAAAGGTGATCAAGGTTGTCCCTTGCCCCATTATAAACCCATCTATGTTCCATAATAAGTCACAGAAAAAAAATATTCTGAGGGAATTGAGCAGCAATGTAGCATAAGAGAAAGCACCTTAGACCAGGAGTCAGGAAATGTAGTTCCATTGCTAGGTATAAGTCCCTCATTTATAAAATAAAGGAATTAGATGGGATACCCAGTATCCCTCAATGCCCTGATATTCAAGGAGTAGTCACTAATAGTTTAGTTGGCAGGATGTTTCCAGTGAGGTGCTCTGTACTAGCCCCTGGGCCATTCTTATCAATGTCTCCCAAACATATATATATGGAGAGAGAGAGTAAGAGAGAGAGAGAGAGAGAGAGAGAGAGAGAGAGAGAGAGAGAGATGGCAATTATCAAATTGGAAAACAATATAAAGATGGCAGAAATGATAAGCATATGAGATAACAGATCTAACATTCAATAATATTCTTGACAAAATTATAGAGATTTAGAGCTTGAGAAGAACTTAGAGGCCATTAAGTCCAACCCCTTCAATTTATAGATGAGGAAACTGAAGACCAGAGAAGTTGTGACTTTGCCCAGGGTCACAGAGCTAGTAAATACTTGTGACAGGATTAAAATTCACATCTTCCTGACTCCCAGTTCAGTGCTCCATCCATTATACTATGGTTCCCCTCAAATATAATACTCATTTGTGTTAAAAACACCAAAAAGCACAGGAATAAACTGACCCTCCCTACAATTATGAAGATCTATTTAAAACTAAAAGTCTACACTTGCATAGTGAATAAGTACTGGAAACTTTCCTAATAAGTTCAGGAGCAGAACAAGGATGCCATAATCATTATTATTATGTAATATTACACTGGAAAAGGTAGTGATAGAAAAAAGGAAAAAATTTTAAAATAGGGAATAAATGTTGGGGACAAATACAGCTCTATTTGTAGATCATATGACAACTTACACACAAAATGCTAATGAACTGGCAAAAATTAATCAAGATAATAAAGAACTTCAGCAGAGTAGAAAGACACAAACTATAATATCCAAGAAAAAAGTCACCAGGATATGCACATGTTGTGTATATCCTGGTGATTATATAGTGGAGCTGCCTTCATCAAACACATCACAAGTTTGGAACAATGCATGCATATATAAATATATTTACATGAATATGCATTGTATATATGTATATATATATTATGTACAAGCACTAATAGATACCTATGATTTCCTCAATGTAACAAGCTCTCAGTAAGGAAATTCCCTTTAACAATGTAAAACAACAATTATTCTGCAATTTAAGGTCTTAGAGAGTTAAATGGAGCATTTAGAGTTCAAGTGACTTGCCCAAAGTGACAAAAGCAGTATGTGTCAGAGGCAGGCTTAAATCCAGATCTTCCAGTCTCTTAGACCAGCCTTATATCCACTATACCAAGCTGTCTCTATTTCTTTATGTCAGAAATGTAACTGGTAAATATTTAGCAAAATAAATAAAAATATAATAAAACATAGATAATGTTAATATGTGGTTTTCTATTTCAAAATGCTGGCCTTGGTGATCCTTACATAAGGTTTAGTAGTCCCCTCTCTTGAGTTTGACACTACAACTTTATATTATTATATATTATATTATATCATATTATTATTATATATTATTATATATTAAATTATATTATTAAATCACTCTCCCCCCCAAAAAAAAACTAGTCAGGATAACAATAATGGAGAGATCTAATAATAGTGGCTGACATGAAGCTCTTCAAAGTTTACACACACACAATCTCATTTCTCATTGGAGCCTCACAAAATCACTCTGAGGTAGGTGACAAAGGTCCTGGTATTATCTTCATTTTATGGATGGGATCACTGTGACTTAGGGGAGTCAGCTGACTTGCTGTTCTTTATAGAAGAAGGAAGCTTCAATACTGAGATATTAACAATGGTGAGATAGCATTTAAACACAGTGGCTTTCAATGAGATTCAATTTAAATAAACCATATATTACTGTCCCTATTATTCAATCTCCCAAATAAGGAAGGTGACTGAGTAGCCTCATCTGATAGGCTCTTCCAGCCACTAATAATGTCATCCCTAAGGTTCTGTCAAACTCTGTGTGTGCATATCTCCCTTTGTTCCTGAGTTGCTAATCAACCGGGCAATTGCCCATCAGCTGATGCCCATTGACTTTTTATCTTGTAGCCTTGCCTCTGGATTTATTGACCTCCAGTCAAAAGGACCAAGGTTAAAGGAATTACTCTCTGGGAGGATCTTCAGTCCTCTAGGTTGAGGAATTCCCTAAAACTCTCAATGCCACCTATGGTATAAGTAGATTTTTTACTGCCACATCACATTTTTGACTCATATTGAAACAATGGTCAATTAAAACCTGTGGGTTCTTAACATGGGGTCCATGAACTTTAAAAATGTTTTTGATAACTATTTCAATATAACTAGTATTCTTTGTAATTGTGTATATTCTATTTTATGCATCTTTTAAAGTATTCAGAGAAGGGATCTATAGACTACATAAGACTGTCAAAGGCAGGGGGTGGGCAGCTAGGTGGCCCAGTGAATAGAGCACCAGCCCTGGAGTCAGGAGGACCTGAGTTCAAATCTGACCTCAGACACTTAACACTTACTAGCCATGTGACATTGGGCAAGTCACCTAACCCCAATTGCCCTGCCCTCCAAAAAGCAAAAAAAAAAAAAAAAAAAAAAAAAGACTGCCAAAAAGGTAAAGATCATTTTCTCATGAATTTTTGTCTAGTAACACTTTCCCCAAACAGTACTTACTGGTCTGGCTCATTATTCTAATTTATTGATGTCTTTTTTATTTAATGATTCAAAGTATTACCTAGCCATGTGAGATTAATGCCATTGGCAAAGTTGACATTCACACCTCCTATATTTCTTCAAGTCATTTGTAAATATTTCAAACAGCAAAAAACAAAACAAAAAAAAAGACTTTCACAGAAAACTCCACTAGAGACCTTCCTCCAAGCTGACTTTGATCTATTCATGATAATTATTTGATCTTAGTTACTCAAACAACTATAATATCATGTAATTCCATTCCCCACCAGTTACACTGCTTTTGAATTTTTTTTTTTTTGACTTCTCCCTTATGTCTTCTTCCTTCAGGGAATTCATCATAGGGAAATCTCATTGTCCTGACTGAATCAACCTTGGTAATAACATCTCACCATACCCATTGCTCCTCTCATTGTATCCTCTGGATGAGAGAACCTCCTTTAAGGAGGGGGCCCAACACAATCATCTCTTCCCATTTTCCACCAGCATTACTGCTTTTGAACTTCTTTGGACTTCTCCATCATGACCTGTACACCATATACTTTCTTCCTCCTCTCACTCCTTTTTTCAGCCTCCTTTTATTTGTTGTTTTTCCCCTTAAGTAGTAAGCTCCTTGAGGGCAGGCACTAGTTTTCTGTTTATCTGTATTTGTATCCCCCCCACTTAACACTGTGCCTTATATACAGTGCTTAATAAATGTTTATAGTAATAACAGTAATAATAAATGAACTAACTAGTTCCTATCTCCTATCTTGTCTACAGGGATAGCATGACAGTATTTATCAAATGCTTCAGTGTGATCCAAGTATGCCCTATCTATAGCATTTCCTTGAATTATCAGTCTAGCAGCCTTATAAAAGAGGGGGGTGGGAGGGAATGAAGTTCATCTAACAAGAACCAATCTAAAGATTCTTTTTCTTAGAAGGAGAAAGGATAAGACATTAGATCTCTGCTGAAAGGATACAGTGATTTAGGGAACTACATGAGGAAACTCCCTCTACTAATCCAGGTCAGCACCTTCTCTGCAATTTGGAGTCTTAGAGAATTGCCTAGAGCACTGAGAGATTAAATAATTTGCCCAGGATCATGAAGTTAGTATGTGTCAGAAGAAGTCTTGAAACTAGGTCTACCTGGCTCCAAAGACACATTTTCTCTCCTGACAAAATGCTACCTTCTCAGAAGAAAAGAGGAGTAAAATAATGACAAATGACAATTTTAAATCATGCTTTAACATGTACAAAAAATGTTTTATTTGGTATGCTATCTTTTTTGATCCTCACCCCAAGAAGCACAAAACAATTATTGTCCCCATTTTGCATATGAAGAAACAGGCTCTGAGAGTTAAGGAACTTAAGAGTCACAGGCAGGAGTAAAACTTGTATTCCTCATTCCAAGTCCAACACTCTTTCCATTGTACAACTAAGGATTTCATTTCATCCACCAGAGTAATCCATCTCTCCTGTGATCCCCCTCTTAACCTCGACATGTATTTACTATATTCTCAATGTTGCTGCCCCTAGTATTCCTCCTATACTTCACCTTTTTCTGGGCTCTAGTACTTCTGACATTTCATACAGTATTTACTAGTCTTTAGTCTTCATCCTTCAAGTACTTGCCCAGGCTTCCATCTTCTACACACATGTTTGTAAAAAACAACAAATCTAGTTGACCACTGATTTCCCTGTGTAAGTCTCTTTCAGCAACACCTCATTGAAATCACTTCTGCTTTAATTCATGAAAACTTCCCATCCCTCTTGCAATGAACTTCCCTGCCAATGGATCCTGACTGCCTCTGAATCTTTAGAATTCTAATCTCCTAAAATTTAAGGTATGTTAAAACTATGCCTAGATTTCCTCTCTTTCTCTATCACAAATTCTCCCATTGTTTCTCCTTGTTGGTTAGAATTCAATTCAGAGTAATTTTCCTCATCCTTTGCCTCCATATTTTGAAGAGTTAACTTGTTGTTAAAATAAAATACAAATTTATTAGTTCCTCCATGTTTAACTGAAAGAGTTCTAGCAAATGTATATAGATAGTAGAAGTACCTCACTGCTACATTATTGTGATTTTACTCCATATTTAAACCTTTTTTTTTTCCAAAAATGCTCATCTAATTCCCTGCCTTTTTTTTTAACAGTAGACAATCTGTGGTATTCCCCCACAATAATATCACTTCTGTGACTTCCACAACTAATCCTCATGCAAATCCTTTCCACTGTGTTTCTTCCCTTGGATTTATAGAATCAAGACCCTAGGTCTATCTTATTTTATTGTGCTTCTAGAGATACTGATATCACTGCAAAGGCCTGTGGGTATAAGTATTACTAACCTACTATGGTGAAATGTGTTCCCATGGGAAAGAATTCTGTCTCCAGGAAGGACAATAGAAAGCCCGTACTCAGTACTTGGTAGTTCTGTTCTTGGATAGTTTCAATAACAATTTGGTCACTGTGCCCCTTTGGCTATACATGCTTTCATCAATCTCCTAATCTTTTACTTTTCTCTCTTATCATTGTCTTACCCTCCATTTGCCTTTCAACTCTATACCACCCCTAACTTAGTATTTGTCTTCTCAGTGCAGGTCTCTAGCTATAACTTAGGCAGCCATTCTCCACCTGGAAGGAGAATATGGCTGTAACAAATATTTGTGTGTCTGTTGTCCAATTCTCCCCTTGGATACACAAAAAATAAAAAAGCCTTAATTAAGACAGAAAAATTCAGAGGGCTGAATTAATCCATCTATGGGTTCCATGATTTGCTCACAGGAATATATCTTCTTAATATGCAATCCTACTTTTCTACCCCTCTTTAGCAGTTCTGTTCCTTTTGAATAAGAACCAGAGATATGCTCCAGCCCCATCCTCCAAGTCTCAGATTTGTGTCATTGCGTCAAGATCTCTAGGTCACTTTATTTTATTATTCAAATTTTGTATGTTTATATTATATTACTAGTGAGGGTGCCACCAACCTCCCATTCACCCAGGCTCATAATTTATGAGCCATTTTGGACTCTTTACTGTCTCTCATTCTCCATGTCCAATCTGCAATCAAATCCTTTCATTTCTATCTTCCTAACATTATGTGTTTGTGTATGTATACATACATACACATGCATACACATGCATACATATATACAGACACACACACACATACACACATGTAATTTATATATAATACCTTTCTCTTCTCTGACACTACAACTACCTTGTATAGGCCTTCATCACATCATACCAGGACTATTAGGTCTTTCTGCCTCGAGACTCTCCCCACTTAAATCCATCCTCCAATCAGCTATTAAATTGATCTTCCTAAAAGAGGTTTGACCAATATCAATCTGAATTCTCACTCACCCAAACACACACACACACACACACACACACACACACACACACACACACATACACGATTCAACAATTCCAATAATTCTCTATTTTATCCTCCCAGGATCAAATATAAAATACTCAGTTTGGCTTTCAGAGTCCTTCATAATTTGGCCCCTTCCTATATTTCTAGTCTTCCTAGACTTTCCCTTCCATACTCTATAATCCAGTGACATTGGCCTCCATGCTATTCCTCACACAGGATACTCCATATACTGACAGCATTCTCAATAGCAATCTCCCATGCCTGGAATTCTCTGTCTCCTCATCTCCATCTCCTAATTTCCCTGACTTCCTTCAAGTCTCACTAAAGACTCACTTTCGCTAGAAGTTTTCCCCAGTCTTCTAAAACCTTAGCACCTTCCCCTGAGATTATCCCTAATTTGTCATGTATATATCTTGTCTGTACATGTTTGTATTTTGTCTCTCCCCACCCCCACCATCAGACTGTCAGCTTTGTAAGAAAAGGAATGTTTTTTTTTTGCCTTTCTTTGTATCCCCAACACCTGGCATTGTGCCTGGCACAGAGTAGGCACTTAATAAACACAAGTCAACAAAAAGAATATCTAAAGCTATGGATTTTATTACTCACTGTCTTCTTGAATACTGTCTCCCATGAATTAATTAACTTCTGTACCTTTCTGTTCAGAGTAATTGTTGTCTAGTGGGTAGATAGTCCGCTTCAAATTCAGGAAGAGCTAGGTTTAAATCCTGCCTCTGGAAATTACTGGCTGTGTGATGGTGGGCAAGCCACAACTTCTCAGTGCCATGGGAAACCCTCTACAACTATAAGCTGCAACGAAGGCTCCAAACTGTATCACCTTAAAGTTCCCTGTACTGGTGAACTTCGAGGTCCAAGCCCTATCCCCATCCTCTTGCTAGGCTTCCTGTAGGTACTTCTCTAGGCGGCAAACTCAAATAGGATCAAGACCACTAAACCATACAGAAGGACTCCAGTACTTAGAAAAACTACCACCATTTATGTATTTCTTTTTTGCTTATTTATCTTTATGTATTTATATATAATATATTTATATTATTTATTAATATTTATATATAATATATTTATATTATTTATTAATATTTATATATTTCTTTTATTATTATTAAATATCAACATATTAAAAGCAGATCAGAACTACATTTTAATCTGGTTTGGGCCATACTCTGAAATATTGTGGATCTCCTGTTTGAGATTTCTTCTCCATTTTTTCTCCAACTTTGACCAAATCACATAGGCAGTTTTTTTTTCCTCTCCTTCAATTTCAACTTAACAACATTTTGATCAGAGTTGCAAGCTTCTCCAGAAAAATGTCTCACCAGCTCCTGTGAGCTATACTTAATCCCTGGCCAATTAGTTTATTATTTTATATTTTAACCTGCGACTCAAAAAAAAAAAAAAACAAATTGGATACTACTTTCTTAGCCAGCTGTTCATTTCCCAAAACTCTCTTCTGAATTTTCTACTTTTATTCAAGCAGCAGTGATTTTTTTTTTTAATGTCGCCAGTGTACCTGATGGGGTACAGGCTCTAGGAAATTGAATCTTCCCACTTGATGAGGCATTTGCCTGAGGCCATAAGCCTTTCATTATAGCTAGGCCTAAATCTTTGTTACTCTTAACCTAGCCTGGCCCTCCATTGTCCAGGTACTTCCCACTCTTGATCCTGTCAAAATATCTATACCCAAATAGGATACCCTTAAAGTAGCCTAGCCCTCCATTGTCTGTCATCTCCAGGTAGCCTTCAATTATTCCCCATCCTTAATCCCATTACTAGAGTCTGACCTCCTTCCTTCAAAGATCCTCCTTAGACTCCTCCTCAAACCCCTCCTCTAGATATCCCTAAATTCTTCCACAATCTTTCTGTATATAAGACCCATCTTGCCTCCATGAGGACGTTGAGAATTCAGTCTAACACAGACACTGTCTCAGATTATTTTGACCTTCTTGTCCAACACAAGCATCACAGATATCTAGACTCCTTAAGAGTCTACCCATTATAGCAAATCCTTAATAAACTTTGCTTTACTTTGGCTCAGAGAAGACTTAAGTCGAATTCATTCAGCAGGATCCAGTGTGTGATATTTTGGGGCCTTGAGCACCCCAAACCCTAAACCTTAACATACTCAAGAAATTTCTGGGTAATAATGTACCCACCATCCCACTAAAGCTCTTCTTCCTCTCATCTTTAACCATTATCAACAGTCGTGAACACACCACATATTCACTAAATTAAAAAAAACCCACACCTACTTCCTCCAGAGATGGCCTAGCTAGCTCCTTACTCTATGGGAAAAGTCTTGTACTGATTACTGTACTTAGATCCATAGTTGAGTGTACTTCCTTACTTTCTGTTAAGTTCTTCTGCCCTCCCCTAACCTTACATACCCAAGTAAGAATTAGCTTGATTGTTTATTTTTTTGATTCCTCCAGAAAGTACTTTCTCCTTTGTTTCAAAGAACACTTCCTTTCCCTGGTAACCCTTAGGGAACGGAAATGTATTCTACCACCATCACTTTCACTTTCCTCCTCTAGGACAGAGACCTTTGAGCAATGCTAGAGTGTTGCTTTTTACAGACAGAAACAGAAACAACCCCTTAAGCGGTTCCACAGAAAATTTTGTCTTGGTCTCTATCAACAGTTGAAAAAAAGAGTAAAGATATTTTGACTTTTTTTGGTACCTTTCTTGGCTATGTTTGTAGCAACTGTTCATCATTTTGAATGCTCTGTCACTGGGAACTGGAAAACCAGGCTTGATTTATTTATGGTTGGTTTTCTACCTTTTGCAGTAGTAGGGCAGCAGAATTTTCTCCCCCTGCCTTCTGGGTGCAGCAACCTCAATCTCCCCACTTTTAAATTTCCATTTGTATATTATCTTCCCCCACTAGATTGGATGGAAGCTCTTTCAGGGCAGGAACTGTCTTTCTTTTTCTTATTTGTATCCCCAGTGCCTGGAACATATTAAGCACTTTAAAAGTATATATTATATTATGTTGTGTTGTGCTGCATTGAATTGTATTATACTGTATCTGACAAAAAAAAAACAACCTTAAGTTACAAAAAGAAAGCAGTTAATCAAGAGAAAACCTGTCATATAAATAGAGATCCAATTATTAGTGTGATTTCATTTTTGTATCTCTAACACTTACCTTGCTCTGCACATAGTAGGCACTTAATGTTTGTCAAATTGAAGTATTACTATAATAAGCAAGTCATAAACAAGATGCTATCTCTGAGAGAGTGTAGTGCCGTGTAGGGCCTGGCTTGTACCAGGTCATGTTGACAAGACAGACATGGGTTCAGACACTTTCTATTGCTTACTAGCTGTATAACCATGGGGAAATCACTTAATCTCTGACAGGCTCCATCTCCTCATTTGCAAAATGTGGATAATAATTGTGCCTACTTCTCAAATTACTGTGAGGATAAAATGAGATAACATTTGCAAAGTGCTTTGCAAACCTTAAAATACTATATGAAGGCTAGCTATTACAGTTATTATTAAATGAGATAATGTTTCCAGAGTGCTTATCATTGTTGTTCAATTTTGTCTGACTCTTCATGATCCCATCTGAGGTTTTCTTGGTAAAGACATTGGATAGATTACCATTTCCTGTTCTAGCTCATTTGACATATGAGGAAACTAAGGCAAACAGGATTAAGTGACTTGCCCAGGGTAACACAGCTAGTTAGGGTTTGAAACCAGACCTGAACTCAGGAAGATGAGTCTTCTGGACTCCAGGCAGGCACTCTATCTACTAGACCATCCAATTACTAGAAGTGCTTGGTAAACCCTAAATACTTCAATAGATCAGTGATCTCATTAAAGTGAATATTCCTTCCTACAAGGAAAACCAACTCCTCCATGCCTTTTCATCTTTTGTGATTTATGTTCATATTTTTCCCAAAGACCCTCCCCAGAAGTTCCAACCAACGAACCTCTAGGTCAAGGATTCTGAACCTTCTTTTTGTGACATGAACCCTGTCTCAAAATAATACCTCCTGATTAAAGATTTTTTTTTAAAACAAATTCATGGACTTTAGGTTAAGAATGCCTCCTTTAGACTCATGATGGTAAATGCCATCCACATCCAGAGAAAGAACTATGGAGTCAGAATGCGGAGTGAAGCAGACTATTTTCTTTTTTGTTTTGTTTTTTCTTTCTCATGGTCTCTCCCATTCATTATAATTTTTCTGTGCAACATGAATAGTGTTAAAATGTGTTTAATAGGCATGTATGTGTACAGCCATACCATACTGCATGCCATCTTGGGGAGGGAGGGGGAAAGAAGGAGAGAAAATTCAAAGCTTATGGAAATGAATGTTGAAAACTAAAAGTAAATAAGTTAATACATTTTTTTAAACAAATGCTTTATTAACTTCTGTTTTACATCATTCCTTTCTGCCAGATTTTGAGTTACAATCATTTTCCCCCCATTATTCCCCTACCCAACCTCCCAGAATAGCAGTCCCACAAGATATTGCTTCCTCCAATCTGCTCTCTCCCATACCTTCTCCCATACCCCCTTCGACATTTCCATTAGAGGAAGGTGAATCTTTGTGTCCCAATGCCTGCACATCTTATCTCCCAATTATAAGCAAAAGAGTATTAATAATAGTATTTATATATATTTGAAACATTTAATGTTAAGACCTTGAATTTCAGATCCATTTTCTTCCTCCCTTGTCAACCATTCCCTCTGGGGAGATAAGTAATTCAGTATGTGTTGTACATGTCTAGCTATGCAAAACATTATCATAGTAGATATATTGTACAAGGCTGCTTATAATTCCCTCCCACTTATCCCACCCCCAACCTGGTCCATTCCCTACATGATCCTGTCCCTCTTCTATAGTGGGTACTTCCAACCTCCCCTCCCCCCAATGATGCCCTCCCATCCATCATCCCTCCTCTCATCCCCCTTCCCCCTATCCTGCTGCAGGTTGAGATATCCCATTTAGTATGTATGTCATTCTCTCCCTGAAACAAATTCAATGAGAATGTGGTTTTGCCTTTTTAGCCTTCCTATTCTCCCCCTCCCTTGCAACCACTTCCCCTTGCTTCTTCTACATGAGATAGTTTACCCTACCCTGTCTCTCCCCATCTCCTCTTGACACTTTCCTCTCTCACCTCATAATTTCATCCCTTGAGTATTCTCCCTTCCCAACAAATTCAACCTATGCCCTCTATCCATATATAACTGTAACCATATACACACACATTCACATATGTATTCATATGACCACACACCCTTCTTCCATTATTTTCATAGTGAGAAAGATATCATCATTCACAGTTATTGCTTTTCCATATAGGAATGTAAATAGTTCAACTTTGATAAGTTCCTTTTGATTTCTTTTCCCTGATTACCTTCTCAGGCATCTCTTGCTTCTTGTGTCTGGATGTCAAATTTTCTATTCAATTCTGGTTTTATCCTCAAGAATGCTTGAAAGTCCTCTATTCCACTGAATGACCATATTTTCCCCTGAAACAAAATACTCAGTTTTGCTGGGTAGGTGACCCTTGGGTTCATTCCCAGTTCTTTTGCCCTCTGGAATATCATATTCCATGCCCTTCGATCCCTCAGTGTAGAAGCTGCCAGGTCCTGGGCTATTCTGATTGTGTTTCCACAATATTGAAATTGTTTCTTCCTGGCTGCTTGTAGTATTTTCTCCTTGATCTGGGGATTCTGGAACCTGGCTATAATATTCCTGGGAGTTTTCTTTTTGGGATCTTTTCAGGAGGTGATCTGTGGATTCTTTCAACCTCTATTTTGCCCTCTGGATCTAAAACATTAGGGCAATTTTCCTTGAGAATTTCTTGAAGGGTGATTTCTAGGTTCTTTCTTTGATCATGGCTTTCAGGTAGTCCAATAATTTTTAAATTGTCTCTCCTGGATCTATTTTCCAGGTCAGTGGTTTTTCCCATGAGATATTTCACATTGCCTTCTAATCTTTCATTTGTTTGGATCTGCCTAACAGCATCTTGATTTCTCATAAAGTCATTAGCTTCCATTTGCTCCAGTCTAACTCTGAAGGAATGAATCTCCTCAGTGAACTTTTGAGATTCTTTTTCCATCTGGCAAATTGACTTTTTAAGGCATTCTTCTCCTCATTGCCCTTTTGGGCCTCCTTTGCCATTTGAGTTAGTCTATTTTTTAAGGTGTTGTTTTCCTCAGTCAGGCTGTTGACCCTCATTTCATATTTTTCCTGCATCCTTCTCATTTCTCTTCCCAATTTTTCCTCCACTTCTCTTATTTGATTTTTAAAGTTCTTCTTAAGGTCCTCTATGGCCTGCAACCCACTCATGTTTTCCCCTGGGGCTTTTGGAGCAGGACTTCTGACCTCACAGTCCTTTTCCCGCTCTATGCCCCCAAAATAGGAGTCTAGGGTTGCATTTTTCTGTTTCCTTTGCCTTGGCAAGATGCCACTTAATTACTTGACTTTTGGGCTTATTGCCACACTATGGCTTTAAGGCCAGATAGAGGAATTTTCATCCCAAACGTGTGGGGGGCAACTTCTGTTTCTAGCAAGCTGTAAACCCACCCACAACTTCCACCCTAGATCACAATCCAGATCCAGGGAGGTTAAAGCAAGAGCGATTACCCCCCAAGACTGGTCACTGGATCTCCCTACAGTTCGCAGGCCAGGAGCTGGAGCTGCCTCTGAAAACTACAAAATGGCGTTTGTCCTCAGCGGCTTCTAGCCCCCAGGGGAGGGAGCCGACGCATTCCCCAAATATTGGTCCCAAAGTCCATAGGACACTAACCTCTTACTTTGTCCTAGGCATGTCTATGTTGATAATTCTGGAGTTGCCACAGTTGCTGGTGTTCTGGGGTCTCTCCAGCCAGCTGCTGGCCCTGCCGCCCTGGGGCTAAAACCTCGGCTCATGGGGACCTGGGCTCCGCTCGGCTCGGCTCCCCACGCCCTGCACGCTGCCAGCTCCCAGACTGCTGCGCTGGTCCTTCCTGCAGGGCTGCTGGGCTGTCCTCAGTGGGAGGTTAGCTTCTCTGTGTCATTCTGTGGGTGCTGGGGCTCCAGAAGTTGTTCAGAATCCCCTTTTACATAGTTTGGGGGGAATCTGGTGGCAGAGTGGCTTGGATGAGCTGTTTCTACTCTGCCATCTTGGCTCTGCCCCGAGGTTAGCCAATCACTTGTTTCTTAAAGAATTTCAGGTGTTTAACTTATATAGTAATATCATTTGTCTTCATAGTATTCCTAGAAGTCAGGTGATCTGCCCAGTATCATAGAGCAGGTTTAGGGCTGAATTGTGAGTAAGATACAAATACTATAATAACCAGTATTCTCTCCTCTAGGTAGCACTGGTCTTAGAGACAAGAAGATCTGAGTTCAATACCAGCCTCAGACACTTGCTAGCTGTGTGACCTTGGGCATGTTATTTAAACCTCTACCTTAGTTTCCCCAATTGTGAAATGGGGATAGTAATAGAATCTACCTCCTAGGGAAGTTGTGAAAATCAAATGAGATAATATTTGCAAAGCACTTAAATAGGTTTGCCACATAAATACTAGCTATTGTTATTATTATCATTATTAATACAAAATATTATATATAAACAATGCAAAACATAATGCAAAAGTGTGGTCATCTCTGCCCTTATGAAACTTAAATTTGAATAAGGGAAGATAACACATATAGGGGAGTGGTAGCCAGGGAAGACAGTATTTGTTTAGGCAGTTACAAGGATTGTGAGTAGAGCCATAAGGAAGTGGATTGCCATGCCCTTTTCAGGAGCAATGGCAATATTGCTTGATTATTGTCCTTAGAGCAAGTACAAGAGGTGTGAGTGTGTGTGTAGATGTGTGCATACATGCACATATGTGTAGGAGTATTTGGGCAATTTATACAGTGACAAGATGCCCACACTGCATATGCCATTGTGTCTTGTTGGATGGCAGAATGAGATGGATTTATCCAGCCCATTTATATGCCATAAAAAGTGTAAAGGAATTTATTTTTTTTTTTGCTTTTTTTTTTTTTGGAGGGCAATTGGGGTTAAGTAACTTGCCCAAGGTCACACGGCTAGGTTTTGTTTGTATGTGCATTAAGCGTCTGAGGCCGGATCCGAACTCAGGTCTTTCTGACTCCAGGGCCAGCACTCTATTCACTGTGCCACCTAGCCGCCCCCTATAAAGGAATTTATTAATAGGCTGAAACTATTATTTTATAATCAGGAAGGAAGTATTCTGAAAGTTTGATAGATTTTCCATGATCAGATCAAAGAATATTTAACTAGAAAGTTTATTCAGCTGTTTGTTGGAGGAGGGAAGCTATTTGTTACTTCCAGGTTTGAATACTTCTGTCTCCATGGCACCAAGGCCCACATGCCATGATGTGATTTAATATTTTGTTCCATATGCCAAGGAAAACACATGACCATTGAGATGACAGTGACTGATAGGGTCAAAATAGAACAACAGAGGAGTTTCTGGATAAGTGGTGTTCTGGAACAAATCAGGGGCATGAACCATAGCTGAGGATCAGCAAGGGACACCATGAAAGCAAAAACCTGTACCTCGACTGCCACTGGTATTGTGAGTTATGGCAATGTGTAGCTTTAGGATGGGAAGGGATTTGTTCTTTAATGAGCCTTACTTCCTTTCCTTAGCAAGGAAAAGAACTCACTTCCAAGGTAAAACTGCACATCAGGAGGACTATATAGGGTCCTGGGAGTGGAAGGGCTTACCATCAAGGTGGATTATTTCATTCTTCAACAATCCTGAATGTTCGTCTCTTATGGTGGATCCTCAGCCCTAGGGTCATCCCTTAGAGAGTTGGATGCCCATCAGAGAGGAAGGAGAAATGTCCCTGGGCTTAGCTGAGAGTCCTTTTTATTTGAATTTTTAGTCAAAGCCTATCCTTTATTTAATGAATTGTTAATCCAAAAGCTGGTGTGGAAGCAAAGCACCCTTTGACCCTTTAAAAAAATAGAGATATGTACATGAATTATATTCTGATTGTCCCCGGGAAAATCCTGAGTTGGGACATGAAGCAAAAAAGAAAAAAAAAAGAATGATTTGTGAGATAGGTACAGACTGTATCTAACCTGTGTAAATCTAGAGATTTCATTTTTTTTCTTTATCAACTTTGAATCTTTGTCTAAAATCTAAGAGCACTTATTTTCAGTTAGAAAATAACTTCTGGGCTTTTGGTGTCAAGACGCTTTTAAAATTGATTATCTCTAAGTGTCTTGCTCAAGTTCTCTGATTATTTCCAAGTCAACCAAAGAAAAGACCTCAGTTTTCTCTATTAATATTTGGGAGCAACTAGAAAACTCCCAGACCATTCCTTCTGATGTCATTGTGTCTTCTCTACAGTATCACATGTTCACTGTGCTGGTGATGTTTGCTAGTCACATATATATAGATATAGATAGATATAGATAGATAGATAGATAGATAGATCTATCTATCTATCTATCTATCTATCCTATCTTGATATTTGCCTACAATAACATTCTTATAGTTTCTCTAAGCAATATCCTAGTAACACTTGAATTCTCAAGATTTCTCAATTACCTAGTTTTTCAGAAACTTTTTCTCCTCCCTGCCAAAGGAGTCAGTCAGTCAACTAGCGTTTATTAAACTCCTACTACTATGTACCAGGCACTGTGCTAAGCATGATGGATACAAAGAAAGACAAAAAACAGCCTTTCTTTTTAAGGAGCTTACAGTCTAGGTGGAGACAACATGCAAACAACTGTGTATAAACCAGACATAAATAGGATAAATTGGGGATAACAGAAGGAAGGTACTACAGTAAGGGGGATCAGGAAAGGACTTACCCAGATTTTGTCTAGGTTAAATATTTACAACCAAATTAAACATTTGTATTAAGTTTTAAACTAATTCTTAACTTACAAATTGTTACAATTTGAGTTGTGTATGAATAAGTACCATTGATTTGAACTGTGGCTAGCAGTTTTACAAGGGATAAAACATGCTACACCCTTCAAACTTCTGTATTTATTCTGCCCAGGAGCATTTGTAATTGGCTAAAAATGTCAGCTCTTTCTTTCTAAACGAGCTTTTGGGAGGTTTAATTTCCTTCTCTAGCTGTGGAAAACAAATGGGCTGATTCTAAACCATTGTTCTTGTAATATTACCTGATTGGTCATTTCATGCAGTGTCTAATATCCAAACTTCTCTAAACTTGTGTCACTTTGTGTTAGTTGGTATGTCCAGAATTATATTTGATGTCAAGTGTGTGTGTGTGTGTGTGTGTGTGTGTGTGTGTATGTGCATGTGCCACCACCAACTGCCACTTTTTATTGGGAGTTTTAGTGTTACATGCAACCAGTCTTTCTTGGTATGTGTTTAAAAAAAAATTCCCTGGAGTCTTGAAACGCTAAGTGAATTACAGCTAAAAACTAGGCCTTTATTTGTATGCATACATACATAAACACACCCATGTGTATATACACACACATACATACATAAAATTACTTGGGGGGGGATGGCAAAGAAACTTCTAAATGAGGAACCACCTAAATACTTTCCTCGGCAACATGCACAAGTCTAATTTTAGAAGTTCAGAACATAAAAAAGTAAATTGCTATAGAGTCTGTTTGAGACTAGAAAAGGTGGGGAGGGAAAGTAGGATTGAAAAAAACTGAATGCTTATCTACCAAAAAATAGGAGTCAAGTCAGTTTCTGCCTACGGGGGCACTAGTAACTACACTGAATACAGTTTTTATATTTAATGATTTGTAAACATGTCACTGAAATTTTTTCTTGGAAAAAATTATGAGGCTATATTTATGAATTTAAAAACCCCAAAGCAAACATCTTTGTAGTCTGCATTAACATTTTATGAAGTTTATGTTCAAACCACTCTAGAGCTCATGTTTGTGGACTCAGTTTCCCAAAGTATTTGTGGCCAATCAGCCTTGCTCATTAGGGGACCTCCTTTGACTTACGTTTTACAGAAGGTTGTGTTTGAGCCCACAGCGTGGTGATTGGATAAAAAGGCTCTAGTACAGGGGTTTGAAAAGTATGACTGAGAGAGTCCTGGGTATTGTTATTGGGAAGATGGTGACTATAGAGTGGGCAGCCATAATATCATAAATCTCACATTGGGGCCCATAAGGATGACAACGGAGACAAGAAAAGGACTATTAACTGGTCTTCAGTTTGACCCAAGGAAAAGACTTCAGGAAAGAGACCAGTGCACACACTACGCATCCATCCCTCTGATGGTGTTCTTTCTCCATACTGGGGAGTTACAGGGATTGAGGAGGAACTGGATTCTAACTCCCTTGGTGGTATAGAAGGTCACGTATGAATGTGGAGAACATTCAACTACTTGGTGCCCTCATTTATTTGGCTTAGTGTTTTAAAGAAGAATTTTTCCCTGTTTAATTTATATGTATGTTTACTAAGAGAGTAATATATCAGGCTTGGATGTAGGCTATGTTTTGAGTACTTACCTCCCCAAAACAGCATGCTGATCTTGGGTGTAGCATCAGACGTATGTAAAATGCTACCTATCCAGAGAATTGTGTGCCCTTGGCCCTTGCTGCTGGAAGCCATAAGTAAACCTCAGGGAGCTCAGTGTTAGTCACCTCTTTGCTCAATATAAAGCTGTTGCTGAAGGACTGAGATCAAAGCATGCTTTATAGACACTGTTCTAGATTTGCTTTGAAGAGAGGAGGTGCAGAGGGATTTATTGATTGTTTTATTGTCAACAATAGCAAAAACAGGGCCGTTTGTGAATGTGTTCTGAGCTTTTGTTCCCACCAGCTCTCCTGCCAGCAAGAGTGAGACACTCTGAAGAAGGTAGACAGAAACATTTGCTTCCTAAAGGAGATGAAAAAGGAAACAATGATACTCTTGTCTGTTGGAGCTACCAAGTCAATACACAGCCCGTATGTGGTTTATGAGTTGGAAATGGATAAAGATTACAGGTTTGAAAATCATAGGGAGCATAGATTTAGAGCCGGCAGAGTCCTCAGACAGCATGTATCAAATCTCTTCCTTCTATAAATGAAGAAACAGAGGTAAAGTGACTCCCTCAAAGTCACCCTGAGTGTAAATAGCACATGAAGGGATTTGAATTCCATTGATTCCCAAAGCAGCACCATTTCTGCTATACCATGATACCTTTAGGTTTGTAGTGGTGAAGCTGAATGGACTCATCTTGCCTTTTTTCAGGTTTAGCAGATTAGCATTACTTAGTGATTATAATGGCTCCATTTTATCTGAAATTGTTCTTTGGGGTATCAAATTTTTCTGGAAGCAGAGTTTGATAACTATTGTTTGATGCAATACAAAGTAGGAAGTAGGTTAGTGGCCCTTTAAATCCTCTTGGACTTTGGAAAAGTTGGAATAGTCTCTTTCCAGCTGTTGTTATGTAGCAAATAAGAGCTAGGTTTTGAAGTTCATTTGCCAAGTACAGATTGATGGATTATTTAATTCTCTGGTTTTCACCTATACATTGTCAGGTTGAAGCAGGGAGCACATCCCTGGTTCACATGCATGTAGTACATGTGACTTTTCAAGTAGGCTTTTATCAAGTAAGAACTTGAACCTTGAAGTGGGAGAATAGGTGTTTATAGTTATTTATAGGACATTTCCTCATCCATGTTAGTAATTTAAAAATCAGGAATCAATAAGGTAATGATAGCTCTCATAGGTACTTAGAAGGCAGATCAATATTTATTCTGTGTTCATGGTTATAAACTATAAAAGAAGTCATGTTAATTACTGCTCTTTTAAAAAAAATTCCTTAGGACCTTAAAAACATATACAGCTAGCTTTTTTGATCAGTTCTATAAAATATGGAGATTGGGGGATAGCTAGGTGGCACAGTCAGTAAGAGCGCCAGCCTAGATTTGGGAGGACCTGGGATGGGTTCTGGCCTCAGAAAATGAGCGCCCACACATAAATAATGACTGGCCGTGTAACGTTGAGCAAATTACTTAACACCAATTGCTTGAAAAAAAAATGGAGATTGCTATTTACCAACAGTGAGCTTTGAAAAATATGTATTTCTGGTTCCTTTTTCATAGGGTGATGATACTTAAATATGTTTATAATTTTCAGACTTAGAGGTTAAATGGGTATTTGAACTGAATACACTTTTAAAAACCTGCTAAATATCAGAATTAGAAAAATACTTTCCACAGGCATGAATATAGGGTGTGCCCAAGCAAACCCCAATATCTCTCTAAAAAAAAATTGTGAGTTCTTTTGTGTTTCAAAGTAAACTTTAATTTATAATTTAAAAAATAAATTTGGTTAAGTTTTCGACTCTTTAGATTGTTGAATAAAAATATGCCCTTTTATGATCAGGCATCTAGTTGAACTCCCTAAAGAAATATGATGTACCGCCCTTTCTCTTTGGTTTGTTTTCATTCACATCTTTTGTATTTATTTAAGAAAGGCCACTGAATGCAGCAGACAGCAAAAGCACAAGCCAATAAGCCTAAACCTAAAGAAGTGATGGGCAAAATGTGGATGGGAAGGGAAAAAAAGTAGATTATACTGTTAGATTATACTGTTTATGCTGCTGATTCGACCTTTAATGGTTCTTGTATCTCTCCCCCCTTTATCATTCCCATCACCATTAACTACCTTGAGTACAACCCTCCTAGATAGTCACTACAACCTCTTGAGTTTAGGATTTCCTATTTCTATTCTTTTTCTTCCTTCTCCATTTTTAGATTCACATGCTAGTTGAACTTGGACAGACTTCAAAAAATAATGGAGGTTAGAAGGGTGACATGCTGTGGTCCATAGGGTCGTGAAGAGTCAGATACGACTGAATGACTGAACAATAAAAGATTAATCTTACTCATGCCTAGATCTGGTCATGTTGCTGGATTGCTCAAAATCCTTCAATAACTTCCTTTTTCTTACTGAGTAAAGCTCAAACTCTTGGCATGAGGTAATCCACAATCTGGTGCCACCTCACGTTTCAACTGTATTTAAATTGCTCATTTCCATGTACTTGGCATTCTAGAGAAACTGGACTACTCAGGTCCTCTTCATATATACCCTTGTTCCTTATCCCAAGAATGCTGCCCCTTCCCCTGTTGAAATTCTTTTCATTCTTGAAAGCTTATTTTAGATGGGACTTCTTTCATGAAGAATGTCTTACCCCTAAATCCTTCCAGTCAATAATCACCTCCTTTCCTTCCTCTCATATGCTATCATTATCATATTAATAAAACCATAATAACTGCAACTTACTATAAAGATATGATGACATATATTGATGGTAAGGGATAACAAGATAGTTTATGTAAAGGAGGCATTCTTTTAAAAAAAATGTATTAACAGGTGGAGCCCAGATGGCGGAGTAGAAACAGCTCATCCAAGCCACTCTGCCACCAGATTCCCCCCAAACTATGTAAAAAGGGATTCTGAACAACTTCTGGAGCCCCAGCACCCACAGAATGACACAGAGAAGCTAACCTCCCGCTGAGGACAGCCCAGCAGTGCTGCAGGAAGGACCAGCGCAGCAGTCTGGGAGCTGGCAGCGTGCAGGGCACGGGGAGCCAAGCCGAGCGGAGCCCAGGTCCCCGTGAGCCGAGGTTTTAGCCCCAGGGTGGCAGGGCCAGCAGCCAGCTGGAGAAACCCCAGAACACCAGCAGCTATGGCAACTCCAAAATTATCAACACAGACATGCCTAGGACAAAGCAAGAGGTTAGTGTCCTATGGACTTTGGGACCAGTATTTGGGGAATGCGTCGGCTCCCTCCCCTGGGGGCTAGAAGCCGCTGAGGACAAACGCCATTTTGTAGTTTTCAGAGGCAGCTCCAGCTCCTGGCCTGCGAACTGTAGGGAGATCCAGTGATCAGTCTTGGGGGGGTAATCGCTCTTGCTTTAACCTCCCTGGATCTGGATTGTGATCTAGGGTAGAAGTCGTGGGTGGGTTTACAGCTTGCTAGAAACAGAAGTTGCCCCCCACACGTTTGGGATGAAAATTCCTCTATCTGGCCTTAAAGCCATAGTGTGGCAACAAGCCCAAAAGTCAGGTAATCAAGTAGCAACATGCCAAGGCAAAGGAAACAGAAAAATGCAACCCTAGACTCCTATTTTGGGGGCATAGAGCAGGAAAAGGACTGTGAGGTCAGAAGTCCTGCTCCAAAAGCCCCAGGGGAAAACATGAGCGGGTTGCAGGCCATAGAGGACCTTAAGAAGAACTTTAAAAATCAAATAAGAGAAGTGGAGGAAAAATTGGGAAGAGAAATGAGAAGGATGCAGGAAAAAATATGAAATGAGGGTCAACAGCCTGACTGAGGAAAACTACACCTTAAAAAAATATACTAAATCAAATGGCAAAGGAGGCCCAAAAGGGCAATGAGGAGAAGAATGCCTTAAAAAGTCGAATTTGCCAGATGGAAAAAGAATCTCAAAAGTTCACTGAGGAGATTCATTCCTTCAGAGTTATACTGGAGCAAATGGAAGCTAATGACTTTATGAGAAATCAAGATGCTGTTAGGCAGATCCAAACAAACAAAAGATTGGAAGGCAATGTGAAATATCTCATGGGAAAAACCACTGACCTAGAAAATAGATCCAGGAGAGACAATTTAAAAATTATTGGACTACCTGAAAGCCATGATCAAAGAAAGAACCTAGAAATCACCCTTCAAGAAATTCTCAAGGAAAATTGCCCCAATGTTTTAGATCCAGAGGGCAAAATAGAGGTTGAAAGAATCCACAGATCACCTCCTGAAAAGATCCCAAAAAGAAAACTCCCAGGAATATTATAGCCAGGTTCCAGAATCCCCAGATCAAGGAGAAAATACTACAAGCAGCCAGGAAGAAACAATTTCAACATTGTGGAAACACAATCAGAATAGCCCAGGACCTGGCAGCTTCTACACTGAGGAATTGAAGGGCATGGAATATGATATTCCAGAGGGCAAAAGAACTGGGAATGAACCCAAGGGTCACCTACCCAGAAAAACTGAGTATTTTGTTTCAGGGGAAAATATGGTCATTCAGTGGAATAGAGGACTTTCAAGAATTCTTGAGGATAATACCAGAATTGAATAGAAAATTTGACATCCAGACACAAGAAGCAAGAGATGCCTGAGAAGGTAATCAGGGAAAAGAAATCAAAAGGAACTTATCAAAGTTGAACTATTTACATTCCTATATGGAAAAGCAATAACTGTGACTGATGATATCTTTCTCACTATGAAAATAATGGAAGAAGGGTGTATGGTCATATGAATACATATGTGAATGTGTGTATATATGTTTACAGTTATACATGGATAGAGGGCATAGGTTGAATTTGTTGGGAAGGGATGATACTTAAGGGGTGAAATTATGAGGTGAGAGAGGAAAGTGGCAAGAGGAGACGGGGAGAGAAAGGGTAGGGTAAACTATCTCATGTAGAAGAAGCAAGGGGAAGTGGCTGCAGGGGAGGGGAAGAACAGGAAGGCAAAAAGGCAAAACCATATTCTCATTAAATTTGGCTCAGGGAGAGAATGACATGCATACTAAATGGGATATCCCAACCTGCAGCAGAGTGGGGGGAAGGGGGAGGAGAGGGGGGATGATGGACGGGAGGGCATTCTGGGGGGAGGGGAAGTTGAAAGTATCCACTTTTGAAGAGGGACAGGATCAAAGTAGGGAATGGACCAGGTTGGGGGTGGGATGGGTGGGAGGGAATTATAAGCAGCCTTTTATAGTATATCTACTATGGTGGTGTTTTGTATAGCTATACATGTACAACACATACTGAATTACTTATCTTCCCAGAAGGAATGGGTGACAAGAGAGGAAGGGAATGGATCTGAAATTCGAGGTCTTAAGATTAAATGTTTCAAATATATACAAATACCATAATTAATACTATTTTGCATGTAATTGGGAGATAAGATGTACAGGCATTGGGGCACAGAGATCCACCTTGCTCTAATGGAAAAGTCAAAGGGGGTATGGGAGAAGATATGGAAAAGAACAGATTGGATGAGGGGAAATCTTGTGGGACTGCTATTCTGGGATGGTGGGTAGGGGGAAAATGGGGAAAAAATTGTAACTCAAAATCTGGTAGAAATGAATGATGTAAACCAGAAGTTAATAAAGCATTTGTTGGAAAACAAAAAAAGAAACAAGTGATTTTGACACATACTAGCTGTGTGACCTTGGGCAAATCACTTGAGCCCAATTGTCTTGCCCTCTCCCCTCCAAAAAGCAAAAAAAGAAAAAGGAAAAGAAAAAAAAGAAACAAGTGATTTAATTTTTCATGGGCAAAAAAATTAATCATGAGTACCAATAACTAAACAACTGTCAAAACATAGCCTTATTGCAAAATTCAACAAAAATTACAAAAATAATTAACCACATTAATTACGTGATTTATATTTTAAATATATGTATACATGAATTGAAGACTAGGAGAAATCTCCATCATTTATTGGATATAAGATGGAGAAGTTAAAGGTGAATATGAAAACATATGTGACTTGTAGAATTTATAAATAAATCATTTCTAATAACAATAAAATTCAATGTTGTCAGTCATATGCTGAACATTTTTTGATTTTAATGTTTTTTAAAGTTACATAGAAGGGCGGCTAGGTGGCACAGTAAGTAAGAGTGCCGGCCTCGGAGTTGGGATGACCTGGGATCGAAACCAGCCTCAGAAAATGAGCACCCACACACAAATAATGACTAGCCGTGTAACCTTGAGCAAGTTACTTAACCCCAATTGCTTTAAAAAAAAAGTTACAAAGAGAAAATATAGAATTTGCCACAAGAAAATATTGTTATATTAGAATTTCCCACTTAATTTTCCCTTTCACAAATTATTACAATATTCATTCAGTGAAATATGGTAAACAGGGGGTGGCTAGGTGGCGCAGTGAATAGAGCGCCGGCCCTGGAGTCAGAAGGACCTGAGTTCAGAGCAGGCCTCCGACACTTAATCCACACAAACAAAAAAAACCGAGCCGTGTAACCTTGGGCAAGTTACTTAACCCCAGTTGCCCTAAAGGGGCGGCTAGGTGGCGCAGTGAGTAAGAGCGCCGGCCTCGGAGTTGGGATGACCCGAGATCAGATCCGGCCTCAGAAAATGAGTACCCACGCATAAATAATGACTAGCCGTGTAACCTTGAGCAAGTTACTTAACCCCAATTGCTTTAAAAAAAAAAAAGAAAGAAATATGGTAAACAGATTGAAAAAGGTAGTAAAACTTTGTTCTCCTAATTAATAGATAGTTCAAATTAACAGATAAGTCTAAGAAAGTCATTCTTTAACAAAAGACTCTCTATAGGTCTTAGTTAGATTCCATAGTAAACATGCATTATTATACAGGATGGTAAGTAAACATCTAGAAAGAGAAGAAGAGACCACAAAGAATCATCATGGCTTCATCAAGAACAAGTTATGCCAAACTAACCTCATTTCCTTTTCTAAATTAATAGACTAAGCACAATTCTGTAGACATAGATTACCTAGATTTTAGCAAAGCATTTTACAATGTTATTGTTGTTGCTTCATGTTATTCTTATGGATATGATGGAAGGGTGTAGAGTAAATGATGATTGTGAAAATAGATTAGAATTAACTGAATAGCTGGACTCAAAGAATAGTCATTCATGGTTTGATGTTAGTATTGATGGATATCAACTGAGTAGAGTTCCCTAGGAATCAACATTTAGTCCTTTGTTGTTTAAGATTTTTATCAAGGGCAGATAAAGGTATAGATGACATTTTTTAAAATCAAATTTGCAAAGAGCATAAAGTGGGAAGGAGTAGCTAATACACTGGATGGCAGAGTGAAGACTTAAAAAGATTTTGAACAGACTAGAACACTACCAAGTCTAATAAGATGAAATTAAATCACAGAGAACACATCCAGTGCTCAGCACAGTGTTTGGCACAAATAAATGTTTATTGGCTAAAATTCAAGATAGAGGAGGCATGGATAGCTGTTCATCTGACAAAGATCTAAAAGTTTCAATGGACCACAAGCCTCAAAATAACAGTAACCCACTATTTCAAAAGTGTCTCCTTCAGAGGGATTAGAAACTGTTATTGTCCCTTGAAGAGCAGAGAAGCTAGAAGGCACAAGTTGGGAGAATGTGCAGAGCTTAACTTGAATCTATGAGACAAACTATAGAGAAGTCAGAGAAAGAGAATGAGGAAGAGCTTTCTTAGAACTATCTTAACTATTCTTTTATGAAGAAATTTTATAAAGAGAATTTTTGAGAAGCAAAAGGGAAGGAGGAAAGAGACCCTTAGCATGATGGCTGAAGGGAAGACAGATCATTTTCATGTTATGTGGAGAGAGAAACTGGAAAAGATAGAGAGAAATTATTTCTCTTTTTCATCATGAAGGAATTATAGCCTTCACCTTATAAAGAGGATGGAGAAGATTGTTGAAAAGAGACTCTATTAGTCATCCTGAGTGGGATTGCATTCTCCATAGATACAGTGAGGGTTTGGGATGCCTCTGTTAGCTGTCTCAGAGTTAAAATATTATGAGTAATTATATTTTTGTTATTATTTATTTCATTATCAATTAATTATTTATTTAATATCTTTGATATCTATTGATCCTATGACAAAGAGAAATAAGGATAGCTATAGAGAGATATAAGAAAGGAGATTTAATAAAGAAATAATATTTGATTAACTGGGGTGGGGGTTCTAAGTTGATTGGGAAAGGCATAGAAATTTTACTAGCTAATGAAAAGATATCCAAACATAGCTCTGAATTACTCTAAAGCTTGGGCTAAAGAGATTAAATATGGGAACAAGTTGAGTAATTGAACTACGAATGAGTCTTGTTGATTCCGAATCCCATAATCCTGCTACATAAGCAAACAACTAAATTCAGCAGTCAACAAAGCGATTATGAGAGGCACAGAGTTCAAGAATCTGAGGAGATGGTGGTCCCATTGGTACTGTGCCCTGTCCAACTACATCTGAATTAATGTGCTGTTTATGTGTATTATATTTTTAAAAAGAATATTGGTAGGTGGAAGAGAATTCAAACCAAGATAAACAGTGCAGTGAAGGGTCTTTTAGGTCATGAGGTAAGAGGAATGGTTGAAAAAAATATGTAAGACTCAATTTGGTATCCTACCCTACAGGAAAGTAAGGTGGAAGGAGATAAGGCTGGGGGGAGGGGGATGATAAAGGGGAGGGTAAATTGGAGGAGGGGTTAGTCAGAAGCAAAAGGGACAGGGTCAAAAGAGAAAATAGATTGGGGGGGCAGGATAGGATGGAGGGAAATATAGTTAGTCTTTCACAACATGACCATTAAAGAAACATTTTGCATAACTACACATGTATAACCTATATTGAATTCTTGCCTTTTCAATGAGGGTGGGTGGGGAGGAAAGAAGGGAGAGAATTTAGAACTCAAAGTTTTAAAAATAAATGTTAAAATTTGTTTTTACATGCAACTGGGAAATAAGATACATAGGCAATGGGGTATAGACATCTATCTTGCCCTATAAGAAAGTAAGGGAGAAGAGAATAAGGGGAGTGGGTGATAGAAGGGAGGGCAGACTGAGGGAAGGGGTAATCAGGATGTATGCCATCTCGGGGTGGGAGGAGGGGAGAGATGGGGAGAAAATTTGGAACTCAATATCTTGTGGAAATGAATGTTGAAAATTTTTAAATAATTAATTAATAATTTTTTTAAAAAGAATGAGAAAAGAACATAAAGGAATCATAAGCAGAACACCTTTGAAAGTTACATGCTAAATTCATTACCTATATAAAAATAAAACCAAGCTCTACATAACAGACATGGTTATATATAATAATTCTCTCCAGTTCTATATATAATATGTATTCACACACATACATATGTGTATATAAGTATGTGTATACACATATATTTGCATATATATGCAATTGTTTTCTTTGGTATTTAAGTTCATATTTTTAAAAATAAAATTAAAAAGCAAACTTTAGATAAGAAAAAAATGTGTATGTTTAGCCTAGAAGAAAAAGATTCAGTAGAGCTCTCTAAAAGCACCTGGTGGTGTAGTGGATGAAGCACTGAGCTCTAATCTCTCAGACCTGAGTTCCAATATGGCCTCAGATACTGTGTGATCCTAAACAAGTCACTTAACCTCTGGTTGCTTCCAGTTCTTCAACTATAAAAATGGGAATAATGTCATACCCACCTCACAGAGTAATATTTGTGTTAAAAAAAAAAATAAGCCCTTGGCACAGTGCCTAGCCCATAATAGACACTACACAAATGCTTTTGTCCTTCCCTTTCTCTTCAACTGTTTGAAGGCTGTCACATGGAGGAAGAATTATTTATACTGTTTGGCTCCAGAAGGAAGAATTTGGATCAATGGCTAGAAGTTACACAGATAAAAATTTAGAATTGATATAAAGAAAAATTTCCTAAAAATTAGAGCTTTTCAAAGGAGGAATAGACTATCTAATAGTATAGTGGGTTCCCCTTTCTTGGAGGTCTTAGAGCAAATAAGATAAATGCCTATTCAGTATATTGCAGATGGATATTTTTTTAATGGGTTGAATCAGATGACATCTAAAGTTTCCTCCAATTGTAAAATTTTGTGTGCTTTTTACTTACTATCTTCTCCAGAATCCGGTACCCCCATCCCTCTACATATTCAGTCTGCCCCCTCATTGGCTCCTTACCTTCTGCCTGTTAACATACTCAGGTTTCCTCAATACTAAATCTTTAGGACATATCAATCCTCTCACTCCATCTTCTCCTCTACCAAGGCAAATTTTACTGGGGATGACAAGAAAGAGTAAGAAAAGACACAAATGTGGCAGGGGTAGTTGTATGGAGGTCCAGGTTCGAAGGAACTGGTGGTAATAGCAATGTGGCTTTTCCCTAGGGGTTGGCTGTTCAGTCCCAGAATCACAGAACTTGTGAGTTGGAGGTGACCTCATTTGCCATCTGGTCTAGCCCACATAGGAAAGGATTTCTTCTAAAGAGAAGGCACTCAGTACTTCTGGAGGTAATTTGAAAACAACCATTATGTCCCTCCTTCCAAGTCCACTTCTCCAGATTAGATATCCCTTTCCTATTCATGAAGGGATAGCCAAGACCAGAAATGATCAGTGATCACTGCCAGAATAATCTTACCAAGGGTCTACTTCACTATCTTGCTCGTAAACTTTCAATAGTTCTCTATTGCCTACCAGTTAAAGTCTAAACTTCTTAGTGGATTTGTATCTAAGGATCTCAACAATCGGGTTCCAACTTTCCTTTCTAGACTTATCTCTTTGGCCATTTTCATGTATGCTGTCCAAAATATGTTCATTAAACTTGAAATATCCTTTTCCCAAACTTCTGCCAGATGAAATCCTACCTAGCCCTCCTATGGCCTAAATCAAATGCCACCTCTTAAAGCTTTCCCTGAAGCTCTCAGCTTTTTTCTTTTAGGTATCCTTAAAAATGCCCCCAACTCCCCCCCCACTTTTTTCCCTTCCAGTTTTTACATTCTACTTTATCACTAAATTCTAACCTTGAAGGCAGGGAATTTATTCACCTTTGTATCCCCCAGAAGCACTTAGCATAGTAGGATGTATTTAGTAGGTTTTCAATAAACATTTGATGAACTAAATAAACTCACTCTCTAAAATGAATCATTGTTCATTTAGAGCAATCTCATCATTAATGTTTTTTAATCTGATGGTTAAAAGGGAACAATGATAATTTATCAGCCACAGCTTGCCTGTTTCTGCATCCAGGTTTAGAAAATCACAGTCCCTTCCCCCAAGGAACATGTTTTTGCACAGTCGAGACTTGTGTAAATGTTATGTGTCTTCCTTCCCACAAACCTCAGGCTCTTCCCTATACAAAAGACCATTCATTCTAAAGAGCACTAATTAACTGTCAGAGAACTATAGATGTTTAAAACAGAAAGGAACCTTGGAGATTATCTGTTCACAACTCTCTTCATTTTAAAGATGAAGCCCAGGGAAGGGTTTTAATCAAGGTCATACTACTATTCAAGTGGCAGAAACTGGAGAACATGTCTCCTGACTGCCATTTTGATGTTATTACCACCCAAACAGCCTGCCGTTTCAGGGGTTATTGAAATTTTGTTTTGTTTTATTAAAGATTAGTTTATCTCATTCATATTCTTGAAATATTTAACAGTTTTGAGAATGGCACAGCAATTCTTTATGATCTAGAAGCTGTTCCTCAAGTTTGGTGATTTTAGCAGAGCCTTCCTCCTTTTCTTTCTAGTGGCCTTGACTTTGAACTATTTTACTGCTCATTAGCACCTTTGTCAGAGGTTAGGAAAGGAGAATAACCAGATGAAAAATACTGGCTAAATCTAAGTTTCTAGAATTTGTAGATTTCACTTAATCTCACTATCAAGTACAATGAAAATATACTATATTTAGGAAAAATTACATGCTTTTTAAATGTCTTTTTTTTTTAAAGTGGGGGGTGAAGGATCTGAATTGACTAGAAATCACAAGAGGGACAGATCTGTTAGTTACGAACACAGAAGTCTAATTGTCCCTAAAGGGACAAGTGATATTTCTGTCCTGCAAAAAAAAAAAAAAAAAAAAGGAAAATGAAGAAGAGAACATTTCTACCATGAAAAACCATGACATTTTGGCTGTTCAAATAATGAAAAACATGTAAGCTTGTTGTTCACTCATTTCACCCTGTCATTTCATTGATATAGTGATATTAAATTATGTAGATTATTTTAATTAAGAGACAATTTGGATACAATGTAATACAATAAAAATCTTGGGACCTACAGCTCTTGATGAACAGACAAGATTTCCAAAATTCAAGACCTAGCAAAAATAGAATCTGTATGTAAAAATTGCCCCAACACGAAGCCAGAACCCTTCCCAAACCACTACACTGAAGAGGTCATGTTATACCAGCATTGGTAAGTGATTCTAAAATCCTGGTTTAAACTTTACACATGCCTTGCCACAAAAATATTAGCCTGTTTTTCTTTCAACTATTTTCTTTTTCTTTTCTCCCAAGGTCTAAGATACAACAGACAGTATTATCACTATTCACTTTATGAGTTAAAGTTATGAAAAGTAACAGCAAAAAAATACAATGTATAACTTGTGCTTCCCAGGAATTTGTATTATTTATTATGAAGTAATATTAGCTATTAGAAAATAATAGTTTTGTTTGATAGAAACACAGGAACTTCATGTCAATTCTCAGAATAACTCCCAGTTTACATTCACTTGGAGGGTCACAAAAGTAAACAAATTACTGATCTGGAATTTATTTATGAAAGTTTCCTCATCACTTGATAGATATTCTTCTACTAGATTTGTTTCTTTACTTTTCTTCCCTTCTGTGTTCTGAAAGTTGATGGGGGGGGGGGGGGAGAATGTGATATAATGCTAGCGCCTCTTCCTGCCTCAAACAAGGGCAGAATTCACCTAGAGGTCTAACTTCCTGGACATGGTTAGTACCTAAAGACTCTGGATAACCCACACCCAAAAGCTACTATTAAATGGGACAGAGAGTAAACACCCTCTGCCTTAGGATCAGATCCCATCAACTGGGATTGCTGCTAATGTTCTTTTTGACTTTGACCATACGGACTTCAAACATCGAATACCTAAGCCTAGGGTAACTGCCCAGTAGTCCTTGCCTTACTGATGTCCCTGGACTTCACTTTTTGTTTCCCATCTTTAATATTTGCCAGATCCCTCCTGTTTAGCTGGACTCTGAACTCTGACCCCTTCTGTCCCTCACTGTCCCATTGCCAACCACACCTGAATGAGAAATAGCTATACCTAGAGAGATAATTAATGTAGAAGACAGACTCCTTTCTCTATTAAGATACTTCTTTCTCTAGGAATTAAAAATGTTTTCTCTAGGTGAGGGAGATCCAACCAGGTAAGAGGACATCATCTGCAAAGTTTAGCAGCTGGTCACAGGAACCCAGCACTGCTGACTGGGGTGTAGAAGCAAGAGCTGATCGAGGCAAAAGCCCAAATGCTCAAGAGTACAGAGCAAAGAACCAAAACAAGGACTAAAACACTAAAGAGTTAGGAAAGGAGTCAATATCTAGAAGTAGAGCACAACATGGAGACTTTATTAGAATTGGTGTCACTGCTGTTGAATTGTTTTGGTCGTGTCTGACTCTTCCTGACCCCATTTGGGGTTTTCTTGGCAAAGATATTGGAGTGGTTTGCCATTTCTTTCTCCAGCTTGTTTTACAGATGAGGCAACTGAGGTAAATAGGGTTAAGTGCCTGGTACAGGGTCACACAGCTAGTAAGTGTCTGAAACTGGTCTTCCTGACTCCAAGTCTGGTAGTGTTCTATCCACTGAACACCCTGGCTGCCTTAATATTCAAAAACTTGGGTTCAAATCTAAGCAACACTTTTTTTCAGCCTTTTGCACACCATATGATAAGTGATAATTACAAATGTTTTTCTTATACTTCCTGATTTCAATTAATAAGCTTTTAGTAAATACCTACTATGTGCCAGGCTCTGTGCTTTGGCTGTACTTTAGTTTAAATGTATCTCGGTGTATCTTAAGATGAAGAAATTCAACCAAAGCTAGAAATTAGAAGAGGAATTTTGGGTGCAAATAGGAAAGGTATTCTCAAAATTTTAATCAAAGTATCTAAAGATCATTACTGAGGCTAGCACTGAGTGTTAGGAAGTTATAATCAACTGTAAACAAACAACTAATTTAGAAATTACTCCCATGCTGATAATTAGTCATGTACTGTTAGAATATAATAAAACAAGATGGGCAGGCATGAATGGTTTGTGAACTGTATTGTTGTCACCGATCCATTTGGTTTTTCTTTTTAGTAGTCACATCATACTGTGGGTTCACATCACATTGTGGTCAACCAAAATCACTAGATTTTGTTCACATCAACAAACCAAGGTGTAAAACCTGCCTGGTATGGCTCCCTGCCTTTGTCATTCCATCTCAACAGCTGTTGCTACTTAACAACCACTTTCACATACTTGGGTCAATCTAATCCCAAGACAGGAGAGATTCCAATGGTTCTAAAATTCATCTTCAAGGCTGATTTAATGGTGGTCTACTCTGATCTTTTACCTTGGTTCTGTTTACATGATTTTTATGATATTTTCAATACATACAATTACGCACCTTTCAGCTTCTTCCCTGAAGAACTCATTATACACAGAGATAAAGTTTGTGTACTCTCTACAAGTCTTTCTTATATTATTTTACTCCTGACTAATGCTTCCAAATATTTTTCAACATCTTACCTTATGATCACATTTTCATCAAAGTCTTAGCTGTATGTTGATTTAATTTAGAATTTCAATCAGTTCTTTCTAGAATGTATTTTAAAGCATGAAATTTTATGTACAGGGTACAATTATCTACATAGTGTTCATTTTGCAAATGATTATTTTATGACCAAGTAGTAGGCTGTTAGGTATTGCAGTGTAGATCGGAGGCTGGACTTAAGAAGATCTTCATTCAAATCCTGCCTGAAAAACTAACTACTTATATAATCCTAAATAAGACACCTATTACAGCTTTAATTTTCTCATCTATAAAATGGGGAAAGTAATAGCGCCTTCCTCCTAGGGATATTGTGAAGATCAAATGAGATAATATAGAAAGTACTTTGAAAACCTTATAGCACCATATAAGAATAAGCCATTATTATCATAATTATCCCATGATGTCTCTTTATTCTCTTGGATGCATGATAAAGTCAACTTCACCAATTTCCTTTATTTGCCTCTCCAAGAAATCTTTGTAAGTTTAATTTAATATGAGAATGTTAAAATTGATGATTCAGGAATTTTATTTTAAAATATATATTTGAGAAGTGGAGAGGGAGGATGAAATTGGTGACCTCGAAATTTCCTTTCTACTCTAAGATTCTAGGTCTTTATCCTCTGACTATAAAAAAAATCTTGGCAGAGAGGACAAGGTTAAAAAAAAAAGGAATAGAGTTCATGACCTCCAGTTATTTAATGCAAACTGAAAAAGAATTCAAACCTGCTGGAGCTGTATTTACCCAACAATGTTTTAATTGGGCTTTATCTAGACTAGTATATGAGGACAGAAGGTTTTCTTTTGCTTTATTATTGTTCCCTGCCTTCAGGAAATGCTGATCAATCAGCTGTTCCAAAATCCCAACAGTTAAGATTTTTAAAAATACAAATTTAAATTTTAATATGCTGTTTACCTCCTTTTTGGTTGTAAAAAGGAACCTACCAAAGTTTCCTCCCTAAGCAGTGCCATTTTTGAGAAAGCACTTCCAGAAAAGGAAAAGCAGATACCAGGCACATATAATAAGGTTGGCTAATTGGACACCGAAAGGAAGAAATGGCTGTGCTGCAACACTGTTGAACCTCTCCATTGATCTTCAACCAAATACTTTCTCCATTAGTTCTTGGATTTCTTCACATGAACATACATTCTTGACATGCTAGCCACCCCACTACCTTATTGTTCATCCTCTTTTTTTAAACTAAGTTGTACTCTTCCATACCATTGTTGACAATAGGCATTAAATATCTCTTACTCTGGCATAAAACTGTGTAGTTCTTTTGTGAGATTTAGCTTCAAGGATATATTAAGTTCAAAACCAAAATATCCCAAGAACACTGATCCCAATAGACTTCAGGAGTGCATCAACAAGTGAGGGTGGTTTCCCCCTCTTCCAGCAGCATTAATACAAGTATTTATTACAGTGATTAATCATTCTTCCATTTCGGATTTTAACAGTGGACTCAAATAAAGAATGGTATCCATAGTGACTGTCCCTGCTACCATTATCATAAACATTAAAGAATTATAAATATTAGATTTAGAAAAGGCCTACTTAATAACTAGTTTCATTCTTCTAGTCCAAACATGCATTATTCAATTAGCTGGCTCTAGAAAATGGCACCAAATTACCACTACAAAAAAATATGAGGGAAAATTCCCAGAAGAAGAAAGCCTTCTCGTGAGAAATAGGCAGCTACAGAACAGTACATCATATATCGGGGCTTGGCTGTCCCTAGGGCTAAGGTGGTATCTTCTTCTCATATTGGAATGTTCCAACTCAAACCTAGTTGATTTTTTAAATCTTTAGTTGAGCAATTTAATAGCAGGGATAGTGGTATAATTAGAGAAGTTTTGAAATATGGGCAGAGCCAAAGGAAGCATGAGGAATCCACAACCATTTTCTAGCCCTTAGCATAGTACCTAGCACATAGTAAGCATTTAACAAATTCTTAGATTCTTTTAAACAAATTGATCCAAGTATTAAGTACTGACCAATTTCACAGAGTCCTATATAATGTGCTCTCCATGTGTCTGGTCTAACAAAGGGGAGAATCAGGACAGGACTGTTAAAGAAGGTTATATTGTCACAGAAAACTAAGAATGGAAGTTCCTTTGAGGTTCCAGGAAGATATCAATATTTAAGCATATTTTTAAAACCCACACATTTAACTTCAAGCATACCTCTGTCTTCGAGGGAAATGTGACATCCTTAATTATCTTGGTTCAAGTTATTCAAGCCAAACACTTCAGAATATAACATGTACCATATTCCATTCTGATCACTCAGGCCCTTGGACTCTTGTCTATTCTCTATGAAAATACTTATGCAAAAGGGCTTCCCAAGCATCAGCTGCTAAGTTTTCACAATAACATCACTATTCATTGTTCATGGCACAAAAGAAGTCATTAGAGAAATGCATGATTAGAAAAAAAAAATCACATAGTGATAAATAGCATGGATAGCCTGAGCTCTCCACAAGTAACCATACAATCAAAAGAATAAGAAGGAGATGCCAAGTACACTGAAGGTGGTAATTATGGTGGATTAGAGGGTGAAGAGAGTAAAACAAGACAAAAAGGTATAAATGGGTTCCAATCTGCATTCTTAGAGGACTCACATCAATCACAGATCAAAGATCAATCAATCAATCAATGAACATTTATTAATCATCTAACATGTGCCAAACACTATGCTAGGTACTAGAATCCATATACAAAAAGAAAAATGAGATAGTCCCTGCCTTCAGAGAGTTTTCATTCTACTAGGGGGTATACAATATATTCATAGAAAAATTACTTGATGAAAAGAAAAGACTAGAGCTGAACAAAAAATTTGACTTCCATATACAAGAATCAAGAGAAGCATGAAAAGGTAAACAGGAAAGAGCAATCATAAAGGGCTTATTAAAGTTGAACTGTTTTCATTATTACATGGAAAGGTGATATCTGTAACTCATGAGACTTTCTCAGTATTAGGGTAATTGAAAAAAATATACAACATACATACATATATACACAGAGACTAACAGGGTGAGTTAGATATCATCCCCACAATGGATGTTATCTAAAAAATAAAATTAAGGGGTGAGAGAGGAATATATTAGGAGAAGGAAAAAGATAGAGATAGAATAGGGTAAATTATCTCACATAAAAGGGACAAGAGAAAACTGTTACAATGGAGGGGATGAGCAGGGAGGTGAAAAGGAATGAGTCAACCTTACTCTCATTGGATTTAGCTTAAGGAAGAAATAATATACACACTCAATTGGGTATCTTACCCTACAGGAAAGTAGGAGGGGAAGGGGATAAGGGGAGGGAAGATAGAAGGGAGGGAGTATTGGGGGAGAAGATAGTCATAAGCAAACATTTTTGAAAAGGGACAGGTCAAAGGAGAAAATAGAATGAATGGCGGGGGGGAGGGGTAAGGAATAGGATGGAGTGAAATATAGTTAGTCTTTCACAATATGACTACTATGGAAATGTTTTGCATAATTACACATATATAATCTATATTGAATTACTTGTCTTCTCAATGGGGATGGGTAAGGAGGGGAAAAGGCAGAAAATCTGGAATTCTAAGTTTTAAAAACAAATGTTAAAAATTATTTTTACATGCAACCAGGAAATAAGATATACAGGCAATGAGGTATAGAAATCTATCTTGCCCTACAAGAAAGTAAGGGGGAAGGGAATAATGGGGGGGATAGAAAGAAAGGGCAGATTGGGAAAAAGGGTAATCAATATGCATGCCATTTTGGGGTGGGGGGGTAGGGGAGAGATAGGTAGAAAATTTGGAACTCAAAATCTTGTTAAATGAATGTTGAAAACTAAAAATAAATAAATAAATCTGGGGGGGGGGAATTTAATAAAGGATGCATACAAAATAAATATAAAGGGATTTTTCTAGAGGCTACTTGGGGGACTGGGTGGATAAGTAATGGAATTCATCAAGAAAAGACTCCAAGAGGTGGCACTTGACCTAAACCTTAAAGGGAGCTCAAATTTCCAAGAGGTACAGGTATGGAGAAAAAATACATCAAGCATAAGCCACAGTCAACAAACATTAATTAACTATCTATTATGCGTCAGGCACTGTCATATGTCAATCATTGTCAATAACTTATATATATGGACGCAAGATGGAATTTTGTGTATGGAAAATCACAAGTCAGTTTGTCTGGAGCATACAGTGTGTGAGAGTTAGTAATGAAAAATCAACCTAAAAAATTGGGCTGGAGTCAAGGCTTTAAATGACAGAAGAGTTTATATCTTATCCTAGAGGTAATGAAGATTTACTAAAGCTTTCCTCATCAGCCATGAGCTTTATAAATATCAATTTGGCAGCTGTGGAATTAGAGAAGGAGAGAAATTGGATGCAGGAAGACCAATTAGGAAGCTGTTAAGATAGGTAAGAAATGATGAGAGCCTGAATTAGTATAGTTGTAGTGAAAACTGAAAAAAAAAAACCAGTAGGGACTTCAAAGAAGTAGAAGACATTAAGAAGAAGTGTCAAGAATACACAAAAGAACTATACAAGAAAGATCTCAATATTGCCAATAACCACAATGATGTGCTTACTGACCTAGAGCCATATATCCTAGAGGTTGAAGTCAAATGAATGCTTAGGAAGCATTGCTAACAGTAAGATTAGTGGAGGTGATGGAATTCCAGCTGAGCTATTTAAAATCATAAAAGATGATGCTATTAAAGTATTGCATTCAATATGCCATCAAATTTGGAAAATTCAACAGTAGCCACTGGATTGGAAAAGGTCAGTTTACATTCCAATCCTAAAGAACGGCAGTACCAAAGAATGTTTAAACTATTGAAGAATTGCACTCATTTCACATGCCATCAAGGTTAGATTTAAGATTCTTTCTGCTAGGCTTCAGTAATATGTGAACCAAGAATTACCAGAAGAGCAGGCTGGTTTTCTAAGAGGGAGAGGAACTAGAGACCAAATTGCCAATATTCACCGGATTATGGAGAAAGCAGGAGAGTTCCAGAAAAACATCTGCTGCTTCTTCTTCATTGACTACAATAAAACCTCTGTGGATCAAAGCAAATTGTGACAAGTACTCAAAGAGATGGGAGTACCAGATCATCTTACTTGTCTCCTGTAAAACCAGCATGCTGGGCAAGAAGCAATAGTTAGAACAGACCATGGAACAATTGATTGGTTCAAGATTGGGAAAGGAGTATGACAAAGCCATATACTGTCACCTTATTTAATTTAGATGCAGAGATAATCATGCAAAATGCCAGGCTGGACAAAGCAAAAGCCAAAATTAAGGTTGCTGGGAAAAGTATCAACCATCTCAGCTATGCAGAAAATACCACTCTGGTGGCAGAAAGAAAAATTAGGAAGCCTCTTAGTGAAGTGAAAGAAGAGGGTGTAAAAACTGGCTTGAAGCTTAACATTAAAAATAACTAAGATCAGGGCATATGGTCCCATCACTGCCTGGCAAACAGAGGGAGAAGAAATGGAAGCAGGGTCAGATTTTATATTCTTGGGCTCAAAGATCACTGCAGACAGTGACTGCAGACATGAAATTAGAAGACACTTGCTCCTTGGAAGGAAAACTATGGCAAATATAGACAACATACTAAAAAGTAGAGCCATCACTTTGGTGATAAAGAGTCATATAGTCAAAGCTAAGTTTTTTTCCAGTTAACATATGGCTGTGAGTGCCACAGAATCAATGCTTTTGAATTGTGGTGCTGGAGAAGACTCTTGAGATTCTCTTGGACAACAAGGAGATCAAATCAGTCACTTCTTAAAGAGATTAACTCTGACTATTCATTGAAAGGACAAAAGCTGAAGACAGGATTCATTGAAAAAGACTTTGATGAAAGGCACAAGGAGAAGGAGATGGCAGAAGATGAGATGGATGCATAGTGTCATGGAAGCAACCAATATGAACTTGAACAGACTTTGGGAGATAGTGGAGGACAGAAGGGCCTGGGATGCTGGAGTCTATGAGATTACTCAAAGTCAGACACACCTGAATGACTGAACAAAAACAAAAGTGAAAAGAGAGCAAGAAGGTGTGGTATGTAAGAAATGTTATGGAGAAAGAATCAACAAGACTCAGCAACTGATTGAATACAGAGAAGAATGGTGAGTGAGGGGTTAATTACTAGATTGTAAACCTGGGTGACAGGAAGAATGGTGGATTTTTTTTTTTTTTTGCTTTTTGGAGGGCAATTGGGGTTAAGTAACTTGCCCGAGGTCACACGGCTAGGTATCGTTTGTGTGTGCATTAAGTGTCTGAGGTCGGATCCGAACTCAGGTCCTTCTGACTCCAGGGCTGACGCTCTACTCACTGCGCCACCTAGCCACCCCAAATGGTGGATTTCTTAATAAACATATGGGAAGTTAGGAGGAAGGATTGGTTTAGGAGGAAAGAGAATAGATTTGGTTTTGGACATACTGAGTTTGAGATACCAATGAAATATCCAGAAGGTGACATCCAGCAGGTATCTGGAGATGTGAGCCTGAAACTCAGAGATAAGGCAGATTTTTAGACTAATATGCATAGAGATTATAGTTAAATCAATAGGCTAGGAGATGGCTAGTAGTCGACTTGTCGTAGAGCAAAGATTTGAACACATGTCTTCTGACTTCAGTTTATTCCTTCAACGAGAATTATGTACCTACTATGTGCAAAGCACTGTGGTATGTTCTGGGGACACAAAAACAAAGCACAAACTTTTTCTTCAAGGAACATACAATTCAATGATATTCCATTTAGAATGTAATTAAACAGAAATTCACACACATAAAAAAATCTATTACTATCTTCTAATCTTCATTAAAGTATAAAGACTAGCTGGGGATTTTAGGAAAAAAGTGGGAAATTGTGGTAGATAAAATAGAATTTTATAAATTAAAAATATATATATTGGTGAAAATCTATTTTTGAAGAAATCTTCCATTCAGTGTTGTCTTAGTAATGAGTTGTGATATCTGCTACAATTTAAATGCTTTGTGAAAACAAGGAAATATGTCAAATTACAAGCCTTATAAATCTGTCCAAAAGAGATATGGTGGACTCTTCTACCAAAAGATTAGTCACTACTCTTATAGAACATTCTTTGATAACAGCCAGGAATCAGGAATGAGACATTTTATTCTTTCTGCCCTTCATCAAAGATGAATATACCAAATGATACCAAAAGTTGAGGCTTTCTTTTCTTTCATTCTTGGACAAAAATAGAAAACAGAAAGAATATGACATACCACTAATATCAACTGGTCTCACTGATGTACAGATTTAACCTCTTTTCTAATCATTACATTGTGTCATTTCTATTCTGTGTGTTGAATTCATCTAAAAGCTGTAAAGCAATTCTTTTGCATTATAGACAAAGAAGTTAATTTGGGGCATAAATTCATGCATACTTTGACAACCTGGAAAATGGTACAGAATTATTCTTCTACATCCCAATTTCCAAACCTTCCTTATCAGAGCATTCATTACAACAAATTTAGTTGGAGAATGTTGTAAAGGGGGAACCTTGAAGGCCTTGAGATGTAGAAAGAGTTTTATGGTCCTGAGTCTACAGGGGTACTACCAGCTCTTCTCCAAGATGAGTTCAAGGTGTCAGAAAGGAACCTCAGACATAGTGTTGTTTCTTGTATAGAGCCTAAAAACTAGCCTTGGTCTAGTGAACAAATTGAAAGCAACCATTTGCGTTGAATGCTTGGAAATTAATGAGTTGATATAGAATGAAACATATGATTCAGTGGTTCTGCAGGTGCATAGCATGGAAGAGATTTGATAATGGGATCTTTAAAAAATGATTACTGAATAAGGCATGAATTAAACATTGAGTGTTTATGATGTCTGGTAGACAGAGATAGAGTGAGATGATGAATGGTAGAACAAAAATGGACGAGGAATACTCCAAGTATGGATGGATGAAGGCAGGAGGGATGAGAGGGTTTTACTGCCCTCTGCCCTCTCTACACAGAGGAATATCTGTGATGAGCTTGTCTCACATATTACAGTATCTCTGAATCACATGTCTCTCAAAAATTGTCATACAAGACTTTAGACCTAATGAATAAAGGGAAGTACCACAGGGTGATCCAAAGCATGAGTTTGTTACCCACACCCTGATTAAATAAATATTTGCATGATAAAAATTTCACTAGATCCCTGTCTTTAAGAACAGAAATAATAAAAATGAATTCCACACTAAAAATTCCTCATCTACAAATATAGATGATGACAGACACAGATAGAAGATACAAAGAGAGTAATAATTATGTTATTATGTACATCATCTAGACATTCATTCTTAAGTGCAAATAGTTATAAATAAGTGTTTATTTGGCTGAATTGTTTCAAGTAATTGTTAAAAATTTTAAAGAAATTTTTAATTAAAAAAGTTTTTAATTTAAAAAAAATTTAACTCAAAGAAAATTTGTTACTTGAATAGTAAAATAATGGGTTACAGGGTTTTACAAAGCACTTTTAATACATTGTCTCATTTTGACCCTCAAAATAGCCCCATGAAACATTTGGCAGATAGGCATATTTGGTTTTGATCTAAAATTTCCTCAAAAATTTCCCACTGTTACCAGGTCACATCTCCTCCATTCTTTATAGGTGATATTTTTTTTATTACTGTGAGTTCAAGAGTTTGAATTTATCCTTATTAAATGGTTCCTCATAGCTTCATTACACTGAAGACTTGAAAATACCTTAAAGGTCATCTAGCCCAAGTCCTTCATTTTACAGTAGAGGAAACTGAGGCCCAGAGAAGTTAAGTGACTTGCCCAAGGTCAGACAGAGAGTAACAAAGCTGGAACTTAAACCTTTGTTTTCTAATCCCAAATATCATGCTCTTTTCTACTATAGCTACCATATTCTCTCTAGATTTTGCTAGAACTCACTCATCATTCTAGCCAACTGAGATCTTTTTGCATCCTGATTCTACCATTTAACACAACAGCTATCTTCCCAGCTTCATGCTATCATAAAGTGTGATAAACATGCAAACCATGCTTCCTCATCCAAGTCAAATAAAAATGACAACCAAAACAGTGCCAAGCACAGCAACCTAAAGCAGTAGGGCAAAGCCTACAGGCAGTATAGTACAGTAGAAAGATTCCTACATGAGGAGTTAGAGCCTTAAATTTCCCCTCCACTCCTTCCCGCACCTCAGATTTACCATTTACTTCTCATGTGACCTTGGATAAGTGCCTTCAACTCTCTGGGCTTCAATTTCTTTTTCTATAAAATATTGGGATTGGACTACACCTAATGTTTCTTTCCAGCTTTTAATCTTTAATCTGCCTCAATAAAGATGTGCCTCAGATCAACATCAATCCATTAATCAACATTGTTAGACCCAATCACTCAAGAACCATCCAAGGCCACCTTATTAAAACTATCCTCTCCCATATTCTCTCCACTTTATCCATAAGGATAAGGAAGGCTTTATCAAATGCTCTTCTGACAATGTGTCTACCACATTTCCCTGGCCCATTAGTCTAGCAACCATGTCAAAAAAGAAATTAAAGGAAATGAGAATGAGCAATTTTAAAAAGAAGAAACATAAATTGTTGATAATCACTTGAAAACATTCTCAACCTTACTAATAAGTAGAGAAACACAAATTAAAACACCTTTGAGGTACCACCTCATACTCATCATATTATCAAAATAATTTAAAAGCAACAAAACTCCATGGTGGCAAGGTTGTGAAGAAATAAGTGTATATATTTACTGCTATATTTAGTGCAAACTTGTGAAATCTTTTTGGAGAAGAATCTAGCAGTACATAGTAAAATCTACTTACATAACCATAGTCTTTGACCCAGTAATTCCAAAGTTGGATTATATCTTTAGAATGTTAAAAAAAAAAAAAAGAACTATCTGTTTGATGACTTTCACAACAGGATTAGATAACATTACAAGGGGGGAAAACTGGAAACAATGTTCAACAAGATGGGCATGGCCAAATGAATTGTAGTATTCATACAATGAAATATTATAATACAAATAAGACAGACAAGAAGGAAAAATAGAAAAGAAATTCAGACTTTTTGAAATAATACAAAATTTAAAAGTGTGGCTATAAGAATGAAATACAACTAACTATGGCCATATAAGAGGAAAAGTCATAAAAATGATTTTATAAAAATGAATGGACAAAGAATCTTTATAAAGAGGAAAACTATACTAATGGATAAATACTAGCTTCCAACTCCTTTGCTCTCCTTTCAGTCCAACTATCCCTATATTCACCAAGGGATCTCTATATAGAATGCTGGTGAAAGCTTTTTAATCAAAAGTCTTATCAATACCCTCCTCTATCTTCATGTGGCACCATGTGATACTAGGAATATAATCAGAACATGAATCAGAAATTATAACATGAAGACCTGAGACCAGGCCTGCCATGACCTCTGGCCTCTGAAATATCCCACCCTAGGTGGTATTGGACATGTACATATTCTCCCCTCCTTCCAAGGACCATTGATTGTGGGGATGATCTCATTCTCCCTGGTTCTTATGTAATTCTCACTCTATAAGATATACAGAGATTAGTATTAAACTTGAGTGCTCTACTGAGGATCTTGTGACAGCATCCCCTCACCTACAACCATACCTCCTATGACCCTTCTGGACAAAGCTACAAAAAGGAATGGGGATTTATCACCTCCATTTCATGGCTTGACTAAACCATAGCACTGAATACCAAGCAAAATGCGAACCTTAGGGAAGACATAGGTCTCTGGATAATAGGTACAAATGGGAGTCCTTTCAGGACTCTGACTGAGGTGGCATTGACTTTTTTGCTAAATTTCATACCTCCTGATGAGTATTCTTTATAAGAAATAGTTTCAAAACATTTGTAAAGCAAACTCTGCCAACCTCTAGCAATGTTTGTAGTTAGAAGTTGTAATATTTACCCAAAGAACCACATACTATTAACTAAGGCACATGATGACTATTTGAAGGTCTTTTGACAATACTAACCCATTGAATCAACACCTGAAAAGCAAAGGTGGTTTGTCTGCATTTACAAATAGAATATTTGCACAAATAAGCCTTAAATCTAAAAGCACATGTGTTAAATAAACTTGAATAAGCAAGCGAGGTCTTTAGAACACAGACATTAAAAATTAATTTGGTATAGAGTACTAAAGCTTTTGCTAACTGGTTTCTTAGGAAAGAGTAAAGGAAATTAAAGTTGCAAGCCAAACAAATATAAAAACCAAAAAGCACTATACCCATGTACTCATTTAGTCTTAAGATATTTTACTTAAGATTTTTTTTTTTTTAAGCAATTGGGGTAAAGTAACTTGCTCAAGGTTACACGGCTAGTCATCATTTATATGTGGGTGCTCATTTTCTGAGGCCGGTTTCAATCTCAGGTCATCCCAACTCCGAGGCTGGCGCTCTTACTCACTGCGCCACCTAGCTGCCCCTTAAGATTTTTAAGAATGGAAAAAATCATTTGATCTTTTTATTGTTTAGATCATCCTAAGGAATAACACATTACATTGTACCCTTAGAACCACCCATCTCATCTTCCCACTTTCTTTTTTTATTTTTTTGTATTTAGTATTTTATTTTTATCCGTGTAAAACATGTAAAAACAATTTTTAACATTCGTTTTTAAAACATTGAGTTCCAAATTCTTGCCCTTTCTCCCTCCCCACCCCACCCCACCCCCATTGAGAAGGCATACAATTAGATACAGGCTATACATGTATAGTCATGTAAAATATATCCATAATAGTCATGTTATCTTCCCATTTTCTTTGCAGAGGTGAGGGATTATCGGTGTGGAACACCCTATATAATGTTAGACTTTTTCTCTATGTTGCTTAGTTTTGCTGAATTTTTTTCCCTCTTTTTAAATGTTTTTTCCTATAAGGGTTTAATCTATGAGAATGGGAAGAGGACTACACTGAGAAATGTAGGCGATATAAAAAGCAAAGATATCAATGTTTTATTCTGAAAAAAGATTAAGAGGCAGTTCATCTTTAAACAACCCCTATTTAATTCTATGGGAAACATTGAAATAGGATATGTTTTCAATGGTTCCGGTGTTGGGGTCCAATTCTATAAACAGATAGTCTCTGCTTTCCCTAAAGTACATTCAAGGAAACAGTTAAAAGCTTCTAAAATAATGAATTTTAGATATATCAAGGAAAGAAAAAAATGCTACCACCTAAATCAATCAAGCTAGATACCACATCAAGTAGTTATGACATTGGAAGAAGAAAAGCCTTAATAACATTCAGAAATTCCCAGGAGATAAAATTTAAAAGGAACATGACCTGGGAGACAGGGGTGGGGGGGATGGAAGTGTTGCCAACAGTGAGAGGGAAGTTAGCAAGAGGGAAGCATTTGGGGGGAAAGAGAATGAGTTCAGTTTTGGACATGTCAAACTGAAGATGGCTCTTGGACATTCTGCTCAAATTGCTGAACAGGAAAATCATGGGAACTGCCTGTTATTTCATAAGGAATTTGTTAACTAACCTAGATATTTAAAAGACATGTGCAAAGAAATGGAAAGAAAGGAAACTGACAGAGGCTAAGATTAATAATAACAACCAACCATTTTATAGCACCTTAAAGGTTTACAATTTTGTATACGTTATATTTCATCCAATCTTCACAGAAACACTAAAAATACTACAGCTAATATTATTCCCATTTTAGAGATAACCTGGATGAGCATCAGTGTTTTTTAAGTAATTTAGAACAAAGCTCCTGAGTACCAGATATGGAATTGGAATCCATGTCCTCTTACTTCCAATTCCATTATAATTTCCACTACACCAGAATGGATATGAAAGTATGGTCCAGTTGTCTAAATAGTGACTGTCATGGGAGCTAAAATTCAAAAGGAGTGGAGGTTGATGAGCAAATAATAGAAAACATTCAGCCTTTTGTCTTTTTCTTTTTTAAGCTAAACTGGGAAAAGAGGAATAACCAAAAGATACAAAAGAAAGAAAAATCAACTCATTATGCTTCTGCTTTCTTTGCCAAGAAGATCCTTGGAATGAAAAGCACATAACAAGAAAGGGAATTAAAACCTGAGCTAAGTAGACAGGTATCAAGATTGATCCTGTCTGAGTCTGATGAGTTCAAGTGACCAGACTCAAGTGTACTATAGATCCCAGAGTACTGAAGGAACTGAAGTAGGTGATGCTAAGTCATTTGAAATATTTTGGAAAATGAAAGGATTCAAAAATACTAGAGAAGAACAAGTGTTGACTTGATTTTCAATTTAAAAAAAAAAAGAAAAGGGAAAGAAAGCAATCTACAAAGTATAATAGGTCAGTGACCTTAATTTTGATTCCTAGAAAAATTCTAGAATGTATTACTAAAAGGATGGTTATTGAGCATCTAGAAAAGGAAGAAGTAATCACAAAAATGTTAGCATGACTTCATCAAGAAGAGGTCATAAAAGAAAAACAACATTTTTTTGACAATATCACTAGTCCGATTGATCAGAAGAATAATAGACAGACAGATACATAGATAGACAGGTTTGTTGATTAGTCATTTTTTCAGTCATTTCTGACTCCCCATGAACACATTCAGGGTTTTCTTAGCAAAGATACTGTAGCAATTTGCCATTTCCTTCTCCAAACAATTTTACATTTTAGGAAACTGAGGCAAACAGGGCTAAGGGACTTGCTATGGGTCACACAGCTAGTAAGTGTCTGAAGCCAGATTTGAACTCAGAAATAGTCTTCCTGACTCCAAGACCCAGCACTCTATCCACTCTGCCACCTAGCTGCCCCAAAATAGATGATAGATAGATAGATAGACAGATAGACAGATACTTACATGTGTATGTGCGTGTATGTGTGTGCATGTGTGTCTGTGTGTTTGTAATTGACTTGGATTTTAGTGAAGCATATAGCAAGTCTCTCATGCTATTCTTGTGGAAGAGCTCAAGAAGCATAAGCTAGATATAATGTAATGGTGAATAAATGATCTAATTGCAAACTGAAAAGAAAATTCAGTGCAATTTCCTAAGCTGTCTGTGGGTAGCAACAAATCCCAAAATGCTATGATATAAAAACATTTCTTTAAAAAAAATACAGGGAGAACTCTTCATCTTCTGTTATTCCCACTTTGACTTTTATGTCTTTAACTTATTGTATTCTCAGGTCTAACAGCTCTAAATGTAAATTTATCTGGCATCAGAAATGTATTTCAACAGGCCCGAACATGTTCATGAGGGAGAATGTTCATAGATGACAGAGAAAAAACAATACTTGGCTCCTATTTTGTTTCTCTCTTCTCTGCAAAGGAAAATAAACTTTGAAATGTAAGTGTATAAATAAATGTGATTAAGAGGAACCTGAAACCCAAGAAAGGTAGAGATGTCAAAAAGAACCTAGCTATTCTACATGATTTCAAGTCTCCTGGCACAGATGAATTATATTACAAGGAATTAAGAGAATTTGAAAACGAGACTGCAAAACTACCATTGAAATTCCCTTCCCTCTGGAAGGGAAAGAGAAAGGAATAAGCAGTGTTATAGCATCTGCTATGTGCCAGGCACTGGGTTATGCAATTTTTACAAATATTATCTCATTTGATCCTTACAACGACCCTATGACGTAGGTGCTGTTATTATCCCCATTTTACAGCTGAGGCAACGGAAACACAGGTTGAGTGATTTGTCTAAGGTCATAGCTAGTTAAGCATCTGAGGCCAGATTTGAACTCAGGTATTCCTGATTCCAGGCCCGGTGTTCTATCTACTGCATTACCAGTAATGTGGGAATTATTTAAAAATAAATTTACACATACATATAAACATACTCATTACCATATGCATATACAGACACACATTTGCTATATCAGATAGATAAATGTCCAAATTTTTAAAAAGAGGACTTTGTATGATTTTAAAATATCCATGGACCATTATTTTTAGAGGAGAGCCTTTAAGGTGGTGTTTTGCTCAACCAAAGCAAATGCTTTTTTAAAAACTGTCAACAAGGAATAATGCAATGGGATTTTATATTCTTTCTACCTTTCTGTAACCTACCTATAACTGCATGATATAAAGATGTAATATGCTAGAAAATATAATTTTCAATTTTGATTTTTTGCTTTTTTTTTGGAGGGGGGATGGTAGGACAAATGGGGTTAAGTGACTTGCCCAAGGTCACACCACTAGTTTTGTGTTAACTGTCTGAGGCCGGATTTGAAATCAAGTCCACCTGACTCTAGGGCCAGTGCTCTATTCACTGTGCTACCTAGCTGCCCCAAGAAAAGATAATTTTCAAAACCTGTCTTGCCCTTTCTCAAAATTTGATAAAACATGTCCTCAAAGTATACATAAATTATTCTCTCAAAGACTTTCTAGAGATGGACAAGTAGATATATGCACCAATAGTTATATATATTTTCCTAAAAACTTTTTTCTTTGATGATGGGGGGTTTTTTCCCACATTTTTGTTATCATACCTTATTTAAAATGTCTGGAGAATCAAGGCTGGAATACATAAAATTGTGTCACTACCACATTAACCTACTTTGTGTATACTCCTGCTTTGGGTTTTTTTAAAAATACATTTCTACTTTCTCATGCAAGTACATCAAATACTGTGACACTAACATTTAAATATGGCACCTCCACTATTACTCATGAAGAAAATAATTTGTTATAGAACTGTTTGCACATCTTTTCCACTTTTTTTTTCATTTTGTCATTATCCTTCCATTTTCTTTCTTGAATACTTCTAGGATAATTTGAGTTAGTTGAATCTATCACCATATTTTCTATAAATTGTTTTTTCCTTCTGATACTTTAATATTCTTTAATAAGACCAAAACAGTTGTACATGAAAAGTACTGCAAGTTTGGAGTGTGTTGTTTTATTTTTGGCTTTTATACTATCAATCTTTTTTTTGCCAGCTAAAAGTCTCCCTAAAAGTCTCATAAGAAGTCTTTTCTCAGAAATTAAAGCTATCTGTAGTCATATAAAAAAAGTCCCCTAAATCACTATTGATTAGAGAGATGCAAACCAAAACAACTCTGAGATAATGCATCACACCTATCAGATTGGCTAACATGGAAAAACAGGAAAATGATAAATATTGGAGAGGATGTGGGAATGTTGTAACAACTAATTCATTGTTGGTAGAGCTGTGAACTGATCCAACCATTCTGGAGAGCAATTTGGAACTATGCCCAAAGGGCTATAAAAATGTGCATACCCTTTAACCCAGCAATATCACTTCTAGGGCTGTATCCCAAAGAGATCATAAAAACGGAAAAAGGACCCACTGTAATGGTAAGGGAATTTGAAGATCTTCCCTGCCCTTTAATGGGCCTCACTTGGAACCCAACAAGAGAAGCTTGCTTAGGGGAGGCTTATTTTTCAGGAAGACACAACTTTTGTTACTTTGTAATTAGGTATTGAGTCACAAAGGTCTTCTGACCCTGGAGAAGACTACATATATCTATATTTATATCTATATCTATATAGATAGATATATAGATACACACAAACACATATATCATATACATACATATGTGTACATATATATGTACATGCATACATATATGTACATATATATATACACATATGTACATGTGTGTGTATACATATATATGAGTATCTGGGTAGTTGCTGAGCCCCCAGGCCTTGAAAACCCAGATGTTGGTGCTTCTCCCTCTGGTAACTAACACTGTATGTATGCAATGGCCAGGCAACTAGAAGCCCTGTCTGTTGGTCTGTTGAATTGTGTTATTTTTTGCCTGCTTGTAATTTGTTTGTATTTTCTGAAGTTCAGGGTGCTGACTTTTTACCCTGAACTAAGTGAATTATATATATGATTAAAGTAAGCTTGTTGACCCATTTTGAGTTGTTTTCCTTTAGAAAAGCAGAACAAAGAACCTGTGCCAGCAGCCATCTTGGGTATGCTAGAGTGCTTGCTGCTACACCCACATATACAAAAATATTTTTAGCAGGTCTTTTTTGTGTTGGCCAATAACTGGAAATTGAAGGGATGCCCATCATCCCTTCAATGGGGATTGAAGTGGGGGATAGCTAAAGTGGGGAATGACTAAACAAGTTGTGGTATATGAATGTAATGGAATACTATTGTGCTATAAAAAATGAGGAACAGGCAAACTTCAGAGAAACCTGGAAAGACTTATATGAACTGATGCTGAATGAGGGGAGCAGAATCAGGAAAACATCACACACAGTAACAACCACAGTGTACAAGGACTGATTTTGATAGACTTAGCCCTTCTCAGTAATGCAAGGACCTAAAATAATTCCAAAGGACACATGATGGAAAATGCCAGCCACATCCAGAGAAAGAACTATAGAATGAGAATGCAGAATGAGGCAGACTATTTTTGTTATTTTATTTTGTTTTATTTTGGGGTTTTTTTCTTTCTCATAGTTTTTCCCATTTGTTGTAATTCTTCTATGCAACATGAGTAATGTGAACATGTATTTAATAGGAACGTATGTGTCAAGCCCATATCAGATTGCAAGCCATCTTGGGGAGGGAGGTAGGAAGGAGGGAGAGAAAATTTAAAACTTATAGAAGTGAAAATTGAAAACTAAAAATAAATAATTTAATAAATTGGGGGCAAGGAGAGAGAAAGCATTTCCCAGTCAGCCTTATTTCAAATTATTTTTAGACCATTTTAACCAAAATTACTAAGAACCCAAAATGTTTTTAAAGGTCTTCCCTTTACTTTTCAACATTTCAAACCATAACTATTTAGTCTAGAAAAGCTTTAGATTTCATCAACAAAAATTTACATCAAATACTGAAGAAATTTAGCATGAAGTTTTTTTAAGTTAATGTGGGAGAAAACAGTTATGAACTAGGTGGTTCGATGCATAGAGCACTAAGTCTGGAGTCACAAAGACCTAAGTTCAAATCCAGCCTCCAACACTTATTAGCTGCGTGACCCTGAGCAAGTCACTTAATTCTGCTTCAGTTGCCTCAGCTATAAAATGGGGATGATAATAGCACCTACCTGACAGGGTTGTTGCAAGGATCAAATCAGATAATATTTGAACACCACTTATACCAGTCATTTCAAATTCAAAATATATATTTAATATGAAGTTCCTATCACTGAAATCTTTGCAAAATACTATTAAAAATTTTTTTTCTTTCCTCATATATTCCACAGAACAAGGGGAAGGCTAGACAATATGAGTTAAGGGTTGGACAAAGATTTGAAATCCCCAGTCTGAACCATCATAGATTTTCCTCAAAGACCTATTAGGAAGGAAACTCCCCAACATTGTTTGGGGGGTCTATGTCAGTGTTTTATCTGCGATGATTGAGAAGTTTCTTTTGCTGGGATTTAGGCAAGTAAGATTTTCTCTTGTTAGCTGAAGATATTTTCCAAAAAAATATTCTAGGGCTGAGGTTTTTTCCCATTCATATTGTGATTTATTAACTAGAAAATGTATAAAAATGTATGATTTCTAGCCTATTATATTTGGATTTTTAGAAGAAACTGGAAGTGAACATACAGATCAAGACAGGGAAAATGGAAGGACTGATGAAAAAAGTCAAAGTCAAAAGAAATCCTAAGGGAAAAAATGGATGTTAATTTTGAATGGAAATTAAATGCAAAGAAAAACAAAAACTTACAATGGAGGAGAGATAGTGAAGGGAGAAATATGAGAGGCAATTTAATAAGTAGGGTGAATTTTTATTTTAATTTTTACAAATAACACCATATGACAAAGTACTTTAAAGTTTACAAAGTACCTTTTTAATCAAATCTAGAATTATGAGTATTAGCCACTCCAAAAAAGATGAAAATGGAGCTAAGAAAGGCTAAACACCTCACCCAGAATCACAACTAGTATGTATCAGAGGCAAGACTTGAACCCAAATCTTCTTACCTCAAAGATCAGCCCTTTGTCAACTATGCCATCCTTCCTCACATCAAAACAAAATGTTTCCAAATTTATGTTGCACAAACTACAGTATGGAATAGTGGAAAGAACCCTGGATTTCCCCACTGACATGGGCTCTCAGTCCTCCAACCAACTGTATACAACTAGAAAATGTGCAAAACAGTTTATGATTTGTTCTGGAAGAGATCATTTTCTCTGTGTGTTCCCTATACCAATGAAATCACAGATCGAGCCCCACCCCCTTAAAAAATTGGATCAGGGGAGAGTCCATACTTTTTAAAAAATAAAACCTTTAGAAAATAATTTGTTTTAGTTATCAATTCCTTCACATTATATATACAAGAATCAGTATACAATAGGGGTATTTTGACCATTCTAGATATTTTACAGATTTTTAAGGCACAAGGAAGAACTTCTAAAATTTTAACACAATGAAATAATCTGTTTCAGATGAGTCTATATAAACATAAAGATGTCTATTACTTACCTCTGAATTTCTTGGGAGGGTTGGCAAGATCACCAGCTTCTGGATGCACCACACATCTATCATCCACTAGCCTACCAAGAGAAGCATGTTTACACTATTAGTATGGTGTGACTACTAACAAGAAATACATTGAGGTTAAAAGGAAAATGACAAATTCTGTAGGGGTTACAGGGAAATGGGCCTATTAATGCACTGTTGGTGGAGCTATGAATTGGTCCAGCTATTCCTGGAAGGAATTTGAAACTATGCCCCAAAAGTTAGTAAGCTGTGCATGCCTTTTAATCCAGTCATCCACTAGGCCTATAAAAAATAATAATGACTAGAACTTCAGGGGAAACAACATGCACATAGAATTACAGATTTAGAACTGTAAGGGACTTCAGAGGCTGTCTAGTCCAAAGTCTTCATTTTACAGATGAGGAAACTAAGGCCCAGGGAGAGCTTATATTTGTTGTTGGTGTTATTCAGTCATTTTTCAGTCATGTCCAAGTTTTCGTGAACCCATTTGGGGTTTCCCTGGCAAAGATACTAAAATGGTTTGCCATTTTCTTCTCCAGCTCATTTTACAGATGAGGAACTGAGCCAAACAGGGCAAAGTGAATTGTCCAAGGTCACACAGCTAGTAAGTATCTAAAGTCAAATTTGAACTCAGAGAGATGAGTTTTCCTAACTCCAGACTGGTGCTCTGTCCACTGTACCATCTAGCTGCTTCTGTGTCACCCATGAAATATGTACTGAGAAGGAATTAGCAGCTGTATGCATCAGGAGAAGCTTCATATACAGTAGGCCCTTGAGCTGAGCTTTAAAGAAAACCAGATGTTTGTAAGAGGCAGAGGTGTGGCAAGAATGATAATGCCAGAGATATACCCAAATTAAAACTTTTGCTCTGAAATAGAGTGTGGAAACCAGAAATGTCAATCTGTATCATCAAATAAATTCCAATTTGTATTAAAATAGCCCTTTGAAAACTAGTGTAATTGACCAAAAATTGAATGAAAATAGTGGCTTCAGATTGATATGGTTACCTTGGGCAGACATTTCCTATGTATCACCACATCTACATGATCTAAGTTCCTCAAAAATAAATGCTTATTTAGCCCAGCACTATGGTTCTTCCTTGGTTTTTAGACATACTTAGTTATAGGTCTGATGCATTCATACTGGTTTACTAAAATGTGGTTTTGTAAGAGCTTCCAGACATGCAATAGATCTCTTTAAGAGTTCTTAGAAGTTATTTTCTATAAAACAGGAAGTCACATTGGGCCAAGAGAAAGCATAACCAAACTACAACTCCAAATTCAGTCTGAAACTTGACAGCAAAAAATATTCAACAGTATAAACCTAAGTAACAGAGGTATAAGACAAAGGAAAATTGTTCTTTTCATTCAATGACAATAGCAATAACTGATCAAGAAATGTCAAGAAAACACAACACAATGGTATTACAAAGCAAATGCTATTGTCATAGCCCTTTTTGATACTATTACCCCTTACATATTCTCTCTCTCTCTCTCTCAAATTCATCCATTATTCCTTCCTTCCTCCTTCAAAAATTCTAGCTGCTATTGTTTAAATAAAGTAGGATAAAGAAGAAAAGGGAAAGGAAGCATGGAGTAATGGAAAGAACCGACATCTAAGGACTCAAGATCAAATCTCAGATTAGTCAAGCCTCAGACTAATCACCTACTATCTGTGTGTCCTTGGGCAAGTCACTTACCCTCTAGAGTCTGTTTTCTTACCTACAAAATAGATGATAACAATTGATAGATAACAATGACACACTACCCAGATCACAGGAGTGCTATGAATAAAGTGCTTTGTAAACTCTAAAACTGTCTCCATATGTGTGTCCTTCTAATGATCTTTTTTTTTCTAGGGCAATTGGGATTAAGTAACTTGCCCAAGGTCACACAGCTAGGTTTTTGTCCTTCTAATGATCTTTACGGATAGTTCATCAGCTTCCCATTTCCAGGATGAGGTTTGCAAAGCCAGGCAACAAAGGACCATGTGCTATGTGCACATCATTACATATTAAGTGTATATGAGTATTACCACCCTCACTGATCCCAACATAATGCAAACCATGGCACTGGAAATAACCAATGAAAAATCGTTTATTAAACAGTGACTGGCCAAAAGTTTTTGATTGTTGGCTAACTCTAAGTGATAAAACTAGAACATTTAACTACATGTAAGCAAAAACACTATCAGGGATTGAGCTACATATTAAGGACTGATCAGAGAAGAGCCAAAATGAAATGATCACAGATACATGTAATAAACATAGATATATAATATGTAATTATATATACACATATATGTATACATGTATGTATGCCTACATCTATATACATGTATGAATGTAAATATGAATGTGTATGTATATATACATATATGTAGCATCTATGCAAAACCCAGGTGAAAATATTTGCCTCATAAGTTTATTAGCCTCTGATCAAGAATCTGCAACCTTTAGCGTATGGGCAGGTACAGTCTAATAGGTATCACCAATTAGCTCCCTAATCAATCCTCTGATCTCTCTTTAAAGACATTGCAAATAATGTATGGTGGGTTGAGTCCTTTGATCTCATCTGGTACCAAAAGAAATCCCATGAAGTAAAAAGACTTGGAATTGCCTCCTTGCTTCTTCACCTGTTGGCTGTGTGATGCTAGATATTTTCACTTCATTTGTGCACTTTAGTTTCCTTGTTTGTAAACTGGAAATAATACTGACACAGAAGATCCTCATTATCTGTGTCTTCATAGTTACCAGTTACAAGAACAGATTTTGCTTTTGTGACAACCTGCAATTTCTTTGGTATAGGGAACTTCTGAAGAGGAAACTCCTTCTAGACATACAGCTCATCAACTGTTCTGAAAATTTCAGTCTTTTTAATATAATATTTTATTTCCCCCTCCAATTACATGTTAAAACCATTTTTAAACACTTATTTAAAATTTTGAGTTCCAAATTCTAACATTCTCTCCCTCCCCCCCCCCCATGGTAAGCAATCCAATATAATTTATGTGTGTGCACTCATGTAAAACATTTCCATATAGTCATTTTATACAAGGAGATTCAAAAAGGAAAGAAGGAAGGAAAGGAGAGAGAGAGAGAGAGAATGCTTCATTCTGTATTCAGATGGTATAAGTTCTTTCTCTGGAGGCAGACAGTATGCTTAATCATTAGTTCTTTGGGATTGTCTTGTATCATTTTATTGCTGAAGAGAGCCAAGTCATTCACAGTCCTTCATCATACAATGCTCCTATTACTGTGTACAATGTTCTCCTGGTTCTGTTCACTTCATTTTGCATCAGTTCACATAAGTCATTCCTAGTTTTTCTGAAATTATCCTGCTTGTCATTTCTCATAGCACAATAATGAAAATTTTAGTCTTGAGAGTTGTCTGAGGCCTTAAGGGTTTAAATGCCTTATCCAGGTGACACAGCTAGCATATGTCAGAGGTATTACTTAACTGAGTCTTCCTGACACAGAGACTGCCTCTTTATACAGTACACCATGCTGTCTTCCTAATAGGCTGCATATAGAACCAGAAGTTATCATACCAAAGAGAAATTCACCAAATAACTGCTCACTTATAAAGCTGATCCCCATGCCAACATTCCTCCTTGCTCAACACTAATATCTCTTCCCATCACCTGTCACTACCTCTATCATCAATGTCTTTTCTGATTGCTGATATTACTCAAAATTTTACACAAAATGATTAAGAAAGGGGTTCTTGGTAAAAATGATGATGTCTTTGAATATTTTTGTAATAATAATGCTCCTTATGATCATGCTATGAAAGTATAAACATGAAGTAAAGGATATCCTATCATGGTGCCATAATTTTTTACAAAATGTTGTCTCCCTGAAATTAATATTTGATTCATTTCTTGCTCATTTCAATAGTGAGTGTATAATAGCACTTATAGCTTCGATTTTGTTAAATACAAGATAAGCTTATTTTTGTCATTTTTCATTTTATTTTTCAGGACAAAGCTCAAATCAAACCTTGCCCACATACACACACTTTTTATAATATGCTATTTTAAGATTTACTTTAAGTGGCCTCTTTCCATTACTCATTATCTTCAGATGAGAACCACCTATACTACATACCACTGTGATTTCCCGAACAATTCAATTCAATAAGCATTTAACATATGCTCATAGCATGCAAGATGGGAAGCTAGGTAGTGCAATGGATAGAAGACTGGGCTTGGAACCAGGAAGACTCATCTCCCTGAGTTCAAGTCTGACCTCAAATACTTACTAACTGTATGAGCCTGGGCAAGTCACTTAACCCAGTTTGCCTCAATTCCTCTTCTGTAAAGTGAGCTGGAGAAGAAAGTGGCAAATCAACCCAGTATCTTTGTCAAGAAAACCCCAAATGACATCATGAAGAGTCAGTCATGACTGGAACAACTAAACCACAAAATGTTCAAGGTGCTACATATTAGGTAGCACAGTGTATTGCTGTGTTGTAGGAAATCTTGGTATGAAAGAATGGGTTCTTCACTAACATTTGCTAATCTTCACTAGAAAGACAATATAGTTGAAATGTGGCAATGATTATGATAAAGCAAAGGAAGATGGCTGGGATCTGTGTACATAAGTATAAGTTGCAAATAATAACATGATATGGGACAGGTGATTTGGATAGGAAGATGGACACTCTAGTGGATGACTAAATAGTAATGAGAGATGAAAGGCAATAACTTATTAAATATACATTGAGCAGTCACTATAAGTTGCCCAAATGGGGCATGTTCAGGAAACTTCAAATAGTCTAGCTAGAATTTAGGTACTTAGAAAGGTATAATGAGAGAGAAATCTGGAACAATTTGACTAGAATTTGGGTACATATAATTGAACAATGAGTTATAAAGTTGGAAAGTTTAGTTGGAATGAGAACAAAGAGGGCCTTGAATCCCTGGGTTTGAAAGAAGTCAGACCCATGCAACCAAAAAAACCATTAGTCACTTAGCCCTGATTGTCTCAAAAAAAAAGAAGAAGAAAGAAAGAAAAGAAAAGAAAAAAAGAATAGCAGCAGAAAAATAAGGGAAAAAAACCTAACCAAATTATGAAGAAAGCAGTTTCCTAGGCTCATCTTTGCCTCTCCAGCTTCCATTTCCAGTTCAGAACTCAGATATACACCCCTGAACCAGTGGTCTATGATTGGTGAGCATTCCCTTTTATTTTGCCCAGATCCAGTCCCCAGCATACACTTCTCTATGCAATGTCATACATTCTTCCCACTATCCCCTCCATCAACACTAATTCTGAGAAAAAGTAATCAAATCAAACTATCATGCCTGGAAAGGTCAATCATTTATCCTATAATATGATTTCAATTATCTTTCCCTCTGACTTCATTGGCCACTATTCCTCTATATGTGTTATCTTCCCTTTTAGAATGTGAGCTCCCTGAGCACAAGGATCACCCTCCTTGATTGCATTCATATGCAATCACTTAACACAGTGCCTTGCACATACCAGACATTTAACAAATGCTTTTTCATTCATACATTCATTCATCATATTTCCTTTCTTCCTCCCCATAAAATCACTGACTCGAGAGCTAAAAGGGAATTTAGGGGTCATTTAATCCAACATTTTTAATTCTAAAGATGAGGAAATTGAGGTCCTGAAAGGTTAAAAGGCACAGCTTATAAGTTATAAGGGCAAAATTTGAACCTAGATCCAATTCCAAATGCTTCACTATAAGAAATTAACTATAAATTATTTATTCACCTTAGTAGCTAAGAAATAGAATTCACATCTTAAATCTTCCAAGCTATTTAAAGACACTTCTGTATATAAGTATATATGAAATTCCAGGTTCTCCACACTGACCAAACTTGTCAGAATGGTTTTTAAACAATGTGTAAAATTGTATCTTTATAGGAAAGAGTCATAAAGATGCCTATAATTAAAGCCCTCTAGATTTTTTTTCTCTACATGCACAAAATAATGTGGTTGCTTGCTCATTATCTTAGATACTAGTCACAGTTAGGAAATAAATACATTGTTTTTCTTAAGACTCTTCTAAGCTTTTTCTTTTGTGAAAACTGTTTCAGAAAACATATTTTCTATTTCAGCAGGAACCCTGAAATAATTGCATATAGGACCACAAGCAGAATCCTAGGAGTTAAAAAATGAATAATAAAAACACTCAGCATTTTTTTTAAACCCAGTAAAAAGGAACTTGATGCAATGGATATTAGTCACTCTTCTTCAACTAATATGTGAGAGTAAAGCTCAACACCATAACTTTCAGATGGTAGACATTATTTCAATTAGAAATGATATTATTTGAGCCTAGATTCTTACTATCTATTATAGTACAGCATAAATAATATTTTGCTTGTACATAATATACTTTAAGACACTACAAATGTGATCTTGCTTCCTCTCAGAAAATCCCTTCAAATGCATTCTAAAGGAGACTGTTATTCAGAGCATCATAGATGATAAAACCAAAGCACAGGAAAATTTAATGATTTTTATGTTACTATGTGGCAAATTAGAGATTTAAAAAAATTTCTACAACACTGAAATTCTCAAGATCCCTAGTGGGCATATTAGCTTCTTAAGATAACATGATTTTTATCTTCCAGTTTTTATTTCAGAAGATCTATTTTGGACATATTGCTAACGAATCTTTGACAATATCAAGATAAGCTTTAAAAAACTGTATTCCTTTCAATGAAATTGTTAAAATAAGAAAGATTTTATATCTGAAAATAACTGGCATTATGGAGACAAGGAAGTACAGTAGCACCCAACCATATCTTTGGGTCGTTCTGTCCTTCATAACCTACTTTTTATATTGCCTCCAATTTCCCCAAGTAAAAGCACTTTACTAGTATTCTTACTGCTAAAACTAAACTGCCATGTTCCTACCTATCTCAAACAAATATTTCTCATTAAAAACTGATGTTGATAATTTTGTATATGTCGTTAAGGGAACCTTTAAGACCTTAGCCTCTCCTGAAAGTGAAGAGAAAATATTTTTCCAAAGTAGAAGACAAATGATAGCAACAGAGTTTGTAAGATAGGCAGAGTCCTCCTTCTGTCCTTTTGTTTTATCTTGGAACTCAAAAACCAAAGCAATCAAAGGTTTTTTCTTATCCAAAACTCCCAAAGTCCTTCAGGAAACTGGTTTAGGATTGATGTATGAACGCTAATATTTATCAACCAAACAGATGTTCAAAGCAAATAATTTACAAATCACTCACATGAAAATGTATGCAATTAAGATGCAAAATACAGTTTCAAGATGCAATCACTTATAATCTGCAAAAAAAAAAAAGAGTATACTAGCGTATTGTAAAGAATTTAATTGAAATAGTGAAATTTTATTTTGGACATATTGCTAACGAATCTTTGACAATATTAAGATAAGCTTTAAAAAACTGTATTCCTTTGAAACCAAGTCATACTTCACTGTACTATTTTTTGCGTGATGCATATCAGGTATAGAATGGTTCTTTTTCAAATGGTACATTAGTAAAATAACTTGGACACAAAATAATATGCTGCTCTGCATTTTATTCAGATTCCCAATGGAAAACAAACCACTCTCTGTCCATCTGCCTTCTAATTACTCTTACTTTCTTCAACTGTGCAGGGAATGCCAGAAAGGAAGACAACAAATTTACCACTTCCTTTTCTCCCAGACTTGAGGACATAGGTGCTATAAAACAGATTTGTTCCCTAAATTACAATTATGATAAATTCAAAATCTTATAACATGATTTCAAATATACTAATACATAACACATTTATGATATATAAGATGTCAATTCTAAACATGCACCTTTTATTGCAAGGCCTTCTGCCCATAAATTCTAACCAAAATCCAATCTAAGGATTATTTTTAAAAATGAATTGAACATACCAAATCTATACTTGGTATAAAAAACAAAAGCTGCCTTACCAATAGTCTGGTCATAAAGAGATGGGTCCTATGGTCATAGCAACCCATGAAACGTGTTTAAAAAAATTTTTAATGGGCCTCGATCTGTCTTGAGAATCCTTCTCCTATAATGACTGTAATGGGGTGGCAAAAGATGCTAAGAGCCATACTTTTAGACTATATGTAAAAACTAACAGTTAGTACTTTAAATGTAAGTTCTTTGTCCAATGACAAATGAATTGACATGTCATTCAAATAAATGAACCAGAGGAAGTCATAAGGTAAAGGAATACATGGGTCACAGCTTCTTCTTGGAGGTACTAACAAAGGAAGCAGCTCAGTTGGTTTCATAGTATGCATAAAGATACAAAGAAACTACTTCCTAGGATACTTGGTTATCTAATCTTTAACCTGTGACTAGGATAAGCAAAAGGATTATCCTGAAAATAATCACAGTATAAGACTCAACATCTATTGCAAATAATAAAGACATAATGGTAGAATAAAGAGAACAATGGATTTGGAATCAGAAAACATAGGCTTGAATCCTGGTCTTGCCACTTTCCTACCTGTGTGACCTTGGGTAAATCACTTAGGCACTCGGGATCTTGGATCCCTAATAGGAAACATAAAGTATCTCTAAATTTCCTCTTAACTCTCAATCTGTGATCCTTACACATACACACACATACACACACACACACCCCCAACAAGATAGACATGCAATAACCTTGATAAGATGCTCTGAACCAAGTCAACATATACATTGATATTCAGTGATTTCAATTTGGCGTAGGGAGAGGAAGGGGGAAAGAAAAGAGGAAAGAAAGAAGGCTGTGAAACAGAACATAGTGAGAATAACATCACAAAAAAATGAAATTGACTATCTTAAGAGACAGGAAATGACTGGTTACTGGCATAGGAACTGTATCTGTGGGAACAGATTATTGACGCCTTAGAGCAAAAGGTCAAAATCAACATAAAATTAGAAGAAAGAAGAAAGATGAGAAGACATGAAACACAGAACCACACAACTATTAAGTCATATCTCCATTTAAATAGCTGAATATTTTCATTTGGAATGAAATTTATTTTCAACCATAAGTACTACAAGTTGATACTAAATCCTAATGTCTTCTTATAAACTTGAACTACTTTTTAAGAAAATATTTTTTATTTTGTTTTCAACCTTGTCTTGAAAAAAAAAAAAGAGTTTTTTGTGAGCAGTGGCCTAGGACTCTCCCAATACTCTGGCTCATGTGAACCAGATCAAAACCTGGGGCCTGACCCAATAGGGTCATTTTTTCTCTCTGGCTCATTATGCCCTCACTTGGAGCTTATTACAGTTAATTTCCAAATACAGCTGAGCTAAGGTATAGCTCCTGTCTAGCTTTCCATACATATATATAAAATAGGTCCCCAGCTCCAACACAAGCACTCAAGGTTACAATATGAGTAATCACTAAAGGACAACCTGTATTTCCCTACACATATAATAAAGAAAATGCAGAGGACTCAGGGGAGTCCATAAACTTATAAAGAAAACATAAAAAGCATTTAAATTGCCCATAAGCTCCTCTCAGAAAGAGGTTTCTCAACAAGCAACACTCTTTCCTTTGTACAAATTGCTAACTGTATTATCAATAAGGTGGTAAAGTCCAGGTCCATCTGACCCCCAAGTCCCAAGTCTCTTTCCACTGAACTTCTCCAAGACAAAGGAGCAACACTGGCAATCTTTTCCCTTCTCCAAGAAGCATAATGTTCAAGAAATCCCCTTCCTTCTTTCTGAAACGCCAAAATTCCAAACTCTTGAGCTTAAGGCTACCCACAATTCATTTTTATAGATAATCAGAGCAATTCCCAAAACTGGTATTGCCCAAGAAATCTCAAGTCTCTGACTATAAGACCAAATTACAGTATCATGCTGCCCAGGGAATTAAAAGACCTCTTTCTCTATACAGGAGGTTGGTGTACAAGAACACTGCTGATGAACTCCTCTCTTGGGCCTAGTGGGAAAGCACATCTGTTTCTGCCATATACTTCTGCATGAACTCTATCACTGCCTCCTCTGGTGCCACATTTTGGCCTAGGAATGTCAGCTTTCAAATCTCTAGTCTCTAAAATGTGCTCAGAAAGTTGTGGGTAAACACACTTAGTTTTCATGAACTTCTGCCCCAAGACACTACCAGTTACTGGGGAGAGGTTACCCCCTACCACTACCCAACACAATTCTTGCTCAGCTGTGCTCTCTTCTGTCTGAGGAGGGAAAAGTCAAGAATGCACCTTCTTCCCTCTCAAAAGGGAGGCTCACACCTTATAAATCAGTCAGTCAGTCAAAAAACATTTATTAAGCCCTTGTTATATGCCCTCAGGCACTGTGCTAAGCACATCAGTTTAATCAGAGCTACTCAAGAGGAGGCCCCTTGTCAACCATCCCTTATATTCTCACTAATTTAAATTAATTATTCTAATACAGCATAACAGTGTATATATCTCAGGCAGCATGGTATAATGCTGTGGTTTCCAACATTTTTGGTACCACAAACCCCCTAGGTATTGTGAAAAATGTATTATGAACCCCCTGAGTAATTCAGTATACTGCCCTAATATTCTTTCAGATGTAGTACTTGCAATTTTAAAAAATATGAAGTTTGGCCCAAGAAACCCTGTTTCAGACAATCTACTCCTCTAGCAAGTGATGTACCGCCCACCACTAAATTGTGCCCCCTTCCCATCAAAAAAAACCTCTCCCCCTTTTTTCCTTAGAAGAGTATAATTGTTGTCAAATGCCCTTTCAATACACAACCTCAGAGGAAATTTCCCACTCTTTTACCAAAGTTTGCCCTAGAAAAAGGCCTTGTTATAACTCTGGTGCAATATTAATAACTTCACTGTAAAAGAACAGGGCTGTGCCATAAGGAATGATAGCTATGAAGAATTCAGAGAAGCATGGAAGGCCATAGGAAGAAACACAAAATTAAATAAATAGAACTAGGGGAAAATGTGGACACAATGACTGTGACAATGCAAATGAGGGGAAAAAACGAAACCACCACTGGACCTTTATAATGACCCACCATGGCCTCACATTCAGCCCACATGCTGGCTAGTTATGCTTAAATGTCTTTCCCCCCCCCCTTTTTTTTTACTACAAGGGATCACTCATTGGGAAGTGAAAGGAAAGGAATATATTTGTAAGTGAAGGTGATATATAAACAAAAAAAGAGCAAAAAAATTTTTTGAAGGAATATGTTTGAAAATGGGATTTTAAAAACAAAGAGTAACTTCCCTTCATATATATGTGTGTGTGTGTGTGTGTGTATACACACACACACACACACACACACACACACACAATACATTTTTTTCTTCTGAGAGGGATGTGCCAAAAGACATGTCATACCGGATTTCAGCAAGACATCCTTTACCATTTCCTAGAAGCTGTGATGGAGAGATATGAACTCTATAAAAATAAAGATATGTGGATACCAAAATCTTTGGTTATCTGCACCCAAAGAGTATACAGGTCAATGTCAAGCTGAAAGCATTCAAGAGGAGTGTCCCAGAACTCTGACCTTGGACTAGTTCTGTGCAATATTTTCCTCATGAGTTGAATGAAGAAATAGATAGCACGCCTACTGAATTTGGGGTTAAAATAAAATTCAGAGGGTTAGCAAGTGATTCTTATGATGGAACTGAAATCCACAAACATCTTCCCAGATATGTTGAAGCTGCAAGTTGAATTTTCATGATAATAAATGTAAAGTCTGACAGATTTTTAAAAAAAACTAATTACACAAGTATAGAATGCGAGAAATATAGCAAGAAAGTGGTGCAAACATGCAAAAAAAACCCTAGTCAGTTATATTTTTTGATGAGAAGAATAAAAATAATTCCATGCAAGAATGAGCTGAAAGATCTAGGGATATTTGGCTTAAAGGGAAAAAAAAGATTTTCTGGTTCTTTAATTTATTCATAATCATCTTAAAGAGTTGTCAGAAGCATTGATCTGTATTAACAGAAGGAATTTGCTATCCAGGTGTACCCTACACCCATGAAATCAAAGGCCTTGAACAAAAAAATAAAAATAAATTCTTAGTGATGCCCCACAGAGAGCTTTCTCAGGTAACCCTCTAGAGCTGCTCAACTTTGCTAAAGAATGGCATGAAGATTTTGCCCACGTGTTCCAAAGTAAATTCATGCTATCTAATCTCAGGTGTTACTCTGCAGTTCATTTATTCATCTTATGTTTGCTTCCTCCCTATTGTGTTCCTGATAGTACTTGTCCAAACCTAATCCCCCAACTAAATTCCTGCCCCCTTCATATTTCAAGAAGATTGAAACTAAATTCTCTTAATTTACCTGTTCTCTACTTCAGAATTTCTCTATATATTCCTCTATCTTCTATTTCTTTCCCATCTCAAAGAAACGCGTCTATCATTTCCAAGTCTAGCCTTTCTATTTGTACTCTTGATCCCCTGTCCCTCTCTATCTCCTTCATGACCTTGTTACATCCATCATTCCTTCTCTCTTGCATTTTCAGTAACTTTTAACCTCCTTCTCATCTGCCTACAAACATGTTAAAGTATCCCAGTATCCTAAATTACAACCTTTACTTGATTCTTCAGCACCCTTGAGCCATATACTATTCCATCTCCCTCTTCTTTCTTTCACTGCCAAACCTGTAACATCTCTTAACTGAATTACTGCTCATCCTCAGCTTATATTCTAACTTAAAGCCTCATTTTTCACTCTACTGATTGGGTCTCTTGATGGACGTAATTGTCAAGTCAAATGGTGTTTTCTCTGTCTTCATGTCCTTTGACCTTTCTGTTGTCATGGAATGATAGTAAATTACCCTATTCCCAAGGTCTCTATGTCATAGAAAAATCTCAATAAACTATGATCTTAGGGTCTACTCTATAGTACATTATTCATTCCTGACCACCTGCAGTGGTTGGTTCCACATCTGTGTAACCTCGGGAAATTTGTACCAATTTTTTTTTTAATTCAGATGATTTATTAACTTCTGTTTTACATCATTCATTTCCGCCAGATTTTGAGTTACAATCATTTTCCCCCCATTATTCCCCTACCCATCCTCCCAGAGCAGTAATCCCACAAGATATCGCTTCCTCCAATCTGCTCTCTCCCATATCTTCTCCCATATCCCCATCGACTTTTCCATTAGAGGAAGGTGAGTCTTTGCATCCCAATGCCTGCACATCTTATCTCCCTATTACAAGCAAAAGAGTATTAATAATAGTATTTATATATATTTGAAACATTTAATGTTATGACCTCAAATTTCAGATCCATTTCCTTCCTCCCTTGTCACCCATTCCTTCTTGGGAGATAAGCAATTCAGTATATGTTGTACATGTCTAGCTATGCAAAATATTATCATAGTAGATATATTGTACAAGGCTGCTTATAATTCCCTCCCACTCATCCCACCCCCCACCTGGTCCATTCCCTACATGATCCTGTCCCTCTTCTATAGTGGGTACTTCCAACCTCCCTCACCCCAAGGATGCCCTCCCATCCATCATCCCTCCTCTCATCCCCCTTCCCCCTATCCTGCTGCAGGTTGAGATATCCCATTTAGTATGTATGTCATTTTCTCCCTGAACCAAATTCAATGTGAATGTGGTTTTGCCTTTTTAGTCTTCCTTATTCTCCCCCTCCTTTGCAACCACTTCCCCTTGCTTCTTCTACATGGGATAGTTTACCCTGCCCTGTCTCTCCCCATCTCCTCTTGCCACTTTCCTCTCTCACCTCATAATTTCATCCCTTGAGTATTCTCCCTTCCCAACAAATTCAACCTATGCCCTCTATCCATATATAACTGTAACCATATACACACACATTCATATATGTATTCATATGACCACACCCCCTTATTCCATTATTTTCATAGTGAGAAAGATATCATCAGTCACAGATATTGCTTTTCCATATAGGAATGTAAATAGTTCAACTTTGATAAGTTCCTTTTGATTTCTTTCCCCTGATTACCTTCTCAGGCATCTCTTCCTTCTTGTGTCTGGGTGTCAAATTTTCTATTCAATTCTGGTTTTTTCCTCAAGAATGCTTGAAAGTCCTCTATTCCACTGAATGACCATATTTTCCCTGAAACAAAATACTCAGTTTTGCTGGGTAGGTGACCCTTGGGTTCATTCCCAGTTCTTTTGCCCTCTGGAATATCATATTCCATGCCCTTCAATCCTCAGTGTAGAAGCTGCCAGGTCCTGGGCTATTCTGATTGTGTTTCCACAATATTGAAATTGTTTCTTCCTGGCTGCTTGTAGTATTTTCTCCTTGATCTGGGGATTCTGGAACCTGGCTATAATATTCCTGGGAGTTTTCTTTTGGGGATCTTTTTCAGGAGGTGATCTGTGGATTCTTTCAACCTCTATTTTTGCCCTCTGGATCTAAAACATCAGGGCAATTTTCCTTGAGAATTTCTTGAAGGGTGATTTCTAGGTTCTTTCTTTGATCATGGCTTTCAGGTAGTCCAATAATTTTTAAATTGTCTCTCCTGGATCTATTTTCCAGGTCAGTGGTTTTTCCCATGAGATATTTCATTGCCTTCTAATCTTTCGTTTGTTTGGATCTGCTTAACAGCATCTTGATTTCTCATAAAGTCACTAGCTTCCATTTGCTCCAGTCTAACTCTGAAGGAATGAATCTCCTCAGTGAACTTTTGAGATTCTTTTTCCATCTGGAAAATTCGACTTTTTAAGGCATTCTTCTCCTCATTGCCCTTTGGGCCTCCTTTGCCATTTGAGTTAGTCTATTTTTTAAGGTGTTGTTTTCCTCAGTCAGTCTGTTGACCCTCATTTCATACTTTTCCTGCATCCTTCTCATTTCTCTTTCCAATTTTTCCTCCACTTCTCTTATTTGATTTTTAAAGCCCTTCTTAAGGTCCTCTATGGCCTGCAACCCACTCATGTTTTCCCCTGGGGCTTTTGGAGCAGGACTTCTGACCTCACAGTCCTTTTCCCGCTCTATGCCCCCAAAATAGGAGTCTAGGTTGCATTTTTCTGTTTCCTTTGCCTTGGCATGTTGCCACTTAATTACTTGACTTTTGGGCTTGTTGCCACACTATGGCTTTAAGGCCAGCTAGAGGAATTTTCGTCCCGAACGTGTGGGGGCAACTTCCGTTTCTGGCAAGCTGTAAACCCACCCACGACTTCCACCCTAGATCACAATCCAGATCCAGGGAGGTTAAAGCAAGAGCGATTACCCCCCAAGACTGATCGCTGGATCTCCCTACAAATTTGCAGGCTGGGAGCGGGAGCTGCCTCTGAAAACTACAAAATGGCGTGTCTCCTCAGCGGCTTCTAGCCCCCAGGGGAGGGAGCCGACGTATTCCCTAATACCAGTCCCAAAGTCCATAGGACACTAACCTCTTACTTTGTCTCAGGCAAGTCTATGTTGATAATTCTGGAGTCGCCACAGCTCCTGGTGTTCTGGGGTTCCTCCAGCTGGCTGCTGGCCCTGCCGCCCTGGGGCTAAAACCTCGGCTCATGCGGACCTGGGCTCGGCTCGGCTCAGCTCCTGCGCTCTGCGCACTGCACGCTGCCAGGTCCCAGACCACTGCACTGGTCCTTCCTGCAGGGCTGCTGGGCTGTCCTCAGCAGGAGTTTAGCTTCTCTGTGTCGTTCTGTGGGTGCTGGGGCTCCAGAAGTTGTTTAGAGTCCCCGTTTACATCGTTTGGGGGGAATGTGGGGGCAGAGTGGCTTGGATGAGCTGTTTCTACTCCGCCATCTTGGCTCCGCCCCTCTGTACCAATTTTTTGTGACTTAGGTTCCTTATACTAGGTGATCATTAAGGCCGCTTCCAGGTGTAAATGACTGTCATACTCAAAATAAGAGAAGTTCCAGCCCTAAAACTTTATGAATCTATAATGACTAACTCATCTACTTTATTTGGGGCTTTTGGCTTTTTTGGAGGGGAGAAGGGCAGGGAAATTTTGGAGGGGAGAAGGGCAGGGAAATTGGGGTTAAGTGACTGGCCCAAGGTCGCACGGCTAGTGTTAAGTGTCTGAAGGCAAATTTGATCTCAGGTCCTCCTGATTCCAGGGCCAGTGCTCTATTCACTGCGCCACCTAGCTGCCCCTACCTCATCTACTTTGACCAAAGAGATTTCTATGTTCAATTCAATAATTAAGTTTTGCTGCCCCAAGTCATAAATAGAAATTCAGAATGCATATTCTCTTAGAAATAATAATATAAATTGTATGTACAGCTCTTAGGTAGACCATAAAAGTCTCATAATGTGATTGAACTATAGTACTACTACTAGTAGTTTATTTCTGATTTAATTATGTATTGAACTGGAAAGGAGAGTGGAAGGGCAGGAACAAGGTACCATGGGAGCTGGAGGGCCTGGCCTGAGATAGTAGCCACATGTGAGGCAATCTCTAATTATGACTTTAGGATCCCAGACCTAAAAGGGTTAAAGTTTTAGAGATGAAAGTCCTTCAGGGCATGAGCTCTGTTCCAGATGGCAAGGTGACCAGTGAGACTGTGCCCAGGGATTAAAGTGCCCTTATAGTACCCTATTTCCCACTGGAGGAAGTAAGGTCTGTGCTCTCACAATGCTTCATGATCCAAATTTTCTTAGTTTCCTCTGGGGCCAAACAAAGCTCCTACCCACCCCTGACGTTAGCTAGCTAAGTTCCAAAAGGAAAGCAACTAATTGAACTAATTCACAAGGTATCAATGATTCATATTCAAAATCAGAAATGTTCCTAGTAAGAATCTCAGAGGATACCTAGTATCCACTTGAAAACCTCTAGTTACTGGGAACTCACAACCATGTAACTCATTCTACTTTTGAAGAGTTCTAGTCTCCTCAATGTAACTTCTGCCCATTCCTCCTAATTGTGCACCCTTTCCTCACCATCACAACAGGGCCAAGCAAAACAAATCTAATCCTTTTATATGAAATCCCTTCCAATATTTAAATACAGCCTTTTCATCACTAACTTTTCTCCTCTCCATGTTAAATATCCCCAGTTCTTTCTAGCAACCTTCATATGGTTGAGTCAGTTCATTAATTACAGGTTGCCATTCTCTGGACATGTTCCAGTCCTTCTAAAAAGTGGCATCCAAAATTGAATACAATAAGCCATACAATAAGCAATACAATGCGGTCTGACTAAGACAGAATACAGCAGGGCTCACTGATAACAAACATCGGTTTTGTGGTGGTCTTTTCATTTACCCAAAGATCATTTTAGCTCATCTGTTATGTCACTTTGTGGGTTCACATGAAGTTTGCAGCCTTTTTAAAAAGAAGAAGGGGGGTGAGGATTCATACGAGATAAGCAGACACGACAGTCCATCTTGTCCTTTTACAGTTGATTTAACCCAAAATTATTGCTTTCCACTTAATATTGGGAGCCCAGAGACAAGATAAGAACAGACTAGAGACATTGAGGAGAAGCAGCTTCAGGAGAGCCCAGCAGGGAGCTCCACCTAAGCTAAGGGGATACATATGAGGCCTCTATGAAGGAAGAAAAGGTCTATCAGGAGCCAGGAGCTGGATGTGGTGTCACTCCTCAAGTAAGAAGACCTCAGACACTGAGTGCATCAACACCCTGAGCCTTCCATCTCCCGCTAGGCATACTACATCCCCTGAGGAAATGCTATGAGGGGCCAGGCTGAGAGTCTTTCATCTACCCCAAAGTAGCCAGCACAAGGCATCTGCCACCTCCTGCTGCTGCTGCTGCTAGCCTAATCTCTAAACTGGAAAGTGGAGAACCATCTGTGCAAAGAAGAGCAGCCCTCCCTTAGACTTTAGATCTCCCATCTGCTGTACCTATCCTGTAAGGGTGCCATGTCTCTCCTCCACCCTGTCACTCAGTGATGAACATTCTCACTCATGGTAACACCCTTCACACCCTAGTGCTTTTGAACTCTTGTAGATCATCATTCAAATGCCGTGCCACAACTCTAGCACCCAATTCCTTATTCCCAATTCCTCAATCCTCCCACCCTAAAGTTTCATCCTAATTCCACCCAGCCCTTCCACTATGCCTGCTCCATAGACAACAAACTTCCCTTCACCTTAAATCTATTCCACTCCCACTCCTTCAGTCTACTAGCTCTTATTAAAACTTTGCTTCTCCCTGATGACAAAGCCTCCCTCGCTACTCTTTTTGCACATTTGCTCATTCTCCTTGGCTACTGGTCAAAGCAGGGAAGTTAGAATACTCCTTGCTCTATATTGCCACTTGCAGGTTCTACCCCTTCTTCCATCACTCAGAAACGTCGCTTCCTTTGAGGTTCATGCTAAACCAATCAAATTCCCAGTAGCAGTTATCTATAGACTCCCAGGTCATTTCCCGTCTTCCCTCAATGAGTTTGATGTCTGGCTTTACAATTTTTCTCTCCTCTCCAATTCCTACCCTCATACTAAGGGACTTCAACATACCTATTGATTCTACCTTCCAATACTCAAACCACTCAACAACAACACCTCCCTCTCCACCCAGCCTTAAAGTATCATATAAATGCTATAATTGTGGTCATCATCTTATTGAACTTTATCTCACACTCTTTCCAAATTCTTGACAAAAAATAACCTGTCAATTTAAATGCAACTAAGTTTGAACATCACAGACTTGTGATGTGAAGGCAGTAGGGCAATCAGAAACTTGAGCATTACTAAATACAGATACATGCTTCCAAATGAAAAGTATATAGGTGCTGCCCATGGAATGGAATAAAATGTGCTGATTTGACCTATGTCAACATTTCACCCAAGTTGAAGTGGTAAGCATTTATATGTCAAATTAGAATAGCATCTCTGCCTGGGATCAGATAGTAGCACCTTTTAATTCAACTCAAACATAGTTAGATAGATAGACAGACAGACAGACAGACATATACAAATAGACATACACACACAAAGACACATACATAAATAAATAGGTAGATAAATAAATAAATATTAAGCATCTTGCCTTGCAAGGCACTGTACTAGGTATAGTATAGAATAGTATAGTATAGAATGGCTCTCCTTAATGCCTAGATTTATTTGATAAATGCATAGCCCTCAATTATATTTCAGTTTTGCAGATCTAATAATAAGATTCACTTTTTTATCATATACATATACATACAAATTCTTCCAATAATAGCCAGTGGCTAGTTTGGCTGTTTTTCAGTCAGCAGAAAAAAATGTGGATCCTACAGTATCCTTTTGTTTTTGATTATTAAACAATAGCACTAATAGAGGTATGAACTCTACCCTCCTACTAGACCCCTTCTCCATTCATTAATTAAATGCCAGGAATATTAAGTACAAGTGACTAAGAAACAAACATTCTATGGGAACCACAAAACCTCTGTTTTCCCAACCACTGTTTCTATGCTTATCCCCTCTATGCATTGTTGGCAGGATGTTCATGTTCATTAAGCAGCTAAAGTTTTTCCTGAAGGAAAAAGCAAGCTACTTTCTCTCACCTCCTAAGCTGAACTCATTCTGTTAAAGAAGTTCTGTGATATCTGAGGTTCCACATCCTTACTGCAAGATTAACAATTGCTAATTCATACAATTTCTAAAATAATTTCCCCAGAAACAAATATTAAGATCCTGACCAATGACCCAACTATAAGAGGAGCTATAATATACCACAAAAGAACTACCAGACTTACAATGTCTTTATCATGATGCTGTAACATTGAGACTCCATGTCATCACATGTTTACAAAAACTATCAAGAAAACCACAAGATAACCATTGTTTTACAAGGTTCTCTTGGAGGCAAGTCAACACCTTCTCTCTTCTTTCCATTCCTACCCTTCCTTTTGGCTGCTGAAGGTAAGAGAAGTATTTAATCTATTCATGTCCAACCATTTTAGACAAGAGACTAGAGAATTTTCCTATGTTACCTGAGGAGTGTGTTTTAATGCTTCAAAATTTATTAGTAATGCATGGTAGAGTGGAAAGGCTGGGAATCAAAGGACAACAGTTCAAATCCTGGCTCTGAGACTTAATCTCTATGTGGATCTTCAGCCCATCTGTCTGGGTCTCGGTTTCCTCACCTGTAAAATTAGTTCAACTAAATGGAATTTGAGTTCCCTTCCAGTTCTAAATCTAGTATTCCATTATTATTGAAATGGAAAATAAATTTCATTGTCCCCAATATTTAAGTCCTTTTGAGGCTCCTTTAAAATGCCATGACCTAGGGGCGCCTAGGTGGCACAGTGAGTAGAGCATCGGCCCTGGAGTCAGAAGGACCTGAGTTCGGATCCGGCCTCAGATACTTAATGCACACACAAACAAAAACCTAGCCATGTGACCTTGGGCAAGTTACTTAACCCCAATTGCCCTCCAAAAAGCAAAAAAAAAAAAAAAATGCCATGACTCAGCAATACCACTTCTACAGTTGTATCCCAAAGAGATCATAGAAGTGGGAGGAAGACTCATATGTACAAAAATATTTATAGCTCTTTTTGTGGTGGCACAGAATTGGAAATTAAGGGGGTGCCCATCAACTGGGTAATGGCTGAACAAGTTGTGGTATATGCATGTAATGGAATACTATTGCGCTATAAGAAACGAGGAACAGATGGACTTCATATTTACCTTGAGAGGCTTATACGAACTGATGCTGAGTGAGAAGAGTAGAACCAGGGGAAATTTGTACACAATTATAGACACAATGTATGTGTGACAACCAACTTTGATAGACTGGACTCTTCTCAGCAATTCAGGGTTATAAGTCAACCCCAAAAGACTCATGATGGAGAGAGATGTCTACAACCAGAGAAAGAACTGAGTTTGAATCCAGATCGAAGCAAACTACCTGCTCTTTTTCTTTTTCTTGTTTGGTTTTATTTCCTCTTTCCCATTGTTCATTCCATCTGATATAATCCTTCTTTATAACCTGACTAATGTTTAATGTTAAAGTATTTGCAGATTCTATATTTGATTGTATGTCACCATGGGGGGGGGCAGGGAGGAGGGAGGGAAAGAAAATTTGAAACTCAAGGAATTGTGGAACTAAATCTTGGAAACTAAAAGTAAACAAATTAATAAAGACCAAAAAATTTTTTTAAATGCCATGCATATCCTGACTATGGACTATCAATTAGAGGAAATAACATTGGAAGAGAACTAGAATCACAAAATCATAGAATCTTAGAATTTTAAAGGACCTTAAAGATTATCTAATTCAACTTCCCACAACCTGAGTATTTCCTTCTACGATATACCTGATTTGGGGTCATTTCACCTCTACATGAATATTTCCAATGGCAAGGAACCACTAGTTCCCAAAGCTGACCATTTCCCTGTTGGACAGCTCTAATTGTTAGAAAGTTCTTCCTTACATTCATTTGAAATCTACCTCTCTGTAACCTCTACCTATTGGTGCTAATTGTGCTGTGTGATACAACGCAAAACAACCTTTTCACATGACAGTCCTACAAATATTTGAAAGGAAATATAATGTTCCTTCTAGGTCTTCTCTTTTCTAGGGCTAAAGTTATGGAGTTCTTCATCCTTTTTTCATATGACCTAATTTCCAGAAATTCTTCCCCATTCTGGTTGACCTCCACTGTCCACAATCTAGTTTGCTGGTGCCCCTCTTTAACAGTGCTATCCAAAACTGAACCCAGTGTTTCAAGTAGACCCTGGTCAGCATTCAATACTGTAGGGCTATAACCTCCCTTGATCTTATCACTCCCCGCCTATATAAGCAGCCTAGGAAAGTATTAATGCCCTTAGTAGCTACATTACAGTCAAATTGAGTTCTGATCAAATTTTTAAACAGGATTCTTTAAAAATACACAGATGCCCAAACATTTTGTATCATTCTCTACTTATGTACTTGATATTTTTTTTAACATGGATACAGGATTTTACATTTATCCCTGAGACCAATAAGACCAAAAATTTGGATAATTATCAGAAAAATATTCTCTGCCACTCATTACAAAAATTAAAAGGACCATTACGCAAAGAGGAAAAGAATGGAAAATAGATTACTGATGTTAGCCTAGAGGATCATAAGATAGAATGATGGAATAAACCTGTAGTAATTATGAGACTGTCTCAATCCCATTTTGTTTGGCCTGACACCAACTAACTACTTAATAAGTAAAAGTATACTAGAATCAGAAAGATGAGAACTCAAAAATAATCATTTGATACCAGCCAGAATGACACTAGCATCACCCATATCTTCTCTTTCCACTTAAATTTCCAGAAAAGAGCTGCTAGTGGTGATTCACTCCATAGCCATCAAGGACCCACCTTGGAAGGCCCTTTACTTTAGGAGCTCTAGTTCCTCTAAGAAACAGCAGTTTAAGAACTCAACTACCACTTCCTGGCAAATCACACATTAAAGGGAAACCGTACCTGAGAGGAAGCAGTTGGCAAGAGAAGTTGCCTGGCCAGAAAAACCTCTGACTACTATACAGCAGTTCCCACAATCATTAAAAAAGGACAAAAAAACCTGCCCCTGTTCTCAGAGAGCTGCTGGAGGGCAGAGAAGTCACATTGTTATTCGAGCACACATGACAACCTCTATTTTTTTCAAGCCAACATGGTATGATGGTATCTGAGCGGCACCAGAAAAACAAAAGGCTAATATAAATAAATAAACAAAGACTTCATATTTTCAGATAATTGAGGGCCACTGTTACAAATATTCTTCCAACATTTAATTGACTCTAACAGATTGAACAATCAGAAAGATCCACTGGTAACCTTAAAATGTAAAAAGTCCTAGAGAAAGGTCTCCAGCAAGTTTGGTGTGTCCTCTGTGGAAGATCTAAGAAAGAATAAGGCCAAGAATTGCACAGCATAAAAATAACATGCACCCAGATTATCCTGATAGAAGGGAGGACCCACACCTATAATATCACTGTTCTTTCTAAGCAGTGATGAAAGCTATCAAGGAGTTGCTTGTAAAGCTAAAAGACAAAGATTAAGTTTATCATACAATACAAACTAACAAAATGATAAAAAAATTTTTAATTAAAAAGTAATTAAAATTAAAAATTAATCTAAATTAAAACAAAATTTAAGAATAAAATAAAAATTGATAAATCTTTAAGAAGGAGAAAGCAAAACGAATATCACTCAATAGGCAAACTAAAAAGACTGTCATACCTGCTAATAACAGAATTCAATTAATGTGTTGAGAATTATAGGCCCTTTTAGGGCACTTTGATATACACAGGAAACCAGTGAAATTATGCCAGGAGTTACATATGTTCCTGGCAAGGGTCTTACGTTCTAACTTCTTCTAGAGGCTTAAAATACAGACGGGTGGTGGCTACTACCTTCCAAGGATATTTTAATGTAATTTTACCAAATGTATGGGAGTGCGTTGGATGACCTCTGATTGTAGGCTGAACAATCCAAAGACTGGCAAAGTATTACAAAAAAAAAAAAAAAATCAGAGGAAAGAGAATAAAGAGCAGAAGAGATAAGAATAATTCAAATGATATATATTAAATCTAACAAACAACTTTGCTTTTAAAAAAGGCAAATTGAAGGTTTTCCAGATACACAATATATTTTATAGGCCACCCTCTAACCAGCTGTGATAGAAGCAGTACATTCTTGGCAAATGAATAGGGGGATATCTGCAATAATGTCACACTGCTACTCCAAGTACCCATAATTTGGTCTACTTATATGGTAGTAAGACAATTAACAGATATCTCTAATCTGTTACTGAAATCATAAAAACCTAAAGGTAAGGGACGGCTAGGTGGCGCAGTGAGTAGAGTGCCGGCCCTGGAGTCAGAAGGACCTGAGTTTGTATTCGGCCTCAGACACTTAATGCACATACAAACAAAAACCTAGCCTTGTGACCTTGGGCAAGTTACTTAACTCCAGTTGCCCTCCAAAAAGCAAACAAAACAAAACAAAACAAAAAAAACCTAAAGGTAGTGTGCCCCTATAACATATTATATAACACTGATAAATTTCTGAAGATACACACTTGCTCTTGCTAAGAAAATAAACCCAAAAAATGAGTTAAAGTCAAATTTTTATTTAAGAAAGTAGCAAACAAAATAGCCTCTGATATTTAGTCAATCTATTTCACATAATGTGTTGGTGAATATATTCATAGGTTTAACCCATCCTCCTTTCCACTACTTGAATCCAAGTCAGTCAAGTGGCATTTATTAAGGCCCTATTATTTGCCAAGTGTTGTGCTAAGTTCTAGGGAGACAGAGAAAGGCAAAAATCATATCAGACCTCAAGGAGTTCACAGTATAATGAGGAAGACAACATTCAAACAACTATGTTTACACAAGGTCCTTAACAGGACAAGCTGAAGGTGATCTCAGAGGAAAGGCACCAAGATTAAGGAGAATGGAAAAGGTTTCTTACAAAAGCTAGGATTTTTAGCTCAAATTTGGAAGAAGAAGAGGAAGAGCACTCTGGACATGGGGGTGGGGGAAGACAACAATATCTTTTGGATGAAGATGACCAATATAAGAAGGGATGTGGTTATGAATTGTTCTATTCATTCTATAAAACAAATTTGAAACTATACTAAAAAAAAGTCACAAATGGGTATATTCTCTTTAACCTAGTAGTACCACTACTAGGCACAAACCCCATGATGAGCCAAGGTAGACCCCACTTAAAAATAGTTTGTGGTAGCAAAGAACTGGAAGGAAATTAGGTAAACATTATTTAGGCAATGGGTAAACAAATTATGGTATATGAACATACTGGAATATAATTGCATCATAAGAAATAATTAATTCAAAAGAAACTTAGGAAAGCTTGAAGGAAGCCATATAGCCCAAGCAGAACCAAAGAAGTCATTTACCTGATATAAATAGCTATTGTCAAACCCTGAAAATAAATGACCAAAGAATCAGTTTATGCAACTGCTGTTAACGCTGAAAAATACCACAGAGCTCACAGTTGGAATATCCCAACTATTAACTTTGAAAAATAAAATAAAACTGAAGAGCTAACAGTAGTTATAAGGCAAAATTTTTTTTCTTTTAACTTTATTACATTGAGAGAAGGAAACTAGGCACACATACTGGGGTGTCCTGGAGGAGGACTCTTACTTGATGTAAACAATTTACCTGCTGCACAGGAAATAGTGGAGAAAGAGTTCAGGACTCTGAGCCATGCTGTAAAGCAGTGGTAACAAACTCAGAAGCAAACACCCCTGTGGCCACACACTGACTTAAAAAGACCAATTAAAATCTATTTTGCATTTTTATAAATTTATTTTGTTAAACATTTCCCAATTACATTTTAATCTCATTCTGGAGCTCTCCAAAGTTCTGCCACAAGGTTGACATCACTGCTAGTAAAGGACTAAATTTGAAGAATCATAAACTTAAGAACTAAAAGGAACCTTAGAAATAATCTGGTCAAATCCACTAATTTCACTGATAAGACAACCGAGGCACAGAGAAGTTGAGTAAGCTTTCCAAAGTCAGAGAGATACTGTGTCTGAGGTAAATGTGATCACAGGGCTTTCTGACTCTAAGTCCAATTCCCTCTCTATTCCACCATATTGCCTCCTGCCCCTTGGTCAGAGTAGTGGAATACAAGTATAGAACAAGACATATGTCATCAAATATGTACATTTGTTGTGCTTAACTGTACTTTAAGTGGTACTGTGGCTAGAGCACTGGGCCTGGAGTCAGTAAGTCCTGAGTTCAAATTCGACCTCAGACACTTAGCTATTTCACCCTGGGCAAGTCACTAACTTTGTCTCATCTCTAAAATGAGTTGGAGAAGGAAATGACAAACCATTCCAGTTATCTTTGCCAAGAAAACCCCAAATGGAGTAACAGAGAATCAGACATGATTGAAATGACTCAATAACAATGAAAAATTTTTTTTTGGAGGGGGGACAGCAGGGCATTTGGGGTTAAGTGACTTGCCCAAAGTCACATGGCTAGTAAGTGTTAAATATCTGAGGCCGGATTTGAACTCAGGTCCTCCTGACTTCAGGGCCAGTGCTCTATTCACTGCACCACCTAGCCACACCTGAAAACTTTTTTTAAAAGGAGGGTTCTATTGAGAGGAGGGGAAGTCACTTGAAATGACAGTAATGTTTTTTTGTTTTGTTTTGTTTTGTTTTTTGGAAGGCAGTTGGGGTTAAGTAATTGCCCAAGGTCACAGGGCTAGGGTTTTTTTTTTTGTTTGTTTGTGTGTGTTTGTTTGTGTGTGAGGCCAGATCTGAACTCAGGTCCTTCTGACTCCAGGGCCGGCGCTCTACTCACTGCGCCACCTGGCCACCCCAACAGTAATGTTTAACAAGACAATCAATAACACTTGTTTTAAAAGGAAAAAAACAAAAATGTTTTTACTGCATATCCATCTTTTCACTTACATTGCCACCATCTCTTCTTCAGGACTTCATCACCTCTTGCCTACACTGCTATAAAACCTTCTAATTATTCTCTAATCCATCTTTTACAAAATGTTCAAATCTTCCTAATGCACAGATCTGACCAGGTCACTTCCCTGCTCAAAAACCTTCAGTGGCTCCTTACTGCCTATGAGATAAAATACAAACTCCTTATCTTAGAATTAAGTTCCTCCACAATCTGGTTTGGACCAATCCTTCTAACCGTATTCACCTTATTTCTCTTAATACACTCTATAGTCTGGCCAACTCAAACTTCCAGCTATCATTCAATTTGTTCAACTGTTTCCTACCCTACATACCTTAATGTATACTATGTACTACCCCTGAAATATCTTGTCAATTCATCTAGACCTACTGAAATCTTTCTTTTCCTTCCAAATTCAATGCAAGTGTCATTTCTTCCATGAAGCTGTCCCTAATTCCCACAGCTCAAATTATATTTTCTCTCCCCAAGTTTTCCTAGATTTATCTGTTTCTTTCCTATGCCCTCAATATAAAATATCTCATCCTATACTTTTCTGTATACACATCATATCTTCCCAAATATCAGCTGACAAACACACATATGTACATGCATACGTATGTATTGTGGGGAGCTATATGTGTGTATGTAGCTTACAATGTTTATATCACCAGGTTCTTAGGAGAAAAAAAGTGGTTTGCTAACTTAAAAATGAGCCCTATAATATCTATGGTCTTTATGTATACATACATACAAATACACACATGCACATGTGTCATAAACATATATTATACATTTATATCATATGGGTGCATTCCACATATACATATAACATATTGCATGTATGCATTACATGTATTGTAATTTTAAGAAAGCAAGAGATCTTGCAGAAGTTGATGGAACTTGACAACTGAACATGGATGTTAGCAGCTAATATTTATCTAATGTTTTAAGTCTTGCAAAGTACTTTATATATATTATCTGTAAAATGAGGAGTTGACCTCTAAGGTCTCTTCCAGCTCTTGATATATGATTCTGTGATCTCATTTGATCTTTTTTTTTTTTTGGAGTCAATTAGGGTTAAGTGACTTGCCCAGGGTCACACAGCTAATGAGTATCTGAGGCCAGATTTGAACTTTGGTCCTTCTAACTCCAGGATTGGAGGTAGAGCTCCTACCTCCTACCACTAAGCCACCTACCTGCTCTTCATTTGGTCTTCACAGTCCCTCAATAAGGTAGATCCTATGGACATTTTTAAAGATTCAGGAATCAAGGGTCAGAGAGGTTAATTTACTTACCTCTGGTCATATAACTAATAAGTGTCAGCAGCGAGATTTGAAATAAGGGCTTTCTGACTGCAAAGCTTCTACTCTATGCATTCTGCTACAGTGGTTTTTCCTAATAAAATTTAAAGTCTTTGAGGACAGACATTGTATAATTTTTTAAAATTTTATCAATGTCTAGCATAGTGCCTTCTTCATAGTAATGATGATAAATATAGCACTTATATAGTGCTTACAAGTTTACAATACACTGTAAATTACAATACGCTGTAAATGAAATCAAATTTCATTTGATCCACACAACACTCTGGGAGGTAAATTACCTCCATTTTACCAATAAGGAAACTGAGGCACAGAGGGGTTAAGCAATTTGCCCAGGGTCACACAGTTAGCATCTAAGGCAGAATTCGAATTCATGTTTCTTGAACAAATGCAAAGCAAATGAATAGAAATTATATAAAATTAGGCTGCACAGCTAAATCAATGCCAGATTGTGATGAACCTTGAATGTTAAGAAGTTTGGACAGTATTCAGTAGGTTACTGAAAGTTTTTGAGCTATTCAAGTTTTTTGAGCCGGAAGATTACATGATTAGAAAGCTTCAAGTAGTGAATGCTGGGTAGGATGGAATGAGAGCAGGCTATTACAATAGTACAAGCAAAGGGAGTCCAGACTAAGGAGGTGGCAGTGGTAACCAAAAGGTTTAATAAGGAGCCACAGTAGCCTAGAATTAGAAGGAAGGCAAGACTAGGAGAGAGGAAAACTGGACTGGCTGGGGCAGACTGAGTAGGCTTTCACTTAGAGGCGCAGAGAGCATTTGAACTCTGCAGCATGAAAACCTCTAAGTTTAGCACATAGTTAACAGTAATAATAAGTTCAAATAGGAAATTATCTAGTGTTTTAAGGAAGTTATGGGCAGTGAGGTGGCACAGTGGATAGCATGTTGAGCCTAGAATCAGGAAGACTCATCATTGTGAGTTCAAATCTGACTTCAGACACTTACTTAGCTGTGCAAGTCAATTAACCCTGTTTGTCTCAGTTCTTCATCTATAGGATGAACTGGAAAAGCAAATGGTAAATGACTCCAGGATCTTGCCAAGAGAACCCCAAATGGAGTCACACAAAGTCAGACATAACTGAAATGACTAAACAATGATAAGGAAGTCTTCTGGTAGCAAGTGCTCCATCTACTCCACAGCCACATCCCCAAAGTGACTTCTCCAAAACCTAACCCTCCTTTCCCCTTTCTATTTCCTTGTGTCTGTTTCCTCCATACCATGAGGCATTGCCATTGAATCTACCACCCACTGGATTGCCCAGGGTACCAAGATTGCTAGTTTGAGTGTTGTTAGAATACCACATCTGAGAGTTGCTTGCTATAGGACTAAGACCAAGTTAATGAACCTTTTTCAACCTGTTTTCTCTTCTGTAAAATAGGGCAAAAATACTTTTACTGTCTACTTCACCAGATTCTTGCAAAAAAACTGTTTCATAAGTCTTTGAATGAGAGATTATATATCTATAAATAATATCTATACATATATAATTTTAAGGAAGCAAAAGATATCACAGAAGGTTGAAGGGACTTTGTAACTAGAAATTAATAGTTAATATTTACATAGTGTTTTAAGTCTTATAAAGCACTTCATATATGTTATCTTATGTCAGTCATAAACAATAATATATATACACATATATGTGTGTATATATATTATTATATTAAATATATTAATATATTTTATATATTATATATAAAATATATTAATATATTAAATATATATTATTATATTATATATATTAAAGAAACAAAAGATATTGCAGAAGGTTGATAGTACTTCACCACTAGTGAAGGAAATTAATAGCTAATATTTACATAGTATTTAAAGTCTTACAAAGTACTTCACAAATGTTATCTTTTATCAGGCACACTGAATGATAATAGCTTGGATTTATATAGTACTTTAGGGTTCAAAAAGCACTTTGCAAATATTATCTTACTTTATCCTCACAATGACCCTGAGAAGTAGGTGCTATTACTATTCATAGTTTACTGATAAGGAAGCTGAGGCAGACCAAGGTTGTGACTTGCCCAGGGTCTCTCAGTTAAAAAATATTTGGAGGGGCGGCTAGGTGGCGCAGTGAATAGAGCGCCGGCCCTGGAGTCAGAAGGACCTGAGTTCAGAGCCGGCCTCAGACACTTAATCCACACAAACAAAAACCTAGCCCTGTAACCTTGGGCAAGTTACTTAACCCCAATTGCCCTAAAGGGGCGGCTAGGTGGCGCAGTGAGTAGGAGCTCCGGCCTTGGAGTTGGGATGACCCGAGATCAAATGCGGCCTCGGAAAATGAGCACCCACACACAAATAATGACTAGCCGTGTAACCTTGAGCAAGTTGCTTAACCCCAATTGCTTAAAAAAAAAAAAAATTTGGATTGGAACTAAGTGAGGTGTTTCTGACTCTAAGTACAGCACTCTATCCACAACACTGCCTAGCTGCAACAAACACCACACCAGTTCCACTTATGTTTTTGTTTTTATTTTGGCAGGCTCAAAGCTGATTTTACATCATTTGAAATAAAGCAACAAAAAACTATATCTGAAACACACAACGATCTTGCAAACCCACATAGCAATGACTGATTCCCTGTTTTTAACCAAGTTTTAGAGAAACCTCTTTAATTCCCCAACTTTAGGGTAACATGGAAGCAGACAAAGTTAAGTAATCAATTCACCTTCTCTGACTTAACCAACAGGAAGGTTCAAAGAAAAACTGTCAGCCTCTAAAGTTTCTAGTTTTCAACTAGCACTCTGGCATGTTATTCATAACTGCAAATTACAGGCAACAAATATATCCATTAGAAGACTCCAACAATTCTTTTACTGCATAGTACTTCTGGTTTGTACACTGTCAGCTTTGGCATAAAGAGATCATAACTATTTAGGCAGAAGTGCGGCACCTTCTGCAAGGATTTAACTCCTGACACATACATAGGGTATCCCCCAAATCACTAAGACTTTTGGGATACCCTAAAAAAGAAATTTCCCCACTAATGCCTGGCATGTAGTAGGTACTTAATAAATGTTTCCTGATTATCCATCTACCTGTGGTCTTGTTTAAGTCTTATCTGAAGAATCTGTGGGAAATAAAAGGATGAAAAAGATATAAGTCTCATCCAAGATCTGGGTGTTCCCAACATGCTGCTCTCCTTGTGGTCCTTTTACATAGTACACTTACTTTTGGTACACTTACACAGCGATAAGTAAAGCTTTTTTTTTATCTTAGAAACATAGATCTGGGGTGGAAGTGCCCTAAGAATCCAACTAGTGAAATCTCCTCATTTTACAAATAAGGAAAATTAAGCCCAAAGTAGTAAGGTAAGCACCAGAATTCACTAATTCCAAAGCCAGTGCTTTTCCCAGCTGTATTTTCAAGGAAAATGCTCAGATCACTACCATACTTGTATAAGCTTTTACATTTTCTAGGGGCTCTCTATTTTTCTATCAAGATTTAGGCTGATGGGGTGGCTAAGTGGTAGAGTGAATAGAGCACCAGCCCTGGAGTCAGGAGGACCTGAGTTCAAATCCAGCCTCAGACATGGAACACTTACTAGCCATGTGATCTTAAGCAAGTCACTTAATCCCAATTGCCCTGCCCTCCAAAAAGCAAAAATAAATAAATAAATAAAAATAAGATTTAGACTTAGATAGGGTACATGTGATTGAGTTACACTACATATTTCCCACAGTGGCCAAGCCTGAAGTCAGGATCTCACTATCTTTCTCCCATCCCCCTTTCCTCTTTTGTCTCCTTCCTCCAAACTTGCAGAAAATCTCATCCTTAAAGCCCCAAAACTTAAGTGTAACCATTTGGCAGAACAACAGGTTGTCAATAGGCCAACCTCCTAGCATGAACTTTCTTAGTGTTTCCTAAAGAATTGCTAATCAGCAAAAAGTCTTCTCAAACAAACTTGGAACTGCAGGAAAAAGAAGTTTTATTTGAACTTATTTAATAAAACATTTCCTGTCATTCATTATGTTATTACATAAAGAGCCTTGCTCAAAATTATGCCTTCCAAATTTTATTGACTGTAGGTAGGTAAAGAGGAATCCTTTGACCAAATCAGGAATTTCCACAAATACATGACCTACTTTCCATGCCCTTCCCATTTTCTAAAAAATTCCAACCAATTAAAAAAAAAAGGACACTTCCTGCTAAAGTATAGAAAGTCTGAAATTCACCTTGTAATGGAAATGCAGATTTAAAGATCTTCCCTGCCCCTAGCTTAAGTGCACCTGGAGCCTGTGGTGGGAGGCTTGTTTTTCAGGAAAGCCCACACCTTGATACTTTGTGATTGGGCAGTGGGTCAAGGAGGTTGTTACATTCTCTGAGCCAAGAGAAGGCTATATAAACCCTGAGGAGAGGCTTTGCTTTGGGGCTCACTTTGAGAAGTGTTGTGTGATTTGACCAGATGAGACTCTGGGAAGCCGTTGTTGAGAGCCCCCGGCTTTGAAAACCCAGATGTTGATGCTTCCCTCTCTGGTAACTGTGATTTGGTATTGATATAATGGTTGGACAGTTTGGAAGCCTGTCAATTTGATCTGTAAGTTCTGTAACTCTGAAGTTCGGGGTGCTGACCTTTTTCCCCTGAACTAGGTAATGTATGTTTGTTTGATTAAAGTAAACTTGTTAACCCATTTTGAGTTGCTTTCCCTTTGAAAAGCAGATCTAAGAACCTATATTGGCAGCTACCCTGGGGATATTGGGGTGCTTGCTGCTACACACCTATAGTAAATAAAATGTCAACAGTCTCACTGATGCCAGTTGGATATTCGGCATTAAGATCTATCCAAATCCTTTCTTTAGTCACTCAGGAAAGGAGCTTACAGTGTGTGTGTGTGTGTGTGTGTGTGTGTGTGTGTGTGTGTGTGTGTGTGTGTGTGTATGAAGTATGTAGGTGGTATGGTGAATAGATCACTGGACCTAAACTCAGAAAGATCTGAGTTCAAATTCAGCCTGAGACACTTACTAGCTGTGTGACCCTGGGCAAGTTACCAACCTCTGTCTGCTTCAGTTTCTTCAACTATAAAATGGAGATAATACCACCACCTACTTTCCACGGTTGTTATAAGGATAAACAATATTTGTAAAATACTTAGCAAAACTTAAAGCACTATATAAATGCTAGCTATTATTTTTTTTCCTATTCATAGAACACTATGGGAAATTACCCAACCGAGGTCATAGTTAAATAAGATTTAAAATCCATTGGCAAATGTGGTTTGTTAACTCTTTTCAAATCACCAGTGCCAAAATGCCAATTGGTTCAGTGTTCACAAATCATCCTCTTTTTTCAGAGTCATTGTAGGGAAATGGAAGGGCCTTTAGCCTGAAGACCTGGTTTTCAGTTTGGCCTTGGCCACATAACTGGATCTTTAATGCAGGCATTTAACTTCTTTTCTTCACCTATAAAATGGTGGTATAGACTATATTTGGAACAGTGATATAAAAAGGGGAATGATGATTATTTATCCTATAAGCTTCCCTAGTTCAGAATGTATTGTACCTCGGTCGACATTTGCTTTGGCAAGGCACAGAGGATAGAGCACTGGGCTTGGAGTCAGGGAAGACCTGAGTTCAAATCCAGCTCAGATACTTGCTGTGTGATCCAGGCAAATCATTTAACTGCTGTCTGACTCAGTTTCCTCGACTGTAAAATAGTAAAAGTAACAGCACCTACTTCCTAGGGTTGTTGTGAAGATCAAATGAGAAAAATATTTGTAAAGTTTTTAGCACAGGACCTAGCACGTGGTAGGTGCTTAATAAGTTCATATTGTGAGGCAGCTAGGTGGTACAGTGAATAGAGCACCAGCCCTGGAGTCAGGAGGACCTGAGTTCAAATCAGCCTCAGACACTTAACACTTACTAGCCGTGTGACCTTGGACAAGTCACTTAACCCCAATTGTCCCTCCAAAAAAAAGCCAAAAAAATTGATTTAATTTAAAAATAAATTCATATTGCCTTCCTTTCTTTGGGTGTGATGGAAAAAGCACTGGATTAGGATACTGGCAGAAGATCTGGGTATCTCTGTTTCCCTTTCAGTTGGCTATAGTGACAAGGCAGGGAAATAATTGTTAACTGGAGAAAAATGCCAGAACTATCATGGGGCCATGTTCATTGAGGAAAAGATCAAATTAGCATGAGTAAGCTTGGAAAGGGTTAGCTAGGTGGCACAGTGCTGCCTAGACTTGGCACAGTGCTGCCTAGACTTGGGAATACTCATCTTCCTGAGTTCAAATCTGACCTCAGACACTTAATAGCTACGTAAGAGTCAGACACGACTGAAAAATGACTGAACAACAACAAAAAGCTTAGAAAAGGAAGAAAAGAAAAGGGATGCTGCATGGAAAGGGGAAATAAGAAATGAAATTAAAGGAGCAATAAGATAAAGTAGTGGTAGCAGAGAGGTGACAAGTTTCAGAGTCCAGGAAGTCCTGATGTATTCTTGAGGAGGCAGGAACAAAGGGTGTCACCTATCTACTGAGGCTGCCAAAGGGAGCAGTAACCAAAAGTCAACTGGAGAGGTAAGTCGCAGGCTACAGGCAGAGCAGGAGATGAGAGGAAGTCCCAGTGGAATCTTCATAACTTGAGACCAATCAATCAAACAATTAAACAAGACTTTATTATGCACCTAATTATGCCAGACACTGTCCAAGGGGCTGAGGATACAAAAACAAAATGAAATGGGTACTGCCTGTAGAACTTACATTCTATCAGGGGAGATAATGTGTGCATATATGTATATTATATTGTTCAGTCATTTGAGTTGTGTCTGACTCTTTGTGACCCCATTTGGAGTTTTCTTGGCAAAGACACTGGAGTGGTTTGCCATTTCCTTCTTTAGCTCATTTTACAGATGAAAAAATTGAGGCAAACAGGGTTAAGTGACTTGCCCAGGGTCACCAGCTAGTAAGAGTCTAAGGTCAGATTTGAACTCCCACGTAGGAAGATGTGGGAGACTGAAACCTTTTGTGTATGGGGCAAACTCTCCTCAGTTCCCTTCCTTATTATTTACATTATTTGTCCATCCTCATGAATTTACAAAGAATCCAATCCATTCTCTTCCTCTTCTTCAATTCTAGTCCAGATTCATTGTGTACCAGTAGTTTTTTGTCTAAGATATGTATATGGATGGACCAGATGTATAAAATTGTCTCATAGCCTGAACTCTTTTTGTGTAATTATGGATCACATTTAGATGGTTCTTCAGTGTTCTAGAGCAATTGTTCTAGGATTTAATGCAAACAGAAACACTTAGAAGACCTCACAATCTATAAAGAATCCTTTTCTAAAATATACAGAAAACTGAGTCAAATACATAAGAATACAAGTCATTCCCCAATTGATAAGTGGTCAAAGGATATGAACAGGCAGTTTTCAGAGGAAGAAATTAAAGATACCTATAATCATATAAAAAGCTCTAAATCACTACTGATTAGAGAAATACAAATCAAAACAACTCTGAGGTATTACATCTCACCAGTCAGATTGGTTAACATGACAAAAAAGGAAAATAATAAATTCTGGAAAAGATGTGGGAAAATTGGAACACTAATGCATTGTTTGTAGAGTTGTGAACTGATCCAACCAATCTGAAGAGCAATTTGGAACTATACCCAAAGGGCTATAAACATGTTCATACCCTTTGACCCAGCAATACCACTTCTAGAGCTGTATCCCAAAGAGATCATACAAGTGGAAGGAGAATCCATATGTACAAAAATATTTATAGTAGTTCTTTTTGTGGTGGCAAAGAACTGGAAATCAAGGAAATGGCCATCAATTGGGGAATAACTAAACAAGTTATGGTATATGAATGTAATGGAATACTATTGTACTATAAGAAATAAGGAGCAGACATACTTCATAATAACCTGGAGAGACTTATACAAACTGATGTTGAGTGAGAGGAACAGAACCAGGAGAATATTATACACAGAAACATTGTATCTGTTATGACTGAGTTTGATAAACTGGACTCATCTCAGCAATGCAGGAGTATAAGACAGCTCCAGAGGACTCATGATGGAGGAGGCTATCCACATCTAGAGAAAGAATTGTGGAGGCTGGATGCAGATTGAAGCAAACTGCTTGCTCTCTCTTTTTTGTTTTGTTTTGTTCCTTCTTTCTAGTTGTTCATTCCATTGGTTATAATCCTTCTTTACAACTTGACTAATGTTTAATGTAAAGGTATTTTGTAGAGCCTAGATTAGATTGCATACTGCCATAAGGGGGGAGGAAAAGGGGAGAAAGTTTGCAACTCAAAAACTTGTGGGAACTGAATGTTGTAAACTAAAAGTTAATTAATTTTTTTTAAATCCTTCTCCCATTTGGGCACTGTGCTGAAGAATCCTCCATGACAACGGCAAACACCTTGACAAATATATGTTTCTCCCCTTTATGCTTCATTTGGTATTAATAATTAAAAGGTCATCATACAAACATCCCTTTCATTGCGTCTTTCAAACAATCTTGAAAAATTTCAACATGTATGCAATGAGAAGACATATGAATTGATGCAAATCAAAGTAAACAGAATCAAGAAAAAATATACACAACCAGAACAACAAACCAATCAAATCTGAATGCTATGAAATTATTGTAACCATGTTTTGCCCAAAGAAAATAAATAAGAGGGCACCTCCCACATTTCTTTACAAAGCTAGGAGACCATGAGTGTGGAACACTACATAGTTAGACTTTTTCAATGTGTTATTAAGTTTTATTGAACTTTTTTTTCTCTTGTATTCTTTGTTGAACTCTGGGAGGACAGAGGAGAAGGATATATAGGGAAATGTGGATGATATAGAAACAAAAGCTATGAATAGAAGTTTTCTTTTTATGCTGCAACACCTTTTTTGGAGGAAAACCTTAAAGGAACCATTTTGCTTTTTCTAATCACGTGGGTTTTTTTAATATAGTCAACAAACAATAAGCAGTAAAAGTTCTTGTTCTTCACACCTGTAAGTCAATTATACGACTGTAAAGACATGGTCTGCTGTAGAATATTGTTTATTAAAACCTACTTATTCCCTTCTCACTTCATCAAAGATGACCTCAACATTGAGAAATTATTATCATAAATTATAAAGACTTTGGAGAGATGAAAAAGTAGACATAGCATTAGGTAATTAGGGATATCTTCTTAGTTTACAAGTAATATGCAATTATTCAAATGGATCCGAAATCCCATCGAGGCAGGCATTCCTGCTCATGATTCAGGTAACAATCCATCCATACCTCTACATAACACAGGACTCTTGTCCACATCCTCCCATAAATTTGCCACTGAGGATCCTTCCAATGTACAGGGAGCTGCCTCTGCTTTCTGACGTTAGGAAGATATCAGGCCATTCACCAGTTATCCCTCACCCCCACAAAACCAGACCATCTAGCACAGTGACTGAAGCACTTGAATGCTTAAATGAACACATTTCTTCCAGGCATTTCGTATCCTCTCCTCATTCACATAATACCACGAACTATTTCTCCACATCTTCAAAACTGTGTTACATTCAGCCCAGACCTCCTTTGGTGTAGAACAAAGCAAAGCTCTAAAAATTGAAGGGGTCACCTAAAGCCAAACCTAATCAAAGGGTGAATATTTTCTATAGCTTCCCTAACAAGTCCATACTCTTCTTGAATTGCCTTATATTTTTCCAGTTCATTCCTTCAGAGTTATATAGAATAAATCTAGTCTGTCTGGTTGAGAAGAACTTGATTTTTGACAAATTTCTCCTGAGAGAGAAAAACTATTTTAAGCCACATGGCTATCTCAAACTACATAAATGTTATTTTGCTAATGCTTCTAACACAAAAGTATATGAAGATCTATGGATAGTCTCAGACAAAAGGACATCTCAGAGAGGGGGCAGCAGCAGTTCATGGAAACTTTTAAAAATAATTCTTCTAAAGTCTCCACAACAAGCAATTCCTTCCTCTTCAAAATACTTTCCAATATAAAGTAAATGATAACAACTGAAATTATATTGAGCTGATTGATACAAACAGAGGTAAATTGCTTGGATACTAGAAATTTTGATGTTGAACTAAAGTTGACATAGTGAGAATGTTTTCATCAAATAAAAAGAATAGCAAACAACGAACCAATTAAATAAATACCAACACTGAATAACTATAATATCAAAGTAATGCTTAAACAAATAGCCAAAGACGGTAAGTAAAAAAAGCAAACAGATAAGAGATAAGAAAACCTTAACTACCACTACACATCCCATTGAACAAATAACAAATTAAAACTTGTTTTAAGCTTATTGCATCCCAGTATTTATATAGTAAAACATAGGTTTGCAAATCATCCAAGATTATTTTTCCCAAACTCCCAAAAGAAGATTCATGCTGAGTTTTTCCATTACCTAAAAAGTAATATTTGTGCATAATTTTTATATCCAGTAGAGGCAATATATAATGAAACTCATTTCAAAGAATATCTTTTCTACCTTAGCCATTTATCTGTTCTTTGTTTTCCTTATGTTTTGTGGCTTATCATCTCTGTTTTCTTCTTTTTAAACATAATTTTAGAGGGGCTTCAACAATTTTATTAGTGTTACTATTCCTGAATTGAACTAAAAACGAGTGATCTGAAATTAATTGAAATAACTGATGCCTGTAGTAAAATTTCAGGATGTAAAATAAGTCTACAAAAATCATCAGCATTTCTATATATTACTAACAAAATGCAGCAGGAAGAAATAGAAAGAAATTCCACTTAAAATAACTGCAAAATGTATAAAGTATTTGGGAATCTTTTCTATCAATACAGACATAGGACCTATGTGAATACAGCTACAAAGTATTTTTTTTTTTGGAGGGCAATTGGAGTTAAGTAACTTGCCCAACGTCACACCACTAGGTTTTTTTGTTGTTGTTGTTGTTTGTGCGTTAAGTGTCTGAGGCCAGATCCGAACTCAGGTCCTTCTGACTCCAGGGCCAGCACTCTACTCACTGAGCCACTGCCAGCACTCTACTTACTGAGCCACTAGCCGCCCTACAAAGTATTTTTGTGGAAATAAGGACAGACCTAAGTTTTTGGTAAACCATGATTTGCTTATGGTTAGGCAAAGCCAATATAATAAAAATGACAATATTACTTAATTTAACTTATTTATTCAATGCCAAACCAATCAAGCCACCAAAGGATAAACTTAGAGAACTAAAAAAAAAATAATTAATCCATAAAAACAAAAGATCAAAAATCTCAAGGGAAATTATGCAAAAAAAAAAACTGGGAAGAAAGGGATCTAGCAGTTCTAGATCTCAAAATATACTACAAAGCATTAATCATCTAAGCCATTTGGTACTGATTGAGAAATAAAGAACCAAGGTTAAAAATACAACATATAGAAGCTAATGAACACAATCAAAGTATTTGGTAAGGTGAAAGACTACAGCTACTTGGGTAACAATTCATTATTTGATAAAAACTGCTAGAAAAATTAGAGAGCAGTCTGATAAAAACTAGAAATCGATTGTCTCACACCGTGTACCAAAATAAGCTCCAAACAGATACCTGACTTGGATGCAAAGTGTGGCATCATAAACCAATCAGAAAAGCAAGAAATTATCTTTCATATATAAAGAGAGGAGAAGCATTGGTGACCAAACAAGGGATAGAATCACAGAAAACAAAATGTATCATTTTGAATACATAACGTTTAAATTTTTCGTACAAACAAAACCAGTGCAGCTAAAATTTGAAATTTAAAATTCAAAACATTTGAAGCAAGTTTCTTTAAGGTCTCATATCCAAATATATAAGGAATTAATTATGATGCATCAGTTCATATGTCTTCCCAAGTCTCTTTGAAACCATTCACTTCTATCATTTCTTACTGAACAATAGTATTCTATCACATTCAAATACTATAAGTTGTTCAGCCATTCCCCAAATGATGGATGTCCTTTCTGTTTCCAATCCCTTACTACCACAGAAAAGCTGCTATAAATATTTTTGTACATATAAGTCCTTTTCCTCTTTCATTGATCTCTTTGATCAATGCATAGCCCTAATAGTTTAGTGCCAGCACAGCACAGCTTAGTAACTCTTTGGGAATAGTTCCAAATTCTTTTCCAGAATGACTGGGCTAATTCACGGCTCCACCAACAGTGCATAAATGTGCCTTTTCCTGCAACCCCTCCAACATTTGTCATTTTCCCTCAACAATCTTATATGTGTGAAGTAAAAATTCAGGGTAGCTTTAATCGGCATTTCTCTAATTTTGTGATTTGGAGCATTTTTTCCCTATTTGACAGCACTGACCTCTTCCTTTAAAAATTGCCAGTCCGTTGCCTTTGAATATCTATTGATTAGGAAATGGTTCATTTCAAGAACAATGATCAAAGCAATGACTAATCATCACTCCAGAGGAATCAAGAGGAAACATGCTACCCACCTCCTCTTGTAGAGGTAATGGAGTCAAGGTGCAGAAATATGTGTGTCTGTGTGTACTTGTGTGTATGTGTCTGTGGAACACAGCCAATGTGGGAATTTGTTTTGACTATGCATATTTGTTACAAGGGTTTTGTTTTTCTTTTTCTTTTTCTTTTTTCCAATGGGAGGGAGATAGTAGGGAGAGAAAATAGGTTTTCATTCACTGAAAACAATAAAATTAAATCTATTCTCAAACAAAGAAAATTGGTAAGATTGATTAATACTAAGGGGCTTTTAAGCTTAAACATTCTTTGAGCTAATGATTTGTGTGAAATAAAATTCATGCTTCAGAAAAACTACATCATAGTTCCTTAAATAACATTCTAACATGCTACTTTGTACATGGTACATCATTGTCCTAGAAAAGATTAGTCATATTTGAAACATAAAGAATTTACTCCCAGTCCAATGTCTACATCACAAGTCAAAAGGGATCTACTAGCTGACATTTAGCCATTGCAGTAGTATAGTGGCTTTTTGCTAAACATGCAGCAGACCCTGATGAATTTGGAGGTATGGAGGCTTCTCAGAGCACATCTCCACAAATAGAATTGGATAGATCTGTTGTTGTTGCTTTAAAAGTAAAAAATTAGAAATCTTCCTGTCTATTTGGTACCACCAAACAAGTTACATCCCTAGAGACTTCATAATATTGACTTAAACTGCTCCCCAAGCCCTCAAATTTCTCTTTTCCAAATTAAAAATCAAAATGTCAATGCACATGTCTACTTCTTTATCCTACTAGTGATTCAAAAGCATAATAATTTTTAATTTTTTTTGCTTTTTGGAGGGCAATTGGGGTTAAGTAACTTGCCCAAGGTCACACTGCTAGGTTTTTGTTGTGTGTGTTAAGTGTCTGAGGCCAGATCCAAACTCAGGTCCTTCTGACTCCAGGGCCAACTGCTCTACTCACTGTGCCACCTAGCCACCCCAATAATTTAAAATTTTAGCAACAGAGACAAAAGAAGGCTGGATTTGGAATCAAAGGACACTCAAACTAGCCTTCTTTTGTGGCTGCCTACCTATATTAACCTGGGCAAGTAAATTAACCTGTTAGTTTCAGTTTTCTCATCTGTAAAATAAAGCAGATAGACTAGATAATCTCTCAGTTCCATTCCAGCTCTAAATCTATGGAAAAATCATCCATTTTATGGAACATTTTGAAACAAATTTTAAGACTTGGGAAAAAAGAGGGTTTTTTTTCCCCTTTTTAGTGATTCCATTTCATGAGAAAAACAGCTTCCAGATCCTCAAGGGATGTATGTGAATATGTTAAATATGGGAAAAAAAAAAACAACCCCTAACCTCCTCAATTACCACTCTGAACCTCCAAATTCTTTTGGTCAGTCTTTTCACTTCTGTTGATTTAACAGCAGTGTAATTTTTAAGGTCATCAGTGGATGACTTTCTTTTTATAAAAGTCAATGCCTTTTTCTTAGTCATCTCAATTTCTCAGAAGCATTTGACACCCCTGAATACTCTTCAATATTCTCTCTCTCCTTCCACATTAGACATAGATGTGGTAGTCCCCTGGTTCTTCTTAAAGTGTTATTTCTTGGTTATGTCACAAGTTTCTCACTTCATCTTGTTTCTAAGTGCAGATATTATCCAAGTTTCTGTTGCCCACCATTTTCTCTTCTCTTTTGACATTTTCTCTCTCAGAACTCTTATTCCTTTGAATATCACTTCTATGCAAACAAACAACACTTAACTTTTTGTCTTTGGCCACAGCTTCTTCAATGTGAGCCCCTAATTCACATTTTCAACTATTAAACATCTATCCAGGGTATCCCATCAGCACCTCAAAATTATGTCAAAAATTGTACTCATCGCTTTCCCCACAAACCATGCAGCCTAAGCCATCTGTCATGAACTCTCTTTTCTCATCTATTCCAAACCACAAAACTTTACATCATCCCCCATTCTCTTCTCTTTGTTCCAGTGTCTGATGAATAATTGGCTCTTCTTCCCAAGGCCAACTTCTCTAATTGTGCCCTTTATCTCATCCCATCCCTTCTCTCCATTCACACAGCTACCACCTTAGTCCAAGCCTTCATCACCTTTCACCTACATTATTGCAACAGCCTTTTAATTGGTCTCCTGGTCTCAAACACCAATCCTTCTTACACATCCCAGCCAAAGTAATTTTCCTTAAGGCAGATCTGACCATGTGACTCCCCTTCTCAATCAACTCCAGTGGCTTCCTATTGCCTCTAGGATAGAATATAAACTCCTCTGTTTAGCTTTTAAAGCCATTCACAATCTAGTCCCAACCTATCTTTCCAGCCTCATTGGACAATACTCCCCCTCCTATACTCTGAAATCCAGACAAACTGGCCTTTTCTCTCTTCCTTGCACACAACACTCAACAAATTCTCTCTTTGCCTTTGCATTCCTGGAATTCACTGCTTCTTTACAGAATACCTCTTTTTCTTTAAGATGCATCTTAAATACCATCTACTGCATGAAGTTTTACCTGATTCCCTTTCCTAAAATACATTGTATATATTTCTTTTTTTTTTTTTTTTTTTTTAAGCAATTGGGGTTAAGTAACTTGCTCAAGGTTACACGGCTAGTCATTATTTGTGTGTGGGTGCTCATTTTCTGAGGCCGGATTTGATCTCGGGTCATCCCAACTCCGAGGCCGGCGCTCTTACTCACTGCGCCACCTAGCCGCCCCCATTGTATATATTTCTATTTGTTCACAATATAGTTATGTTGTATATATGTATATTATATATGCATATGTATGTGTGTATACATATACCTACACACATACACATCTCCTCCATTAGAATGTAAAATCCTTAAGATTAGGGATTATTTCATTTTTTTATACTTGTATCCCCAACACCAAAACAATGCCTGGCAAGAAAGAGGTACTTAATGGCTGGTCGATTGATCAATTGATTGATCCCCTCACATCTCTCACAATTTGCCCCCTTGGCTATTTCCCCCTTTCTCCAATCTTACATCTTTCCCTGTTGAATCATTACTTCAATACTTACATAAAGTTCTACATAGCCTTTAAAATAAATTTCATTTCACTTTTCCATCCTCTTCAGCTATCCTTTTTCACCTCCCTTTTCCAACCAAATTTAGAGAAATGAGGGAGTGTGGTGGGAGGGGAAGGAACTTTTTGCATTAGTTGTTTTAACTTTCTCTTCTCACTGCTTTCTCAATCCTCAAAGTTTGTTTGCCAACCCTAGTATTTGACTGGAATTGCTTTCTCCAAGGTTATCAATGATCTCTTGATCGCTAAATTCAATGTTCATTTCTCAGTCTTTTCCCTAGTGGACCTTTATGAACCATTGTACCCTGCTAAATATACCTCTTCTTCCTGAATATACTATAAACTCTGGGTTTTCATGACACTGCTCTCTCCTGCTCCTCCTTTTACCTGTCCTACCTGCTCCTGGGTCTCCTTTGCACATCCTGCCCTGTAACCTTAGGTGTTTTCCCCAAAGCTCAATTCAATGCTACCTTCTTTTATATTCTCTCTTTCAATCAAACAATAAACTTGTATTAAGCATCTACTATATAATACTATATATTAGGCTGATAAGTGATAGTAGACAGAGTGTCAGGTCTGGAGTCAGGAAGACATACTTCTGAGTTCAAATCTGGCCTCAGACAGTTACTAGTGTCTGTGTGATCCTGGGCAAGTCACTTAACTCTGTTTGCCTCATTTTCCTTATTTGTAAAATGAGCTAGAGAAAGAAATGGCAAACTACTCCAGTATCTTTGCCAAGAAAACCCCAAATGCGATCATGGAGACTCAGACACACAGTTGCTTCAGTCACCTCTGGTGGACCTATTCTAATGAGGAGCTGGGGGAATGTAACTTTGATTCTGTCATTTAATTCTAAATTGCCCACCCTTGGGTAATCTAATCAAAGAATTTATCCCCACCCATGCCAGTGGAGAGCACAAGGGGTTTCCCTACCTGGGTGACTGAGGAGAAAGTTAATTCAATCTCTTTTTCAGTAATGCCCTTCATATTCTGAACAACCTACAGATTTGGGGGAAAAGTCCTGATCCCAATTCGATAATTGATTGTTAATATGAGGGAGAAATAATCATTCTTCTCACTATATCCAACCAATGGAGTGTAAGCTCCTTAAAGACAGGAACTGTTTTGTTTTTATCTCTGTATCCCCATGCCTAGCACAGCGCCTGGTACAAAACAGTGGTTTTAAAATGTTTATTAAATTGTCTATAAAATTAAATTTATTAAATTAAATTATCAATTAAATGTTTATTAAAATGTTTGTTGAATTTATTAAATGAAACATTTGGTCAATCATTCTGCCTTTTCTGATTCTATTAATGATGCCAATATTCTGCAAAATTCCAAGTCATCATTCTTTCTTTTCCCCTTCCATCAACCAGAAGTTCTAGCACAGTTTTTATACTAGGACAATAAAATTTAGAGGGTGCAAAAAATTCAAATTAAGTTATTGTACAGTTTTAAATTTTGCTACATTTACAATTTGACAGCATTTTCAGCAAAGAAACAATTTACTTTCTCGCCTAGTTAGGAAAAATAAAGTAGGAAGTGACTCCTTTCCTTTTACAATAGAGCAGCAACCTTTTCTGAACCCAGCAGTCATTCATTCACAAGTGACCTCTCCCCCACAGAATTCCATTTCCATAGCAAATGAGACTGCAAGATGTTTTAAAAGGGGGAAGGGGGGGGAAACACCAGACTGGAGGTCAGGAAACCTAGACCTCAAGCTCCAGTTCTGCCCCTACTAATATGTTCATGTTACCCTGGACAGTTCATTTTTACCTCTCTCCAATTCATCTGTTTTAATAAAAGGTGATAATCGGGTATCTTACCCTATAGGAAAGTGGGGGGGGGGGGAAGGGGACAAGAGGGGGAATGATAGAAGGGAGGGCAGATTGAGGGAGAGGGTAATTAGAAGGAAACACGTTTGAAAAGGGGGAACAGGGTCAAAGGAGAAAATAGAATAAGTGGGGGGTGGGATAGGATGGAGGGAAATATGGTTGGTCTTTCACAAGTATAACTACTATGGAAATGTTTTGCATAACTACACTTGTACAACCTATATTGAATTGGATGTCCTCCCAGTGGGGGTGGGTGAGGAGGGAAGAAGGGAAAGAATCTGGAAATCAAAGTTTTAAAAACAAATGTTGAAAAATTAGTTTTTTACATGCAACTGGGAAATAAGATATACAAACACTGGTTATAGAAATCCATCTTGCCCTACTAGAAAATGGAGGGGGGAATAGGGGAGGACATAAGAGACAGCAGATTAGGGGACGGGGTATTCAGTAGGCTTGATATCTTGGGATGGGGGTAGAGGTGGGGGAAAGATGGAGAAAATTTGTAACTCAAAATCTTGTGGAAATGAATGTTAAAAACTAAAAATAAATAAATAAATTGAAAGAAAAAAAAAAAGGCGATAACAATGCTTGCACTTCCTATCTCCCAGGGTTGTTGTGAGATAGAAAAGGCACTTGTAAAATTATAAAGCATCATATAAACAGGAGCTAGTAGTAGTATTACCTTCCTTATGCACTTGTACCTAATTTCATGCAATTATAACTTCAAATAGTACAAATTCAAATATATCAGACCACTGCAGATGATCCATTATTCGCACTAATTGGGACCTAGCTTTGCTTTTGGTTTATATTTGTGTATAAGTCTTATCTCCACTCTAAGATTGGAGTCCACTGGAGATGAAGTACTCCCTTGTTGGGAGTCAGCCTGATCTATATCTCACCACTGGACCCAGATGGCTCCTGTAAAGAAAGGGAGACTCGTGACTTTGCTCAGCTCTCTACTGTTTAAATCCAATTCACTTGCAAGTCATGGCATCACCTTCCTGACATCATGGTCCTCTTCAAGAAGGAAGGACAAACAACAACTCCCTTGTTATTGTTTTTGTATCCCTGATTAGCACAGTACTTAGTATACAGCAAACCCTTAATCAATGTTGAATGCCCCACATAAAGGAATGAGGGGCAGGGGGTTGTCCTTTTTCATAATAAGAAAGGGAGAAAAATAGAAGCCTCACAAGCCATCCAGTCCAATCCATACATGAACAAGATTCTTTACAACACTATAAACAAGCGGTAATCCAACCTCTGCTTAAAGACCTCCAAGAGTGAAAGTAGATCCAGTACCTCCCAGGGCAGCTCATTTTACTCAGCAATATTCTACTAATTATTAGGAAGTGTATCCTCACACTAAGTCCAAATCTGCCTCTCCTCAGATTCCAGGCATTTCTTTTATTTCTTCCCTCTTCCACATGACAGCCCTTCAAATACCTAAAAAGTTGTGTCCTGTCCTTCTACCCACTAACCTCATCCACTCACCTAACCCTCAAATTCACTCTTCTTCAGGCTAAACATTCCCAGTTTCTTCAACCCACTCTCACATAGTTTGGTCTCAAAACCATCCTGGTGAATAATGTTGGGACTACAAAGTTCTTTAGAAAGCAGCTAGTGCAAATGCCTCATTTTACTGGTAAGACGACTGAGCTCCAAGATTACATGGCTAGTAAGTGACAAAGCTGGGATTTCATTCCTAGTTTAGTGTCCCTTTTCAGTCTACAATGCTGCCTTATTTTTTTTTTTTTGAGGCAAGTGACCAAGTCACACAAGGTCTGAAGCTGGATTTGAATTCAGGTCCTCCTGACTCCAGGGTCGACAACACTGCCTTATTGATGCTGAAAGAGTTAGGATTTTAACTTGGAACAATTTACACTAACTAGGTATCAAGAAGATTTCAATTAACAAATAGACTCATTGGAAAAATATAAATGCAGAAATTTTTATGCACTATTCCTTGTCATCAGAATGATTTTTCCATATAAATGAATTTTTCAAATAATTATAGTTTATTCTTTTTAGTCTTGAAGCTTTTAATTTTACAGTTAAATAAACATTTCTTAAATAACTAATATGTACCATGCAAAGCTCTGGGGTAACAAAGAAAGGCAAAAGACAGTCAGTTCCTGACCTCAAGGAGCTCATGATCTAATGAAGTCTGATTACAAACTTGCCTACCTTAAAATAGAATATATTGAATATAATCTTTGCTTGATCACTCATGGCTTTTACTGTAAACATCAATTATTACACTGTGCTCTAAAGTAATAATACTTTAAAAGGCTATTGGGATAGGGCTATGTGTCCCTATATTCAATGACCCAATCAATACTCAAGTGACCCAGGTTCTATGGACTTTAAGTTCTTTGTCTGCTTTCCATAATTTTTCTGTCTTTTTTTCTACTGGTCAGTGTGAGCTATAAATTCTTACTGTTGTCTCTTCATGTCAGCTGCTGTCACCTTCTAATTTGCTACCGCTAATCTGTTGTATCCTGGGACACAGTTTGGTGCTGCTGGGTGCTGGGAAAACTCTATTAATATTATGTCTTATTAAAACCCTATGAGGAACAAAACTAATTGGCTCTGAGATATGGAAAGTCCTTCTTATGAAATGAAAGGTTTCCAAAGCAGTTATTTTTTAGGCTGTTTTTCCCCATTTAATTCATAGCTCTAGTCCAAAGGATTGAGAGTTGCTGGAAATTTGACTTCCAGGTAAGTGGGGCTCTTCTGGAATATGTTCAAGGTATAACTATAAAGTGAATTATCTAAATGAGTGTTATCTTGAAACTAGTCATCTTGGCAAACAAAACGCTTATTCCAAAGTTACTGCCATTGTTCAACATATTTTTGAGGTCCCTTCTTAATGTCTCTTCCTAAAGATTCATTCTAAAATATATTGAGGAATGGCAACATTATTGAAATAAGTAGTAGAGTTTTCCAAGATAACAATTTGGAAGGGAATATACTCATTTGGATATATAAATATATGTTATATGGGTTTATTTTGATATGCAAATATATATTACATATGTTACATAGATATATTTGGATATATAAATATATGTAATATATGTATTGTCTGTATATTCTTCTCTCCTCCATTTTAAAACCAAACTTCTAGAAAAAGTCATCCAGACCCATTGCCTCCACTCTACCACATCCCACTCCCTTCTCAACCCTTTTCAATCTAACTTAGGTCCCAACCACTCAACTGAAACTGCTCTCTCCAAGGACACCAGTCATTTCCTATTTGCTAAATTAAATAATGATCTTTTTTCAATCCTCCTCCTTTTTGACCTTTTTTCTATATAGTGTAGTTCTTTTATTTATTTTGTGAAATCTTTTTGCTGCTATTTTGAGATCATCTTTGCTACCCCTCCTTTAAAAAAATTTTCAGCTGAAGCATAAAAAATTTGTACCATCTCATTATTTTAGGTTTATGTAATACTTTACATTTCAAGTGTATTTCTAATAAACAGTATATTGTTAGGTTCTACTTTCTTTTTTTTTTTTAATTAAACAAATGCTTTATTAACTTCTGGTTTACATCATTCATTTCCACCAGATTATGAGTTACATTTTTCCCTCATTTTTCTCTACCCACCACCCCAGAATAGCAGTCCCATTAGATATCCCCTCATCCAATCTGCTCTCTCCCATATCTTCTCCCATACCCCCTTCGACTTTGCCATTAGGGCAAGGTGAATCTCTGAGCCCCACTGCCTGGACATCTTATGAAACATTTAATTTTTTTTTTTTATTAAACAAATACTTTATTAACTTCTGTTTTACATCATTCATTTCCGCCAGATTTTGAGTTACAATCATTTTCCCCCCATTATTCCCCTACCCAACCTCCCAGAATAGCAGTCCCACAAGATATCGCCTCCTCCAATCTGCTCTCTCCCATACCTTCTCCCATACCCCCATCGACTTTTCCATTAGAGGAAGATGAATCTTTGTGTCCCAATGCCTGCACATCTTATCTCCCAATTATAGGCAAAAGAGTATTAATAATAGTATTTATATATATATTTGAAACATTTAATGTTACGACTTTGAATTTCAGATCCATTTCCTTCCTCCCTTGTCACCCATTCCTTCTTGGGATATAAGTAATTCAGTATATGTTGTACATGTCTAGCTATGCAAAACATTATCATGGTAGATATATTGTACAAGGCTGCTTATAATTCCTCCCACTCATCCCACTCCCCACCTGGTCCATTCCCTACATGATCCTGTCCCTCTTCTATAGTGGGTACTTCCAACCTCCCCTCACCCCAATGATGCCCTCCCATCCATCATACCTCCTCTCATCCCCCTTCCCCCTATCCTGCTGCAGGTTGAGATATCCCATTTAGTATGTATGTCATTTTCTCCCTGAACCAAATTGAATGTGAATGTGGTTTTGCCTTTTTAGCCTTCCTTATTCTCCCCCTCCTTTGCAACCACTTCCCCTTGCTTCTTCTACATGGGATAGTTTACCCTACCCTGTCTCTCCCCATCTCCTCTTGCCACTTTCCTCTCTCACCTCATAATTTCATCCGTTGAGTATTCTCCCTTCCCAACAAATTCAACCTATGCCCTATATCCATATATAACTGTAACCATATACACACATTCACATATGTATTCATATGACCACACCCCCTTCTTCCATTATTTTCATAGTGAGAAAGATATCATCAGTCACAGTATTGCTTTTCCATATAGGAATGTAAATAGTTCAACTTTGATAAGTTCCTTTTGATTTCTTTTCCCTGATTACCTTCTCAGGCATCTCTTACTTCTTGCGTCTGGATGTCAAATTTTCTATTCAACTCTGGTTTTTTCCTCAAGAATGCTTGACCTTTTTGACCTTTTGATGGCATTGTACTGTTAACCATTCCCTCCTCCTGAATTCCCTCTCCTCCCTGGATTTTTGTTATACTGCTTTCCCCTGATTTTCCCCTTAACCATCTTAATACACTTTTTTTTTTTTGTTGGATCATCATTCATTTTCTGTTCTCTTGTGAGGGTGTGTCCCAAAGTCTACATTTCCTTTCTTATTTCTATACTTTCTTGGCAATCTCATCACATATCATAGGATAAATTCTCTGTGCAGTCCTAATCTCTCTTCTGAGTTTCAGCCCCACAATCACCAACCAAATGCCTCTAGACATTTCTGCCTTTACAGCCAATAGGCCATGTCCAAAAGAGAACTTACTTATCTATTTCCCCTTAAACCTAACCCTCTACCTAACTGCCATATTTTTGTCAAGGAAATCACCATCTCCCCAGTCACTCAGAAGACACAACTTCAGTCAACCCTATCTAATCACTGTCCCTCAGCACCTTATCCAAATGTTGCTGATTCTATCTCTCCCATTGTCTCCTCTCTACTCACAACTCTCTCAAACTTCTGCAGTAATAACTTTCTAAATGATCTCCTTGCCTCAACTCTTCCCACTCCAATCCATCCTAAAACACATGTCTAGTCACATCACTCTCCTACTCAATGAGTTTGGCTAGTTCCCTGCTACTTGTAGGATAAACTACAAACTTTGGTTTGGTGATGAAAGTCTTTCACAATCTGACTTGAATAGATCTTTCTAGGCTAATTACACATTATTCCTATGCTCTAGTTTCTTATTCTAGTTACTGTTTCTTTTACCCCATTTTCTGTATTTTTTAAAAATGAGTTTTACTTCTGTTATTTCCAGCTTGACAGACACCAACAAACATGAACAGTTCTACATACAAAGAACAGAAAAAGACAGAATCTGAAACCACAAATCTCTAGTATGTAAGTTTTGGTTTTTTTTCAATATACAATACATTAAACACATTAAATTCAAAGATGTCCTATTTGTGTGACCTTCTGTACAGATGATTTTCAGGTCTATTTATAACCAGTCTTCATCCTGAACTCCAGTGCTACATAACCAACTGCTTAATGGAGATTTCATATTGGACGTCCCATGTTGAGCCATTTCAGTCAGGTCTAACTCTTTGTGACCCAGGGTTTTCTTGATAAAAATACTGGAGTGGTTTACCATTTCCTTCTCCAGCTCATTTCATAGATAAGTAAAGAGAGGCACACAGGGTTAAGTGACTTGTCCAGAGGCACACAGTAAGTGTCTGAGGTCAGATTTGAATTTAGGGAGAGGAATCTTCCTGACTTCAGACCAGACACTCTATCCACTGTACCACTTAGCTGCCCCCTGGTATCTCATACTCAACATGTCAAAACAGGGATTCACTATCCCCCCCCATGCCCCAAACCCTTCCTTATTCCTAACTTCCTTCTTACTGTCAAGGGTATCACCATTCTCGGTCACCCAGGCTCACATTCTAGATGTCACCCTCAAATTCTCACTCTCCTCCATATCCAATCAGTTGCTAAGTCTTGTCATTTCTACCTTCACATATCTCACATATGTCCCCTTCTTTCCTTTGACACCCTAACTGCCACCACCCTGGTGCAGGCCCTTATAGCCTCATGCCTGGACTCCTGAAATAGCCTGCTAGTTGTTCTCTCTTCCTCAAGTCTCTCTCCACTGCAGCCCATCCTCCATTCAGGGGTCAAACTTATAGTCCTAAAGACCAGGTCTAACTATGTTACTCCTCATCCCACTCCCCATCCCATTCAGTCAACTCCAGTGGCTCCCTATAGTCCCTAGGATCAAATAAAAAACCCTCTGGATTTTAAAATTCTCCATAACTTGGCCTTTTTCTACCTTTCTGGCCTTCTTACACTTCATACCTTCCCCCACTTCCCAAGGTATCTTAACATTCAGGTATTCTGAGATCCAATGCCATTGGCCTCCTTGCTATTCCTTGAACACGACACTCCCAACTCCAGGTATTTTCCACAATTCCCCATGCCTGGAATGCTCTCCTTTCTCATCTTCCCCTCCTGGCTTCTCAGACTTACTAAAGATCTCAGGATTTTAGTCCCACCTTCTGTAAGAAACTTTTCTCAGAGGCAGCTAGGAGGTGCTATCAGTAGCCTACTAGCCCTGGAGTCAGGAGGACCTGAATTGAAATCCAACCTCAGAAACTTACTAGCTATGTGACTCTAGGCAAGTCACTTACCCATGATTACCTCCAAAAAAAAGAAGCTTTTCCAGATCACCCTTAGAGATCACACTTCCCTCTGAGATTATTTCCAATTTAGCCTGTATATAGTTTACTTGTACATGATCATAATTGTTTACATTCGTCATCCCCATTAGACTGTGAGCCTATTGAGAGTTACAACTGTGTTTTGCCTTTCTTTGTATCCCCAGCACTTAATACAATGCCTGATATATATATATATATATATATATATATATATATATATATATATATATATATATATATATATATAGTAGGTATCTGCTTAAAAAATAAATGCTTGTTCACTTGACTTATGGACTCTATATGAATATGAGTCACACAGGAAGAGAATGCACGAATGAGTTACAATCTACAACTTTAGGGATCTATGAGATCACAGACTATTAAAGTAAGTATTTTGTGGGAAACAATGCACAAATCACAATTATATCTATGTTGTCGAAATAATTCAAAACATATTAACTTTGAGGGGAAGGGGAAACTGTACCTGGATTTAACTGACATAAGAATTGTCTTGCAAATGAGCTCCTTCCACCAATCCAAACTACTCCTATTTTGCAACCTGAAGTCTTAAAAAATTGAGATACTTGGGGCAGCTAGGTGGTGAAGTGAATAGAGAAAGCTGGAGGCAGGAGGACCTGAGTTCAAATACAGCCTCAGACACTTAACACTTACTAGCCATGTGACCTTGGGCAAGTCACTTAACCCCAATTGCCCTGCTTTCCAAAAAGAAAAAAAAAATAATAATAATTTGAGATACTGGAATTTAAACAGCAACTCACATAGTCAGTATGTGTTGGGGTAAGGACTTGAACCCAGGTCCTAATTCCAAGGTCAGCTCTCTATCCACTATTCCACACTGATTTGCTTATTTAAATAAACTAACTTTAACTTTAGTTTATTTAAATAATTTAAATTTTATCAGAATTAGCAAAATTTGTCATAAGTAATTATGCCATTTGACAGGTCTTTAAAGGCTAAACCAAAAGCCTTCATCTGCCAAGACTTTAGAAGTGAGAGCTATTTCTCCTTAAACGGTTAAGAATGACCTCATTTGCATTTATCAGTAAAGCAGACTCATTGTTCTCATGAGTTTAGAGGTAGAAAATAACTTCCAATTCATGGCAAACAAAAGAAAAGTTGTTAAGGTGCTTTTATATTTGTGTTCAATGTTATAAATATGATTTTATATTTTAAAAGCATTTGCATTTTATAATTTGTTTGACTTATAGCTTCACTTGATTATAACAAAAGCAAAAATTTAACCTGTGAGGATATAACAAAACTCCTTTCCCTAATTTCTTTACCAATTTACAATGAGTTAGGACAGTATTTATTTCTTTTGAAGTCATCAATAAAACAGAAAATATACTAGGGAGGCAAATATTTAAGTGGCCATGTCCCTGTGATATTGGCTCTGACCTTGAACATGGCAGCCAAATAGAAGTCACTGTTCTTTGAATCATTAACTTTTTACTCTAGATACAGAATGTAACTAAGTTTGATGATTACAGGTATCAACAATTTCCAAGTCACTACCTTCAAATAATATTTTATGATTAGCCTAGATTCATATGGACATATTAATAATTTGAAAAAGTTAATATTAAGCATCTTCTAGGTGAAAATAAGTATTGTCAATGCTATACTTTCTTCGTTTTTTAAATTAACAAATGCTTTATTAATTTCTGGTTTACATAATTCATTTCAGCCAGATTTTGAGTTACAATTTTTTCCCCTACCCACCACCCCAGAATAGCAGTCCCACAAAATATCCCTTCTTCCCATCTGCTCTCTCCCATATCTTCTCCCATACCCCCTTTGACTTTACCATTAGGACGAGGTGAGTCTCTGTGCCCCAATGCCTGAACATCTTATCTCCCAATTACATGTAAAATAGTATTAATAATAGTATTTATATATATTTGAAACATTTAATTTTAAAACCTCGAATTTCAGATCCATTCCCTTCCTCCCTTGTCACCCAATCCCTCTGGGAAGATAAGCAATTCAGTATGTGTTGTACATGTATAGCTATGCAAAACATTACCATAGTAGATATATTGTAAAAGGCTGCTTATAATTCCCTCCCACCCATCCCACCCCCCACCTGGTCCATTCCCTACTTTGATCCTGTCCCTCTTCCATAGTGGGTACTTCTAACCTCCCCTCCCCCCAGAATGCCCTCCCCTCCATCATCCCTCCTCTCATCCCCCTTCCCCCTACTCTCCTGCAGGGTAAGATATCCCATTTAGTATGTATGTCATTCTCTCCCTGAGCCAAATTCAATGAGAATGTGGTTTTGCCTTTTTGCCTTCCTGTTCTTCCCCTTCTCTGCAACTACTTCCCCTTGCCTCTTCTACATGAGATAGTTTACCCTACCCTGTCTCTCCCCATCTCCTCTTGCCACTTTCTTCTGTCACCTCATAACTTCACCCCTTAAGTATCATCCCTTCCCACCAAATTCAACCTGTGCCCTCTATCCATGTATAACTGTAAACATATATACACACATTCACATATATATTCATATGCCCATATACCCTTCTTCCAATTATTTTTATACTGGGAGAGGTTTTATCAGACACAGTTATTGTTTTTCCATGTAGGAATGTAAATAGTTCAACTTTGATAAGTTCCTTTTGTTTTCTTTTCCCTGATTACCTTCTCAGGCATCTCTTGCTTCTTGTGTCTGGATGTCAAATTTTCTATTCAACTCTGGTTTTTTCCTCAAGAATGCTTGAAAGTCCTCTATTCCACTGAATGACCATATTTTCCCTGAAACAAAATACTCAGTTTTGCTGGGTAGGTGACCCTTGGGTTCAGTCCCAGCTCTTTTGCCCTCTGGAATATCATATTCCATGCCCTTCAATCCCTCAGTGTAGAAGCTGCCAGGTCCTGTGCTATTCTGATTTTGTTTCCACAATATTGAAATTGTTTCTTCCTGGCTACTTGTAGTATTTTCTCCTTGATCTGGGGATTCTGGAACCTGGCTATAATATTCCTGGGAGTTTTCTTTTGGGGATCTTTTTCAGGAGGTGATCTGTGGATTCTTTCAACCTCTATTTTGCCCTCTGGATCTAAAACATGAGGGCAATTTTCCTTGAGAATTTCTTGAAGGGTGATTTCTAGGTTTTTTCTTTTTTTTTTTTTGGAGGGCAATTGGGGTTAAGTAACTTGCCCAAGGGGAAGGTAGGTGGCACAGTGAGTAAGAGCGCCAGCCTCGGAGTTGGGAGGACCTGAGATCAAATCCGGCCGCAGAAAATGAGCACCCACACATAAATAATGACTAGCTGTGTAACCTTGAGCAAGTTACTTAACCCCAATTGCTTAAAAAAAAGTAACTTGCCCAAGGTCACACGGCTAGGTTTTTGTTTGTGTGTGTTAAGTGTCTGAAGCCAGATCCAAACTCAGGTCCTTCTGACTCCAGGGCCAGCGCTCAACTCACTGAGCCACCTAGCCGCCCCCTAGGTTCTTTCTTTGATCATGGCTTTCAAGTAGTCCAATAATTTAAAAATTATCTCTCCTGGATCTATTTTCCAGGTCAGTGGTTTTTCCCATGAGATATTTCACATTGCCTTCTATTCTTTCATTTGTTTGGATCTGTTTAACAGCATCTTGATTTCTCATAAAGTCACTAGCTTCCATTTGCTCCAGTCTAACTCTGAAGGAATGAATCTCCTCAGTGAGCTTTTGAGATTCTTTTTTCCATCTGGCAAATTTGGCTTTTTAAGGCATTCTTCTCCTCATTGCCCCTTTGGGCCTCCTTTGCCATTGTAGTTAGTCTATTTTTTAGGGTGTTATTTTCCTCAGTCGGGCTGTTGACCCTCATTTCATACTTTTCCTGCATCTTTCTCATTTCTCTTCCCAATTTTTCCTCCACTTCTCTTATCTGCTTCTTAAGGTCCTCTATGACCTGTAATCTGCTCATATTTTCCTTTGGGGTTTTTGGAGCAGGATTTCTGACCTCACAGTCCTCCTCCTATTCCCTGCTTTGATCCTCTTTGCCCCCAAAATAGGAGTCTAATGTTGCATTTTTTAATTTATTTTTTTCCTTTGCGTAGGCATGTTGCCACTTAATTACTTGACTTTTGGGCTTGTTACCACAGTAGGACTCTGCCACCAGACAGGGGAGCTTCTGTCCCGAATGTTGGGGTCTTCACAACTTCCGGTTCTGGCAGTTGGATACCCACCCCAGGCCTCCCCCCAGATCACAATCCAGATCCAAGCAGATTAAAGCAAGAGCGATTAATCTCCAAGATTGATCGCTGGATCTCCCTACAGTTCACAGGCCAGGAGCTGATGCTGCCACTGGAGCTGCAAAATGGTGAGTATCTTCTCAATGGCTTCTAGCCCCCAGGGGAGGAAGCCAACACATTCCCCAAATACTGGTCCCAAAGTCCATAGGGCACTAATCTCTTACTTTGTCCTAGGCATGTCTGTGTTGATAATTCTGGAATCGCCACAGCTGCTGGTGTTCTGGGGTCTCTCCAGCCGGCTGCTGGCCCGGCCACCCTGGGGCTAAAACCTCGGCTCACGGGGACCTGGGCTCGGCTCTCCATGAGCTGGGCTGTTGGCTCCCAGAGCGCTGGGCTGGCCACTCCCTGCAGGGCTGCCGGGCTGTCCTCAGTGGGAGGTTAGCTTCTCTGTGTCCTTCTGTGGGTGCTGGGGCTCCAGAAGTTGTTCAGAGTCCCCTTTTACATAGTTTGGGAGTGGTGTGGGGCAGAGCACCTTGGAAGTGCTGTTTCTACTCCGCCATCATGGCTCCGCCTCCCCAATACTACGCTTTCATATGTTGGATTTATATTTAAGCTATTAAAGTTTAATGGTGCACTAAGTCTTTTGGGGACATCTTGTATATAGAATTATAGCACTTTAGAGGTAAGAAGAATCTGATCTATCATTTCTTTAGTCCCCTTGCTATTGAGTATGATGGTAAGAATACTATAATAGAGTTCAAAATTATCTTCAATATTGCATATGCTTATTTTTTGCTTTATTTCCCAGTATTATTCTGCTTAGAACGATATCGAGTAATTCTTCACTTTTTCAATATCTACCATTTTACAACTCCTAAAATATTTCAAATTCTTAAGACTGCAAAAGTTCCCAATTCTTTTTTTTTTTTGGAGGGCAATTGGGGTTAAGTAACTTGCCCAAGGTCACACAGCTAGGTTTTTGTTTGTGTGTGCGTTAAGTGTCTGAGGACGGATCCGAACTCAGGTCCTTCTGACTCCAGGGCCAACGCTCTACTCACTGCTCCACCTAGCCGCCCCAAAAGTTCCCAATTTGTAAAGCACATACTACACAAAATGAACTTCATCTTTCTAACATGTTTAAGAAACAACACTGTCCCTACAAGTCTATTCTGTTGAGGAAGAGATAACCCTATATTTCAGAGACTAAATTCACCAAGCTCAAATGCTAAGAGGTCTCACCAACCTGTTAGCAGATTGTATGTCTCAAAGACCAACCTAGGTAAATTCAAAGGGGATTATCAGCAGATAGTTGACCACAACAACTCATAAACACCATCTATGTAGAGGAGTTGACATCTTAGTGGAGGGCAGCATGCATACCAACAAAGTCTTGTATCTTTTGAAATACTGAAGAAGCGAAAAGATACTCTTCAATTAATAGAAATTGTAATAGTTGGGCAGCTAGGTGGCGCAGTGAATAGAGCACCAGCCCTGGAGTCAAGAGGACATGAGTTCAAATTTGACCTCAGATACTTAACACAAAAACTAGCTGTGTGACCTTGGGCAAGTCACTTAACCCCAACTTCCCGGGAAAAAAAAAAGAAAGAAAGAAATTGTAATAGTCAAGACTGAGCCAGGCAGTTAATTTGGGGAGGGAACGAAGCTAGACCCTGAGATGGACTTGTTCCTAATGATCTGGCACTAAGACAACGATCTTCACAGATGCAAAGGAGTCGAGCACAGTGTTTGAGCTGAAGCACATTGTGGAAGGCATACTCAAGAGGCCCCCAGATGAGCGGTGGCTCTACAAGGATGACCAGCTGCTGGATGACAGTAAGACCCTGTCTGAGTGTGGCTTCACAAGTCAGAGAGCCAGGCCTCAAGCACCAGCCACTGTGGGGCTGGCCTTTCCAGCCAATGACGTATTTGAAACATTGCACATTGAGTCTTTCTCCAGCCCTCCAGAACTGCCAGATGTCATGAAGACTCAAGACTCTGGAAGTGGCACCAATGAGCAAGCTGCACAGTAAGGGTCCGAGGACCCACCCCCTATAGTGACCTAATAAAAAAATTTGGTGTTAAAAAAAAAGAAATTGTAACAGTCAAAAACAAAAATGGAAAATGTATAAATGCCCCAAGTTTTAAAAATAAAAACTACAACTTACAATTCAATCTATTTTTATAGACATTTTCTAGCCTCCCAATCTAATTTGTATAGAATTTTTGCTTGTGTCCTAACCACTCTCTATGTTTTACTTAAGTAAAGATTAATTTCTGGGCAATATGCAGATTTTATCTAAGGATAGTCTCTGCCAAAACCTGCAAATGGTGGAAGGAGGCCTCTTCTTTGCTCTAGTCTCTTTCCCTTCCCAATTCCCTTCCCAACTCCTTTCCTTGTACCCTTTTCCCTGTTAACTCACATCTCTTTCTGTAATTTGTTCGCTCAAACACACCTTCTCTTTGATCTCTCTCAATATATTCCTTATTGCCCATAAACATGCTGAGGTGTTGCCTATTCTTAAAATTTTTTCACTTGACCTTTCTATCCTCTTAAACTAATTTATATTTTTGCTTCCTTTCACAGCTCAACTCCTATAAAAAGCCTCTAGTTCTAGACACCTGGCTTCTGACCCTATTCTACTGAAACTGCCCTCTTGTCAGCAATAATCTCTTAATTGCTAAATCCAATGGTGTTTTCTTTTCTCAGTCCCCATCCTTCCTTACTTCTATGAAGCATTTAGCAGTGCTGAATTTTCAGGACAGCTCTCTCTCCTGCTTCTCCTCCTACTTGTCCCCCTTAATCTTCTTAGCTGGATCACCATCCATATATTTCCTAATATGCATGGGGGCACCCTAGTGCTCCACTTTGGGTCCTTCTGCTTACTCTCTACACCTTTCTCTCGATGACGATATACATTCCCTTTGTCACTCTTCTAGTCGCCCAGGTTCACAAACACAGACTCATTCCCAACTCCTCACTTTCCTTCACCACCTACTGAAAAATCAGTTTCTGACTCTTTCTGTTCCTGTCTTCATCACCTCGCTCCCATCTGTCATTTTCTTTTTATTTATATTGTAGCCACTCTGGGTCAGGCTCTCATTAACTCTCATTTGAACTACTGCATTTTGTCTCCTTGCCTCAGGTCCCTCCCCTCTCCAATCCATCCTCCACACAGCTGCCAAATTAACATTCCTATAAAATAGAATTGAAAATGTCAGTTTGTTGATCAAGAATTCACTATTGCCATGAGGATAAAATACAACTCTTCTACTTATCATTTACAGTTCTTGCCCACCCCTTCCAGATCGATTTCATGTTATTCCCCATCACCTACCCTACATTCCAGCCAGACTGCCCTGTTTGCTGTGGCCCATACATTACATTCCATGTTCTGCCTTAGCATAGGCTACTCCCCAAGCCTCAAATGCTCTCTTTTCTCACCTCCACATTTTAGACTCCCAAGCTCCCTTTGAGGTTCACCTCAATGTAGGGCTACCCCCTACACAAAGTCTTTCCTGATCTCCCAAGTTTTTAATGCCTTCCTTCTCAGTTCTACAAATTACTCCAAATTTATATTGACTTATCTGTAGACATCTTGTTTCCCTGTAGGCAGCAACTACTTTGTTTTTGTATCTCCAGTACCTACTGGGGTGACTAACACATGTTGTCCCTTAATAAATGCTTTTTGAATGAGTGAATGACCAATCTCTATTCTTGTTTCTCTATTCCTTAATCTCCATTCAGTGCTAAGAATAGAATAGACCCTACTTCCAAAATCAACTAAAAATTTTAGTCTTCTTAAATATCAAAATAGACATAAATCTTCAGAATTCTAATTCTTCAATGTATTTTCAACATATAGTCTACATTACCTTGGTTTAGATTATATAATATGTTTTGTAATATAATATATTGCATTGGGTGTATGAAGGAATATGAGTCACTTTTCCCAAATGAATGAAAAACATTTAAGTGACTTTATTGTGACCACAAAAGTCTCCACTAATTATTGAAGCAGGTCTCACACTGCCAATGTGATTTGAATTATTCTGGGGGGAAAATTCCTAAGAAAATTAACAGATAGTTTTAGAAGTAATTCACCGCAATTAAGAAAATACCTTCTTATTCTCTCAAATTCTTGCAATGAAGTGATGAATATGTCTATATACTAAGGAAATAAATGTTTTAAAGATAAAATGGAAAAGGGAAGGATTTGTTGTTTTGATGGTCTACTTCTGAATAATAAAGTGCGTCTGCAACAAGGCCAAAATGATTCTGCAATTAAGAAGTCTAAATACATTGAATTGACAGCTTTTTAAATTTAGTGTTTTTGACTGGAGAGATGTGGTACCTCTGAGTTGTTTTTGATTTGCATTTCTCTAATCAATAGTGATTTAGAGCATTTCTTCATATGCTTTTAGATAATCTTTAATTTCTTTCTCTGAAAACTGCCTGTTCATATCCTTTGACCATTTATCAATTGGGGAATGACTTGTATTCTTATAGATTTGACTCAATTCTCTGTATATTTTAGAAATGAGTCCTTTATGAGAGATATAGGTTGTAAAAATTCTTTCCCAAATTCCCACTTCCCTCTTGATCTTGGTTACATTGGCTTTGAGGAGGAGGCAGTTTTCATATTTACCTGGAGAGGCTTATACAAACTGATGCTGAGTGAGAAGAGTAGAACCAGGAGAAATTTGTATACAATCACAGACACAACATATGTGTGATGACCAATTATGACAGACTGGACTCTTCTCAGCAACGCAGTGATATAAGTCAATCCCGAAAGACTCATGAAGGAGAGAGATGTCTACATCCAGAGATATAACTAGAAATAACTGAGCTTGAATCCTGATGGAAGAAAACTAATTGTTCTTTTTCTTTTCATTGTTTGGTTTTATTTCTTCTTTACCATTTTTCATCCCATCTAGTACAATATGCCTTTGTAACTTGACTAGTCTATTGTGAAAGTATTTGCAGATCCTATATTGGACTATATGTTGTCATGGGGAGAGGGAGGGAAGGGAAATTTGAAACTCAAGGAACTATGGAATTGAATCTTGTAAACTAAAAATAAACAAAAAAAATTTTTTTAAATAAATAAATAAATTTAGTATTTTTCATTTTATAGATAACAGACATTATGGCCAGCTCTGGTAAATGATCAAATTCCCCACACATCTGTTTTTTCAAGTTTTGAATTCTTACTGAGAGGCATTAAATTAATTGAGATAGAGATTTGTACATGGTCAATGCAGGAATTTGTCTTGGTTGACTATGTATATTTATCATGAAGCTTTTGTTTTTCTTTTTCAGTTAGGGTAGGAGGTAGGAAGGTTTTGTTTTTCATTTTCAGTCAGAGAAGGAGGTGGGAAATAGGTTTTTGTTCATTGAAAAAAATTAAATTAAATTTTTAAAAAAATCACTCACCATTTCTTTTTTTTTTTTTTTTGCTTTTTGGAGGGCAATTGGGGTTAAGTAACTTGCCCAAGGTCACACGGTTAGGTTTCTGTTTGTGTGTGCGTTAAGTGACACCGGATCTGAACTCAGGTCCTTCTGACTCCAGGGCTGGTACTCTACTCACTGAGCCACCTAGCCACCCGACTCACCATTTCTTACAATAAGTAATCATAACTTAAACCATTGGAGAATCTGAAAAAAAGGCATATGAGGTCTGAAATAAATTAGTGGATTTATTAATCATTAATCATTTAAAGTTTTGCTATGGATATTCTTGAAAATGCTTAAGAAATTGTTGAAATCACACTCTAGTTTGATAGAATTGTTTGCCAAAAATAAACTCCTACAGGGCAGGGCACTTTTAACATAATTGGTATTCAATAAAATTGTGCTTTAACTTTTCTCTACACCTTTCTTTCAATTTATTAATGTTATAAAGAACAGAAGACACTGTCAAACCACAACATTGCTGGTGCCTTTGCTTTCCATGATCATAAATCTAATATGGTTTCTCAGTTCTAAGGATAATGTAATTGTCCCAAATCAAATGTCAATATGCCAGTTATATATATATATACATATATATATATATATATATATATATATATATATATATATATATATAAAATGCATGCCTGGGCTGTGTAGAATAAGAACTCTATAACTGTCAGTGATTTATTGGCATAATACTGAAAGACCACAATAAAGTACCAAAATCAAATTGATTTCTTCTTCATTTTTTCAAGTATGAAAAGTTCTGGGTACTATGTAGTCCAATTCCAGTCTTGCAATTGTACTATTAGGTCCCCATTCTCAGGCTTCAAGGGAAAATTTCCAGGCAACCCAGGGAAAATTCTAAGGTGTTAGAAGACAATGGAGTTAAAGTAGCCCTGATTACTCCTGCCCATGTACATACTAATTAGACTTTCTATAACTATGTCCTAATTGATGTCACTAAGGGAACTATAAGAATGGGACAGCCAAGTCTCCTCCTTATCTGGAACCTTGCTGCTTTGGTCTTCCTTTGAGGAATGTTAAAATGACAGAAGAAAAGTTGACCAACGGAGCTTTAAATAAGGTAAGTGTTTTTTGTTTATATGTGTGAAGTACTTATATGTTCTTGGAAGAGAAAGGAGAGCAGAGAAACGGGATGGAAAATTACAAGATAAAAATATTTGATAACTTTTCTAGGTGAAGGAGTATCCACAAATCCACATTACCAAAAACTTCCTTTAATCTTCCATAGCCCACACAGCTGCAATTATGTAAATAATTCTGGAAAGAACAACAAGGAGTGGGGAGAGAGGAACAGAATTTGAGCCTGAAATATTCGTTGTATAAATTTGCTAGATAATTGCTCTTTTTTCTAATTGAACCTACAGACATTTTGCAGGCCTGACTTATCTCATTTATCAATAATCTTACCAAATAAGACCAGAAGTGAATGGAAAGGAAGTTCAGTAAAAATGGCAACCAAGTTAAAGCTGCCTGCTTGGTGGCAAGAGAAAAGCTATTCTGTCCTTTGGGAACTCCTTGGATAGCTCAATTTTCTAGGGAAAACAAGAAACTGAATTACTTCTTCAAGTATTTACAACTGTTTTTAATAATCTTCATGTCCAAGAATTCCAGAGGGGGGTGAGGAGGAGAAAATGGGGGAGTAAGTAGGGGAGAGGGGAAGGAGGAAAGAAGAAAGGGAGGGAAGGAAGGAAAGGAGAAAAGGAAGGAAGGGAGAGAGGAAGGGAGGGAAGAAGATATATGCTTGGATAAAGTAATTAAATATCACAAGATTCCTGGTACTTTATCTTTATTTTTCAGTGCTATAACAAAAGGAATTAAAAGTTAAGTTATTCTAAAAAAAATTCAGCCCAGGCTGAAATAAATTGCAATTATCATTTCTCTCCCCTACTATTTTATATTTTATCTTATTTATATATTTATATAATTATCTCCCCTTATTTATATATTATCTCCCCTACTAGTTTGTGAGTCTTTGAGGTCAGGGATTGTGTCTTATACAACTCTGTCTCCCCAACAGTTCCTACTACTAAGCCTTTTACATAATGAGCACTCAACAAATATTTAATGAATGAATATTACAGTTAAAGTTCCACAGTAGTTTAATGTCCCAACAGTAGCCTGAGGGACTGTTCAATGTAAATACTGGAATACATTCGCTTTTCTTCTGACTGACTGTAATTTCATTATTCACTTCACTAGGGGAGCAGGGGATTTCCCTTTGTCTTGATTTACACAGAAGAGTAACAGGCCCACTCTCAACATTGTAGGTCTGTTTATCAAGATCACGTTGAATTCTTTTCATTAAAGGGCTGATCTTCCCCTTAATCACTTTTCAGAAGATCACAGATTTAGAACTGAAAGGGACCTCAAGAGTCTAGACCTGTGGTCTGGTCCAACTCTTTCATTTTACAAATAAAGGCCCGGAAGAGGTTAAGTTGCTTGAACTGCAAGGTGGTAAAGCTTTCCGTTATCATCTGAAAGCATTTTCCCATGAACCATGGACCTTCCCATTGTCGCTCCCATCCAAAGGACTAAGGATATCTCCTGGGGAGATATTCCCCAGTCAATCTGATGAGTTTACAGAGCAGTGAGCCTTTAGTTTACAGAGCAGTGAGCCTTCACTTTCTCCGTGTGCATAGGAAAGAAAGTAAAGGAGGAAATGGGTCATGAATTCTTTTGCTGTTTAGGCTAAGTCAAGCATCCGTAATTATTCAGCATCACTGGCCAAGCTTTCCATTTTTCCATAATGAATGCAAAATTACCGATAATAACTAATATTAAACTTCTATGGTTTGTTTTTATAGCAAACTCCTGCTTAATCTATTAGCATGAAGTTTTTTTATGTTACATTTCCTCTCTGCCAACCATGACCAGTTTAGTACTTTCAATAACATCTGGAACAGCACAGGAACTTGATGCTTTTTAAAGGATTTTTATTGACTGATGATAAGAAAAGAAAAGAAAAGGGAAGCCTCCTTAAACATGTAATTTTCTAAAAGTGTACTCTGAAAACTGTCATATATAAACTAATAATTACAAAGAGTAAATCCCAAGGAAGGAAGACTAGATGGCAGTGTCAGGCCTGGAGTCAGAAGCCTCATTGTATGTTCAAGTCTGGCCTCCGACATTTACTAGTTGTGCGATCCTGGGCATGTCACTTAACCTTATTTGCCTCCATTTCTTTATCTGTAAGAGGAGCTGGAGAAGGAAATGGCAAACCACTCCAGTATCTTTTCCAAGAAAACCCAGATGAGATCATAAAGAATCAGACATGACTGAGGAACAACTGAGAACAACAACAAAACTCCCAAGGATAGTACTCTACTTGTTGAAAGGTAATGAAGGAAAGAGAGTACAATCTTCCCCAGGCTCCACAAGTACATTCTGACATGACAAATAGGGAAAAACACATTCTGTTATCATGCTGCAACTTTTGTAAGAGCTAATGCCAACTTTACCTTATTTTACACCTATGTGTAAAACCACAATGTTCTCTTCCAAGAACAGGTTAAAAACCCAGATCTATGGTTTCCCCATCTAAATCCTGTAAAGTGCTTGTCTAGACAGTCTCTTGACTGTAAGAGTTTCAAAGGGAAAAAATGAATGTCAAACATGCTCCTTAGGCAAGAAGAAAAAGCCACTTTTAAACTCAAGACAGCAGCCTATAAATTCTATTCTCCCATCAAAGCTTGAGGAGTGAGACCTGTTTATATAATAGACTCCCTGCCAAAGAGGGGATTTTCATGATCCAGTTATTTTTTCAAAATAAAAATTATTAAAGCAATCACTTTTCCTGAACTTTGCAAAAAAAAAAATCTTTTTTTTTTAAAGCAATTGGGGTTGACAGGTGACGCGGCTAGTCATGATTTATGCGTGGGTGCTCATTTTCTGAGGCCGGTTTTGATCCCGGGTCATCCCAACTCTGAGGCCAGCGCTCTTACTCGCTGTGCCACCTAGCCGCCCCCCAAAAAAATCACTTTCAATAAGATAAACTCACTATTCACCTCCTCAGAAAATTTCTTTGTATTTGATCTGAATGAAAAGTTCACATAGCTCCCCCTTCTACATGACTGAATATTGAAACCTGTATCTTTTATGACTTTTCAGGTACTTTTCCCAATCTAGCACATTTATTCAATGGCTGCTAACAGGTTCAAGTCTCAGTCATACCAAAATTATAAATCTCATTGCAACAAGAAACAAATCCTATTACTGGAAGGAACCTCAGTTAGACCTTCTAGTCCAATTCCCTCATTTTATAGATGTGGAGACTGAGACCCAGATCAAGTAAACCACCCAGAGTCCTAGGGCACAGTAAGCATTGGAGGCAGGATTTGAAACCATATCTTCTTCATTCTGGAGTACCACACAGATTCAAACAATAATGCAACAATTCAGCAGACATTCGTTTATGGCTTACTTTGTATGGAACACCAGACTGAGCTCTGAGGCAACACAAGGTTTAAATAGCCCAGGCCAGACCTCATGGAGCCTGAATCAGAAGACAGAAGAGGGGGAGGGTGGGGAGGGAGGTTGAGTTATGACATATGCAAATGACTAGGTTCAGTTCATAATCCACCATAAGTGCAGCAGGTACCCTGTCTATTTGTCATCTGCTTCAGAGGCTTCCCAACTAGCCCTGCTCCATCCCAGGATCCAGGACACCAGCTTCTGGCCTGTCTAACTGAAGGTATTCCCAGGGACCTCTGCTTCATTCCTAGATCCAGGCCACCTAGCTTCTGTCCAGGCCAGGTCATACATGGGTTTCCCGAGCCTCACAGGACTCAACAACAGCACTCACCACAAGGTTGGACCTTGACGGCCGCTCTGTTTTGAACAATTTGAGAACCCTCCTCCTTCGGTGAATCTCTCTCCAGCTTCTGGTAACTGTTATCTACCAGCCCCCAAGACACTCTGCTTCCTTCTTCACTTAGGTTAGTGCTTCTCTCTCTATCCCAATTCCTGCCTTCATACTAAAGGGCTTCAACATAAATTTGACTATTCCTTCAAACACCCTAACTTTCCAGTTATTAAATCTACTCCATTTCCCCCACTCCATATCAGCTATAAAGAAAAATCTCCTATCCTGGATCTTGCCAATCTTGATGAAGCTAGGTAGTACAGTGGGATGGAGTGCTGGGCCTGGACTCAGAAAGATGATTGCAAATCTGGCCTCAGACACTTACTAGCTGTGTGACCCTGGACAAGTCACTTAAGTTGCCAAAGTTTCTTCAACTATAAAGTGAGGATCATAATAGCACCTACTTCCCAGGGTGTTGTGAGGATCAAAGGAGAAAATATTCATAAAAGTGCCTAGTACATAACAGGTGCTATATAAATGCCTGCTCCCTTCCCAGTCACTACTGTTCCATCACCACGTTCATAAACCCCAAAATTCTTCATCTTTTATCATTCCACCTTTCCCTTTGCCTTACAATCCCCAAATCTGTTACTCATCTTCACTATGACCTTCAATCTTTCCACCCTTCAGTTCTTTCCCAAGCTACCTTCCTTGCACTGGCTCCTTTTCCATCTTAAGCCCTTGGTGAACCAGTTTAAATTTTCATCATCCTTTACAACTGATTCCCTTACACCCTTATAATATCACTGATCATCCCTCCACAAGTCCAACCTTGGGTTACTCCTACCACTAATGCTTTCATTCCTCTTCATCTGATGTTGGGAAACAACACCTTGGGAAAATAATAAAAGGATACTGAATGAGTCTGTTACAGTTTTTTGGTAACATTCTCAATGGGCCACACTTCAGCAAGGAAATGTTTTTATACCTCCCTAATCAATTTGGCATCCGGCTTACCACAGCAACTCTTCCCACCTTTTCACCCCTGCTAAAGCCTTCCATGGCAAACCCTTCTCTCCCACTCTCTTCGTTGAATTCCTTCTTACTTCACCATTCAGGAGTCTTCCCCCACTAACTCCTCCTCCATCTCTGTCTCACACAAAGAGGCAGCCCTTCTTTCTTACCAAGGCAAATCCTTCCATTTGCACAGCTGATCCCATTCCACCACATCTTGTTGAGCATATACCTCCCCCATTAAACACATTCAATCATTAATTTCCATTGTCTCTCTACTGATGCTTACAAACAGGTCCATGTCTTCTCCATCCTCAAAAAATATCCTAGTTTGACTTCACCATCCCCACTAGCTATTGTCCTAACTCTACTCTTTCATAGCTAAACTTGAGGAAGCCAACTAAAATTGGTGCCTCTGCTTCCTCTCTTCTCACTGTCTTCTAAATCCTATTCAGTCTTCCTTCCAACCTTATAAGTCTGCTGAAGCCACTCTCTCTGAAGTTACTAATGATCTCTTAATTTTCAAACCTAAAGGTTGTTTCTTAATAGTCATCCTTTTTGACCTTCTCCAACCTTTGACCCCATCAATCACCTTCTCCTCCTGGATACTCTCTCCTCTCTAGGTCTTTTTGACACTGCTCTCCTGTTCTCTTCCTGACTGCTCCTTCTCAGTTTTTTTTGCTTGATCTTTTGCCATGTCACACCCACAAATCAAGGTGTCCTCTAAGAATCCTTCTTGAGCCTTTTTCTCTCTCTAAATTAAGGGTTTTAAATCCAGGTTCCATAGAACTCTTCAAGTTCATAGATAGATTTCAGGGGATCTGTGAATTTAGGTTCTTTAAAAAAATTAATAACTATTTAAATACAATTGGCTTCTTTTGTTATCCTGCCATTTAATTTTTGTATTTAAAAACATTATGTTGGTTCATAGGTTTCATCAGACTGCCAAAAGGATCCACATGAAAAAAGTTAGGAACTCTCACTATATACTGTCCTCTTCTTTCCACTTATATAGCTGCCACTGTGACACAAGGCCTTCATTACCTGGATTATAGCAATTATCCTCTGGTTGGTCTTCCTGCCATAAGCCTCTCCCCACTCCAGTTCATTCTCCAATCAACTGACAAAGTGATTTTCCCAAAGAATAGATCTAATTATGTCACTCCCCCTACTCAATAAGCTCTAGTAGTTATTACCTCCAGGATCAAATATTAAATTCCCTCTTTGGCTTTCAAGGTCCTTTCCAGTCTTCTTGGACTTTAATCTCTTTCCACTGCTATAAAATCTAGCAACATTGAACGTCTTCTTGTCCTCACACAAGGCACTTCATCTCCTGACTTTATTATGCCTCTTCATTGACTATTCCATGACTTAAATACTCTCTTTCCTCACCTCCAGTCTTCCTTGACTTCCTTCAAGAGACAGTATAAATCCCCCTTTCTTGAAGATTTTCCCCTTCCCCACTCCCACTCCACAAAATCCATTCCCAACCTGGTCAACTGGTAGTGCTTTCCATTTACACTCTTTATATCTTGTATCAATAATTTCTTACATATTGTCTCTTCCATTAGAACGTGAGTTCCTTTATGCTGAGTGAAGTGAGCAGAATCAGAACATTGTACACAGTAACAGCTACCTTGTACTAACTTTCATAGACTTAGCTCTTCTCTGCAGTACAAGGATCTAAGACAACTCCAAAAGACTCATGATGGAAAATTCTATCCACATTCAAAGAAAGAATTACGGAGTCTGAATGCAGATCAAAGCATACTGTTGGCTCTCTTTTTTTGTTTTGTTTTGTTTTGTTTTGTTTCTTCTTTCTCGTGGTTCCTCCTATTGGTTCTAATCCTTCTTTACAACATGACTAATATTTCAATATGAAATGTATATGTAGAGCCTATATCAGATTGCATGCTGTCTGGGGGGAGGAGGCTGGCAGGGAGGGGGAGAAATCTTATGGAAGTGAATGTTGAAAACTAAAAATTAGTTAATTAATTAATAACTTTTAAAAAAAGAATGTGAGTTCCTTTCAGCACAGGGAATATGATTTTGCCTTTCTTTGCATTCTGATCACCTGGCTCAAAAGTAAGTGCTCAATGAATGCTTTTTTGACTGACTAACTGGCTAAGTGAGGCCCAGGCAAGTAAATTTCATTACTAACTAGGCTTCATGGCTCCATGGTATAGTTAATATTCGGGTTATATTTTAAAAGATGGCTAAGTATTGGATTGCCAAAGACTGAGTAGGAGAAGGAAAAGCAATCTATGTCTAGGGAGTGCCACAAAGATAAACGAACATGAAAGTTACAGCATTGCCCAGGAACAGTCCAGTCTGGTTAGAGCGTAAAATACATAGAAAGGAATACTATAGGGAAGGGGTGGGGAACCTTCAGCCTTGAGGCTACATGTGACCCTCCAGGTCCTCAAGTGAGGCCCTTTGACTGAATCCAAATTGAACTGAGGCCACATGTGGCCTCAAGGCTACAGGTTCCCCACCCCTGGTATAGGGCTATTGTGGTACTAGATTGTGGATAGTCTCCAATGCCAATCAAATGAGTTTAATTTTTTCATAAGAACTCACATTCTAATGGAAGAGACAATATGTAAGAAATTATAGATACAATATATAAAGGGTATAAATGGAAAGCACTACCAGTTGACCAGGTTGGGAATGGATTTGGGGGAGTGGGGAAGGGAAAAGTCCTCAAGAAGGGGGATTTATACTGTCTCTTGAAGGAAGTCAGGGAAGACTGGAGGTGAGGAAAGAGAGTATTTAAGTCATGGAAAAGGCATAAAGTCAGGAGATGAAGTGCCTTGTGTGAGGACAACAAGAAGCTCAATGTTGCTAGATTTTATATGAGTGGAAAGAGATTAAAGTCCAAGAAGATCTCATTTTTCCTAATTTTTTCATAAGAACTTCAATAGGCAATAGGGAACTACTGCAAGGTTTTCAGCAGATGGATGATGGAAGCATATGGCTAATGTGTGGCATTAATGGAACGAATGACATAGGATGAAGGGTAACAGAAGCAGTAAGATAGGTGACTGGGGCTTGAAATGGCAAAGGCTTTTTACCAGGGTGTTAGAAAGGGGAACAGAGGGGAAGGGAGAGATGAAAGAGAGATCACAGAGGTAGAATGGGTAGAACTTGGTGACTGGTTGAACAGTGATGTGACAGAAGGGAAGAATAGAGGATAACAACCTTCCAGTCAACCAGGTTTACAAGTCTGAAGTCATCCTGAGCAATTTTGTCTCTCCTATACCCTGAACTTCCAATCAGCTACCACACCTTGCCGACTCTACATTTCACATTTGGCCCCTTTTCTCTGCTAACACAAGAATCACTCTAGTTACTGCCTCTTTTCTGGACTATTACAATAACCTCCTAATTACTCTCCCTCTTTCCAATCTATACCCTTTCCAATTATCTTCCACAGAGATGTGGAAGTGAAATTATTATTAATGCAGGAGTCAGACCAGATCATTCTCAAAAAGTTCCAGTGACTCCATTTTGCCTATTGGATTGCCAAACTTTTTCATTTCACATTTAAAGATCTTCACAACTTGGTTCCTAAACCTACCTTTCTAGGTTTTTTCACACATTAGGCTTCACTCCCTCGATCACTATTCTATGTTGTAGTCCCAAGGTGTCAAACACTCTAGCAACACTCCTGAGTGTGGCACAAACTGTAGTAAAATGTCTGAGACCTATTTAACAAAATAAATTAAAATACAATAGAACATTCTATCTCAATTTGCCATGCTTTTGGAAAGACTTTCCCCCCATAACTTCAATGTACTCTCTCCTAGCCTCCTTGGAGGTTCAGCCTAACTGTCCTCTCCTATATGATGTCCCCCGAACTATTAGGGACCTGTCCAATTAATTGTATTTCCTTTGTACTTTAAATTTACTTATAAGTGTACACAATCACCACGATACCTCCCCACTAGGCTATAAGCAGTAAGAAAGGTGACTGGGAGGGAGGGAGGGAGAGGGGACTGGTTTATTTTTATCTTTATATTTCCATTGCCTAGCACTGGAATATAATAGGCACTTAATCAATACTTACAGATTAACTGACTGATTGGTTGGATGTTTAGTTAGTGATACTGACAGAAAGAATGAGGTCACAAGAAAAAGTTGCTTTTGAGAGAAACCACAATGATAATAATAATAATAATAATAATAATGTAATAAGGGGCAGCTAGGTGGGGCAGTGAATAGAGCACCAGCCTTGGAGTCAGGAGGACCTGAGTTCAAATCCGGCCTCAGACACTTAACACTTACTATCCATGTGACCTTGGACAAGTCACCTAACCCCAATTGCCCTGCCCTCTCCCCTCAAAAAAAAAAAAAGAATAATATAATAAGCTAAAGTAAATAAAGTAATAAGCTCAGACAGATATGGAAGCACGACTTTTTCTGTTATGCCTAAGTAACAAACAAAAATAATACTGTAGTCTCTCTCTTCTTCTAAGATGCTATCAGGATGCCATCTTGTACATGAAAGCTTCCCTGATTCTTCCAATGGCCAGGGTCCTCGAAGTACCCTGTATTTAACTACTTTGTATGTGAATGTATTAATATTTATTAACTTTACATTCATGATGTGTTGTATTATGGTATATTATTTGTAATCTCTCCCATTAGAATATAAGCTCCTTGGGAGGAGGGATAGTTTCATTCTTTGTAATTGTATTCCCTGAACCTGGCTTGTTGTTGTTCAGTTGTGTCTTACTCCATTTGAGATTTTCTTGGCAGAGACACTGGAGTGGTTTGCATTTCCTTCTCCTGGTAATTTTACAGATGAGGAAATTGAGGCAAACAGGATTAAGTGACTTACTCAGGATCACACATCTGGTAAGTGGCTGAGGTGGGATTTGAACTCAGGTCTTCCAGACTCCAGGCCTGGTACTCTATCCACTGCACGCCTAGTTGCAGAGTAGATGCTTAATGAATGTTTGTTGATAGATTGATTGGTTGATATCACCAGTCTTCCTGGATCCTATTTTCTGGAGGCCTAAACTTTCCAAACGCTATCATATCCAGACTTAGGGATGACATGATAGCTGTTTTCCAGGGTTTAGTATCATAAAATCATATATTTGGAGCTGGAAAGAGAAAGGAAAAGGACACGAGCACTTTCATAGCACCTACTATGTGCTAGGCATCGTACTAAGGACCATTTTTACAAATAGTAACTCATGTGAACCTCACACAAAACCCTGTGAATACTATTATGATCCCCATTTTACAGAAGAAACTAAGGCAAACTTCAGGGAAGCATCTTCCCCAGGGTTAGACGGCTAGTATCTGACACTGGATTTGGATTCAGGTCTTCCAGAGACCAGGCCCAGTGCTCCATAAAACTCACCACTAGCAGCCAATCTGTAATCTGGAAAGCCAATATCATCCAATACAACCACCTCATTTTACAGGTCTGCAAAGGTTAAGTGACCACTCAAGGTCACACAAATAGTAAATATTTGGACTAGAATTCAAATCCTCTGACTCAAAAGCCAGGAAGAACTCTTTCAGCTAGGATACCTAAAGCCAGTCACGTCAAAGAGGGATTATGCTTGTTCCACTTGGCCCCAGAGGGCAGAGCTGGGAGTGAAGGGCAAAAAGACTGAGAAGGCAGATCGAAGCTTCCCAGAAATTAAAACCACCAAAAGTGGCTGCCCCCAGAGGCCATGGGCTCCCAAGTTGAAGCCAAAGGTAGGTGTGCACAGGTTAGGAAATATTAGAGTGGATTCTTGTTCATATACTGGTTGGATTACATGGTCTCTGGGAATGCTGGCTCTGAGATGAGGAACCTTCCCCCCACACCCTGTCTAAACTCAGGTGGAGAGTTCTGTGTTTTTTTTTCTTCTTTAACTATATAACCTAACTATATAAACCCCAGCTGGTTTCCTAAGCCCTAAACCAGTGGAGTTGTAACAGCTCTAGGATTGGTTCTCACACACACACACACACACACACACGCGCACACACACACAGTCTTTCTGTCTCTGTCATTGGGTGTCTATCTCCCCCTTCCCTTTTCTCTCTGTCTCTCTCTTTCTGTCTCTCTCTCTTTTTCTGTCTCTCTCTCTTTCATTTACAATCTATGCAATCCAAACCAAGTTTCAATTTCAGTTTTCTTCTTCATTTTTTGGGGGGGAGTAGTGATAATCACAGCACTTGTCTCAAAGGATTATTGTGAGGATTAAATGAGTCAAGAAAACTGAAGTGCTTAATCCTTAAGTGATATGCAAATGCTGGTTATAATAATAATTACTATTTTCCTCACACTGACTTCTGACAATGAAAGGAGCCTATTTGACAGGTCTCCTAATATTTCAGCTGTCCCAGTAACTCCCATCTGTTATTGATAATCATTGATTAAATATAGTCTAAAGTTATTAAATATCAGAGCTTGTGATGGGAGACCAAAGAGGCCTTGGGTCAACAGGCAAGCTGATGGGAAGAGAAAACAATAATAAGCACCTTAAATCATAATGATGGAGCAGCTAGGTGGCTCAGTGGGTAGAGAGCTCAGCTGAGACTTGTCTTCCTGAGCTCAAATCTGGCCTCAGACACTTACTAGCTGTGTGTCCCTGAGCAAGTCCCTTACCCCAGTTTGTCTCAGTCTCCTCAACTAACAAAATAAGCTGAAGGAAATAGTAAACCACTCCAGTATCTTTGCCAAGAAAACCCCAAATGAAATCATGAAGAGTCAGACACAACTAAAACAACTGAACAACAAAATCATAATAATAACTACAATTTATATAATACTTTAAAATTTTCAAAGGGTTTTATAGAAATTATCTCATCATAGTAACCCTTTTAGGTTGATACTACAGCTATTATCATCATCTTAAAAGCTAAGGATGCTAAGGATCAGAGAAGTTAATCAGAGAAGTCACAGAGCTAATAAATACTCAACACAGAATCAGAATCCAGAGCATCCTAATTCCAAGTATAGAATTCCTCCCACTAGAGCCTGTTACTACAACACAATGCTAGGAAGAAGGAAACAAGAGAGGAAGAAAGGGAAGAAGGGAGGAAATTCAACTGTAGAATGAATTCTTCCCAAAAGCAAAATCTATTCATCAATTAATTTATTTAGCATTTGCCTTAATCTGAAAGGATTTAAGATAGCTTCCTATTTTTTCAATGTAAGAATTTTCCAGGAATAGTCTTTTGAGCCATTTAAAACTCAGTTGTAAAAAAGGCTACAAAAGAGAACATCACATTAAGACCCTGGGGAAAATAGGAGGAAATAATATTTCTCAGTTTGTTACAACTATAATTCAGAAATCCTGGGTAACACCTGTTAAAGAATAACTGCAAAGGAAAGTTATATGTAAATTTTTACAAGCAGAGCATTCAAAATTGGGTAACTGAAATTCAGTAGACATAAGCAAAACTACTGCCAGCCCTAAAGATGGACAAAAGAAAACAAAGAGTCAGACTGAAAAACTGGGTTACATTACTTAAGAGGAACATTTTTCCAAACTGATACCAGTCAATAAACTGGAACAGTGCAGTTTTATTATTAGTGAAAGTCCTAACATCATTGTAACTGCACAGTTTCCTAATCAATAGTCCTTTTTTTTTTTTTTTTGCTTTTTTGGAGGGCAATTGGGTTTAAGTGACTTGCCCAAGGTCACAAGCTAGTTTTTGTGTTAACTGTGTGAGGCCTCATTTGAACTCAGATCCTCCTGAATCCAGGGCCAGTGCTCTATTCACTGTGCCACCTAGCTGCCCCTATAATCAATAGTCTTACACTTATTTACATAATTATGTTGTACTGTACCATAATCTAACAAGAAATACACATATACACAAATATTTGCCCACAGACTTGAAACAAAGTCAGTTTTCATGGATGATGATTATAAGCTTACTATGAAAACACAAGCAATTTATAGAGAGAGTCAAATACAGGGAGAACAGGAATAGAGTTGGAGCTTTGTATTCTATTCTCTTTCACTGACTTTCCTTTGAAACTGAACCAATGCACAGAAACCTTACTGGTGTAAGTCATAATTCCTTTAATTCACTTTAAACTATTCAGAAGCATAATCATAGATCGAACAAGGCAATGAGCACTGTACCCAATTCTCACTAATCTCAAATACCTCTGATAAAGTGTAATTATGCACTAGATATAAAGCAATTATGATTGAATCCGTAGAAGAAAAAAGAGAGAATCCTGACAAGGTAAAAGCTTTGGAACCGATATGGGAAAACATTAATCCTTGAAGCACTCACTCAGTGTGCCTCCTTCTACCAGCCTCCCTGCTCCCATAGCAGGGATAGACAAACTGATCTGTGGGCTTGTTCCTTGAATCCATATTTGCAACTTCCTACTACTAGAAGGACTTTGGACTGCTAGGTGGTTCCGTAGATAGAGAACTGGGACTGGTGTCAAGAAGACCTGAGTTCAAATCTGGCCTGAGACACTTACTAGCTATATAACCCTAGACAAATCACTTAATCCTGTTTGCCTCAGTTTCCTCATTTGTAAAATGAGCTAGAGAAGAAAATGGCAAACCACTCCTGCTATCTTTGCTAAGAAAATCCCAAATGAGGTCACAAAGAGTCAAAGTAAATAAGTACAATTAGGAAGGAAAGAGTAATGAAATAAATTATTCCATGTTTAGAGTTTTTAATGAAAAAGAAAAGGCTGAACATTACAGAAGGAAGGAGGGAGGGAGGGAGAGAATCAAGAGGGATTATCAGGAGAAAATATTTTTAAGCTCACAGAAGGATAAAGCAGAATATAAAGGAATAAAAGTGATGGTGGAGTTCAGCAAAACTGAAGTGCACATGTATACCCACAATCCCCTTGTAGGTGAATCAAGGTGTCTTTTGAGGACAAAACTGCAGAGTGGAAGGGGGAGAGAGAAGAGGTGGAGGAGGGAAGGAACCAGGTGATATACATTTAATAAGACCATTGATGAAGAGGGAATAGATAACATCTGCTCCCATCTCTCAGAAAGAAGAGATACTTCATGAGAATGGAAGAAATGGTAGGAGAAAAGAATTGAAAATGGAGAAATCAGGGCGGCTAGGTGGCACAGTGAATAGAGCACTGGCCCTGGATTCAGGAGGACCTGAGTTCAAATTCGGCCTCAGACACTTAACACTTACTAGCCGTGTGACCTTGGGCAAGTCACTTAACCCCAACTGTCCTACCTTCCCCCTCCAAAAAGCAAAATATAAAATTTGGGGCAGCTAGGTGGAGCAGTGAGTAAGAGCGCCGGCCTTGGAGTTGGGATGACCTGAGATCGAATCTGGCCTCAGAAAATGAGCACCCACACATAAATAATGACTAGCCGTGTAACCTTGAGCAAGTTACTTAACCCCAATTGCTTACAAAAAGAAAGAAAGAAAGAAAATGGAGAAATGAAAGGAGTTTCTCAACCCAATGGGGGAGAGAATTGACCTGAATGAAAAACACTCCCTGGGAGAAGTTAGATGCCTATGATAGGAGATGGATAAGTTTAATTTAGGGAGAGTTAGTTGGTACATTGGGAGATGACCTTCTCTAAGAAAGTATTGTGCCTTTAAAGACAACATCCTGAGAAAAGAGAAGGGATATGTGAACTCCTAGGGGAAGATAACTCCCTGAAAGATGGAGGGGGGAGAAAGAGCATGTACCCCAAGGTGAAAAGTCATAATCACAGAGAAGGAAATGACTGTGAATAGATCAAGGGATAGAATTAAATTTCACCATTAAGGATAAAAGATAATTTCCACCATGAGGCCCTGCTTCCACCCATATTTTGCTTCCTTCATAAACTGATAACTTCTAGGAGTAAGGTACTCACCAGAAAAAAAAAAGGCAAGATCTATAAAATCAGTAATATTGACATTGGTTAGAAGAAATCGCTCACATCTAATACCTAAGAACTTTTAAATCTTAGGTATTAGATTTAAATCTTAGGTATTAGATTTAAATTTTTAAATTTTAAAATAAGAAATACAAAGAGATTAAAGAAAGAATAAATGAAGACACTTAATAAGAGAATGAAATTACAGAATAATCAGGGAGGGAAGAGATTTAATGAAAGAAAAAAGCAAAGAAGTTCTTAGAAAAAGACAGAAAAAACTAACACAAGAAGTAGAAAAGAAGAATGGGGGGATTTTTAAGTAAACATTTTAATCAATGGGAGAAAGAGGACGAAAGAAGTAACTAAATAAAAGGGGAAAAGAAACCAGTAGTTTAAGTAAAAACTGAAAACTAGGGAAAGGGTTGACAAGTGGGGAAGAGGGAGAGAGTGGTGAGGGGGAAGAAGAGAGCCTGTGGGAATAGAACTGCATCAAAGTAGTCTTGCCAAAATAATCACAGGGACAAAGTATAGACTTAAAGAAAAAACAAGTATTTAAAAAAGTTTAACTGAGACGCAAATGTGGAAATAAATAAGTACATCTATCCTACACAAATTACTCTCCAAAATTAAGAAGGCACTCTATTAAACGCCTTTTATGAGACAAATATTACCCTAATACCTAAACTATGGAAGGTTAAATCAGAGAAAGAATTTGTATAAATTTGTATCTGTATCATTAATGAATATTGATTCTAAAATTTTAAATAAAATCCTGGCAGGAAGATTATAGCAATTTATCCAAAAAAATAATTCACTATGATCGATCTATATTTGTACCAGGAATGCAAGGGTGGTTCAACATTATAAAAATTAGCATAATTAAACATATTAAAAACCAAAAATATCAAGAATTACATGATCATATCACTAACTACAGAAAAAAGCCTTTGCCAAAATATAATAATTCCTTATGCTAAAAACCCTACAAAGCATAAACATAGAGGGATTTCCTTATATATGATAAAATGCATCTATCAAAAACCAAAAGCTAGTACTATATGTAATGAGGAAATAAACACTTTCCAGTAAACAAAAGTTAAAAACAAGAACGTTTTCTTTCTCTGCTTTTATTTGACATAGTTCTAAAAATGCTTACCAAAGTGATGACAGGAGAAACATAAGCAGAAAGGCGGCAAAAATTATCCCTGTTTTCTGATGGCTCTTAGAAAATCTTAGGACATCAGTAAAGAAACTGGAGCATACATCTAATAACTTCAGTAAAGCTGCAATCTACAAAATAAACTGACTTTTAAAATCAATAGCATTTCTATATGATAATGACAAAATTCAAAAGACCATAATATAAAAGGCAAGTTCTACTCCAAATAAATGCAAAATGCATAAAATATCTTGGGGTCAATCTGCCAAAGCAAACTCATTTCCTTTCTAGAATTATAAAATGTTCCTTAGAGAAATAAAGAACAATTTAAGTAACTGAAGGAATATTCAGTGTTGGTGGCAGGGCTATGCCAATATAATGAAAATGACAATATTACTGAATTTAATTTACACATTTGATGCTATACCAATCAAACTATCAAATAGATAATTTGGAGAGCTAGAAAAAATGATACTAAAATTCATGTAGAGGGACAAATAAGCTAGATTTAAAAAAAATAATGAGAAAAGTAGGAATGAAAAGGGAATAAATAGCATTTTCAGTCTTCAAACTACAAGAGCCCACTAAATAGCTTAAAATAGAAAAGCGGAAGAAAATCAGGAATAACTGAATTCAATAACTCAGTATTCAATGAACCAAAAACATAAACAACCTAGTAAATGATTCCCTGTAATCAGAATTTCTTGGAAAATTAGAAGGCAGTCTAGCAGAAATTGGGTTTAGAACAGCATCACATACCATGTACTAAATCAACTTTAAAATAACATGGAAAGTAAATATCAAAATCACATCATAAAAAAAAATAGAAAAAAGCAAATAAGCTATGGCTAGAGAATGAATTCTTTTTTATAATTTTTGTTGATATCTTGTTTTTCTATATCATCAAAATTTCTCCCAGCATCTTTCCCTTTCCTTCTACTCAGAGCCATATAATATAACAAATAATATATATATATTTTAAAGCAATTGGGGTTAAGTAACTTGCTCAAGGTTACACAGCCAGTCATTATTTGTGTGTGGGTGCTCATTTTCTGAGGCTGGATTTGATCTTGAGTCATCCCAACTCCGAGGCCAGAGCTCTTACTCATTGCGCCACCTAGCCACCCCTTTAGCGCAATTGGGGTTAAGTAACTTGCCCAAGGTCACACGGCTAGGTTTTTGTTTGTGTGGATTAAGTGTTGGAGGCCTGCTCCGAACTCAGGTCCTTCTGACTCCAGGGCCAGCGCTCTATTCACTGCGCCACCTAGCCGCCCCTCAAATAATATTTTTTACAGAAAATGAGACAATAAATCAGTAAAACTGCTCTACACATCTAAATAGTCTGAAAATATGCACAATGTACTTCACCCATGAACCCATCAGTGTCTTCCCATAGTTTTTCTTTAAGGTCATGATCATTCTTTGTAGTTTTGCCACAGGGAATGGATTCTTAGCCACACACAAAAAAGAGGGATAGAAGTAATTATAAAAGGTAAAATAGATAATTTTGATTACATGAAATTGGAAATTTTCTAAATTAATGCAACTAGGATTAGAAGGTAAAAGGTCAACTGGGGAAAAAATCTTTGTATCAAATATTTCTGATGAGTTTGATATTCAAGATAAATAGACAACTAACAGAACTATGTAAGAACAAAAGAAATTCCCCAATAGATTAGTAGTCAAAGAATATGAATAAACAGATCTCAAAGGGAAAAATGCCAACTATTGATATTTGTATGAAAGAATGTTTCAAATCACTAATAATAATGAGAAATGCAAATGAAAACAACCCTGAGGTTTCATTTCATAACTAGCAACTGGGAATAGATGATAAAGTACGGGGATAATCTATTTTGGAAGGGTTATGGAAAGACAGGCACACATACTTTGTTGGTGGTAATATGAATTATTCTAACCATTGCGGAAAGTAGTGTTTCCTGTTCTCTGAATAATTCCAAATAGCTTTCCAAAATGCAAGTGTAACCTAAAATATTGGTACTGGAACATTTTGTGGTATCAAAAATGCCACCAATTAGAGAATGGCTAACAAATATTGGTATGTGAATGCAATGTAATATGACTGTGCTGTAAGAAAAAAAGAACATTCATCATGAATTCATCATGATAAGCATGATGTATGAACTGACACAAAGTAAAAAAGCAGAAGTAGGAAAACATGAATACAACAATGTAAACAGGGGAAATTGCAATAAAACAAGTGAAACTGGACACTAAGAAAGGAAGATTTGAGAATACATCTCCCTTCTCTTTTTTGTAGAGATGGTGGACCATGGGTGAGGATAATTGCATAAAGCATCTTTCAGTATTTTGGTTAATTTTGTTCATTTTTTTTACCTTCCTTTTTTTATTCTTTAAGAGATGGCTCTCTGAAGAGGAGAGAGAGAAAAGGAAACACTGGGAAATGTAGGTGATATTAAAACAAAAGTTATCAATAAAATGTATTTTTAAAAAGATAAACATAAAGAGAGCTTGGTCTTCCATAGTATCTTTCTTACTAAGAGGTAGCTAAATGTATAGAATAGTAATGTTGGAAAGAACCTTATAATCCCTTTAATACATCCCTTTATTTTATAGACAAAGAGAGGTTAAGTAACTTGTCCAAGGTCACACAATCCTGGAAGAGCCAGAACAAGCCCTCTACCTTGACTGCCATGTCAATTCTCTATAATATAACACAATTTAATTCACTTTCCCACCATGCTCATTATGGGGGAAATGGGGAGAGGGGAGGAAGAGATATATATCTTCCCCATTCTTTAGAAATACAAGTTCAAACACAGAAAACAAATTGTCTGTCTGTCCTTATCTAATTTACAAAAAATCCACTCCAGTTTATTAGATTGTAAGCCCTTTGAGGGCATAGGAACATAGACTTTTTTGGTTCTGTTTTTGAATACTCAGCAGCATTGAACAGTGTTCTGCATCTATCATGTGCTGAATAAATGCTTGTTGTATTCAACTCTACAATTAAATAAAAAGTAATGAACTAGCATGAAAAGTCAACAGGACTCTAGAGCAGTGCCTTTTTTTTTTAATCAATAAAGTGCTGGGATTGGGGGGAGGGGGAGCTAAGAGAATGAATGACCAAACAAATTGTGGTACAAGGATGTAATGGAATATCATTGTGCCATAAGAAATGATGAATACTAATTCAGAGAAACTTGAGAAGAATTTTATAAAATGATACTGAGTGAAGGAAATAGAACCAGGAGAAGAATTTACTCATGCCACAACAATGAAAAGGAAAACAAGATTGAAAGAATTCAGCACTGATTACTTCAAGGGATGACAAACAACCTCAGAAGACTGATGGTGAAGCCTGCCTCCCACCTCTTGGCAGAGAGATACTAGAAACAGAAAATAAGGCATTCATTTTCGACACAGTCAATGTATTAATTTATTTTGCTTGACTATATTTATTTGTTGCAGGGAAGAAGGGGTAAATGAGGAGTCAAATTATATATGTATTAATATAACATCATTTAAGTCCACAGGAAACTCCACTTTGTGTGTACTTTGGCTTCCTGGGAATATGAAAAGGTATACAAAAAGGCAAAGATAACATGTATCCAAAATACTTCAGGGTTAGCACTAAAATCAAGTTAGAAAATGGAAAACCTATCAAAGGTTTACATGATTTTTTTTTACTTCTCCTATACCCAACAAAAGTATTAAGTAGACAATGCTAAAAAGTCATAAATGGTATTTTCTGTGCCTTGTGTTGTAAACTTTTTATTTGATCCATTATTTCTGAGGAAAAAATTGTAGAAAGAAATAATAACAAAACCCTAAGCAGGAAGGGCTCAAGAAAACAAAATTTCCCTAATCTATTTCCAGCATGGTTATCCACAAAATTGAGTGATATTTTAAACAATTAGGAATAAATATTTAACAATTGGTTCTCCAGGAGGAAAATGTGTGTAAGACACATTTTTTAAGTTTAATTTTTATTATTAACATGTTTTTAAATCTAGACGATCAATAAAACAAAAAATCAAGTCCTCGTTTATGCCACTGGCAGATGTTCAAGGTGTGAATGCTCACAACAAAAATTTAACAATGGCTTTCCCTAGTCTGTTCAGCTGGCTTCCACATACTCCAATAAAAAACTTGTCTGTTCCTGAGTTCCTCTAGTATCAAATAAGGTTAATCTCAGTTGTGACCCATTTTGTAGAAAGATGGAAGAATAAATAAAACAATTATGTTTACAAAGCAAGTCCAATTTTTTCTCAAGAAGGGTGCTATGATAGAAACACATAGATATCTATATGTAGCATACATTGCTACATGCATTAGGAGTCTATTTACTCAAATGAGGTTTTTTGAATATTTTAAATTTTATTTCTTGGAATTGAATACTCCATTTTAAAAAATAGGCCAGAGTAGTTGTTTAAAGGACACAGCTTTTTAATGTCAAGACTTACTAAGAAGTTACATAATGTTAAAGCTTAAAGGAACCTTCCAACTTAACATAAAAATAATAATAATGATAATAGCAATGGACATGTATATAATACATAATCCCATTTTAACCTCAGAACACTACTAAGTGGGTTTCGAAGGTACTATTATGCACCTTGTACACATGAGGCAGGTAGGTGGCATAGTGGATGGAGTAATAGGCCTAGCGTCAGGAAAGGAGTTTAAACATAGTCTCCGGCTGAGATCCTGGACAAGTCACTTAACCTCTTCGAACCTCAATTTCCTAAACTATAAAATGGGATACTCTAGAACCTACCTCATAGCATTGTTGCAAGGGTCATGTGCTTAACAAGAGCTTCCTTATTAAGTTCAAAAAACTTAGGGGTGGCTAGGTGGCACAGTGAATAGAGCACCAGCCCTGGAGTCAGAAGGACCTGAGTTCGAATCCAGCCTCAGATACTTAACAGGTACTAGCCCTGTGACCTTGGGAAAGTCACTTAACCCCAATTGCCCTGCCTTCCCCCCTCCAAAAAGAAAAAAAAAACTTAAAAATTGATTATCCACAATCACACAGTTAATAGTCAGAGGCAAGATTCTAATTCTAGGGGTTTTTTCACTCTACTTTTAGAGTTCTCTTTGAATTTAAAACTTGCACTTTTAAGATGTATAATCACAAGACAGTGACATTTAAAAGATTAGATAGAAAAATGTGAGCCAGTTACTATAGCATATTGATCTGAATCTTATTTACTATGACACGTTAAGAAAGAAGAAAGAAAAACACTCCAACTCCTAAATTAAGGCAATGCTGGAGAAAGAAAAGATTAGAAGCACCTCTAATAACCAAGGAGAAGATGAACTGGAGCTTTGAGATAAAGTAATCACTAGTTCTCTTTCCTAAATCCAGTTTCCCCTATAGCCTACAGTGAAAATTTCTATAGGACTCCAATAATTATTCAGCATTTAAAAGAGGAAAAATGGTATGTCTCCTTTTCCCTTTGGGATATATTCTATTAAAGTGGTTGCATGGAATGGGTTGTTTTAAAAGATTCCATTATGTTTCCTGAGTTCATTGTTGTGCATTTTTGCAAAATTATGTACATATGTAACATATAGCAGACTTTGGAAAACATTAACAATAGTTAACTGTTTTCGATAGGATTTAGAGGATACTAGATTTTTTTTTAAAGTTAAGTGTTATTATTCTTGTTGGTAACACAGTTTTACTCTGGATTTCTTAACAGTAGAGAACTATTCTAGGATCTAGGTTGACATCATGCCATTCAGCGAAGGACCAGGTTTTTAACACCATTATCATTTAGTAAGACTCAACTAAACCTCTACAGGACTATATTTTAAGGCAGATTTTACAAGGCAATATAAAAATCCTGGAACTACATTAGTATATACAAATGCTAAAAAAGTTGGCTGAACTACAGAGTGGTCCATCTCAAGGAAAGAACATCTAATCAATGAAAGTAAAACTCCAGCCAATATAAGCATTTTTAATGACCTTTCTTACCATAGAACTTAGCTACATAAAAATATCATTACATTATGCATTGTAAGACTCAGTTCATTAGCAGGAAACTAATACATTGCACAAACATACTCTGAGGATAACACAATTTCAAAACACAAAAAGCAAACAATATCAAATATTATGCAAGTTTTCAAAGAAATCTGTTTTAGACCATAGCAGAAACAAGCTGAAGAAAGTCAAACACTACTCCTAAGAGGACCTAAGAGGACAATAGAAATATGATCTATGGAGTTGACATGCTCAATTTGTTTATGAAAAATAAGGGTAAAATATTTTATTGATAAATGAAGATTTGGTGATTATAAGCTTTAATTCAAAAATCTCATTAAACTTATCTCTTCTATGGAGAGGAACCCCAACCTTCCTGTTGCAGAGTCAATTTCAGTCTGGACTCTTCCCTCTAGCTTACCTTCCATATGCAATCACTTAGCAATTCTTGATAGTTCTGGCTGTATTACATGGGGTTAAGTGACTTACCCAGGGTTACATAGCTAGTAATTGTCTGAAGAGGGCTTTAAACTCAGGTCCTGCTGATTCCAGGGTGCTTTATCCACTGTGCTACCCAGTTGTCCCTTGCTGTGGGATATCTTTCTCATCTATCCCCTTCTCTCCACTCACAACTACCACCCTGGTTCTAACTTTTATCATCTTTTGCCTACACTATTTCAATAGCCCCTAATTGGTCTCCCTGTTCTATCCCCTGTCCTATTTCTATCCTTCCATGTATTTGTCAAAATAACATTCTAAAAGCAAAAAACTAAGTCATTCCCATGCTCAAGAATTTTCAGTGGCTCCCTATTGCCTCTAGATTAAAATACAAACTCCTGAGCTTGGCATTTAAAGCACTTTACAATCTAGCTTCAGGCTGCCTTTCCAGATTTATTTCATACAACAGTACTTCCCTTCATTTATCCTGAATTCCAGCCAAATTGGCCTCCTCAAAATTCCCTGTATTTGGCATTGTATCACCTATCTCTGTACAGACTTCCTTCACCTCACCTGCTATTAGTATCTGAAACTTTCAAAAGACCTAGATGTCACCTCCTGAAAAAAAAGTCTTTCCTGATCCCCCTGTTTGCCAGTTCTTTCTCTCATCTAAGTTACCTTGCATTTTCTTTTCCGTTTAGATGTTGTATCCCCCAGTAGAAAAGAAGCTTCTCAAGTAAATTTGGAAGCTGAATTTCATTTTTGTTTCTGTGGTTTTAGTGCCATACACCTTGTTTAATAAGTGTTCCATTGAATCAAACTTAATCAAACTGATATAGATCCTATATCAGCCTGTCTTTTCCTTAAACAAAAATTTAGTCTGTTCATTGTCCACAGGTATAACAGCTACAAATCATAAAGCATCCTTAGTCATTTGTGGGACCAATCTAAGGAAAGTAATGTCTATCTCATGACAGAAATCTGGAAGTTTATGGGGAGTGGGAAGGGGTAAGCAGGGGAGGAAGATCACTTAGAAAGATTTTGTTGGGATTAAGAATTTAAACTTTCTTCACTATTTCTGCCAAAGGCTGTGGTATCTCACCAAATGAAAAATGTGCAAACCAAGGTTCTTGACATACATAATTTATTTTCTACAATACTACAATTTAGTAGGTACTGAACATTGCTTGTATAGATACCCATTGAAGGGGAGGGATTGCACTGGGATCTATATAAGTACTGTGGCAATTAGATTAATCAGATTTTAAATACTGAGGACAGTAGGACTGTATTATACCATGGATTATACATATTCAAATACTGTGGATGTTAAATAATATGACCACAAGCACAATAGCTGCATACAGTAACATCCTAAAAAGTGGTAAGATTGGTCTCATAGCATTAATAATCCTTATTTTATTACGTAAGTGCTTAGAGAAGCATACAGACATTTCCTTTTGTACCATATCAAAGTTTAACCCATTAATAAATTAAACAATAAATTATTGATTTGAAGTTAAGGACGCCAGAAAACTCTGACTGCTTTAATCATGAACATGGGAGCTTATTCTAATAGCACTTTATTTTTTTATTCATAAATCAATGGTGGATCTCAAGAATTTTGAATTTTGTTTAAAACAAAATTCTTATTAAGCTCTTTAAAAGCCCAGAGCCTGAAAGGTTCTAAACTTGATCTGAGTTCCAGAATTAACAGAACAGATTTAACTGCATCATAGTTGAGGGAAGAGACCTAAGGAGCCATCTAATCCAAACCCCTCATATTTTATAGACTCTGAAGCTGAGGGCCAGAAAGGTGAGGAAATCTGTCTAAGGTCATACAGGTAGATGACAGAATTTGAAATCAATTACTTTGACTCCACAGTCTGCGATTTTTCCACTGCACCATGCTGCCTCCCTTGCACAGCGTAGACTTAGAGGAGAATCTTGGAACTATTGGGAGCCCATTATAAAATCCTCAGTTTGACTTTTAAAACCATTCATCATCTGGCTCTCTCCCTACCTTTCCTGACTTCTTACACCTTACACCTCAGCACTCGCATGATGGGCCATTTAATAACACTGGCCTTTTTGCTCTTCCTCGAATAAGGCAGTCCATTCCTAAACTTCAGGTATTTCCCTGGCTGTCTCCACGCCTGTAGAGCTCAACCTCCCCAACTCCACCTTAAAGCCGGAGAGGCTTCCTTCAAGTCCCAGCTAAAATCCCACCCTCCGAAAGAAGCTTTTCTTGATCTTGTCTTGATATTGTCTCCCCCATTAGATTCTTTGAGGGCAGGGACTGTCTTTTGCCTTTCTTTGTATCCCCAGCATTTTTGGCACAGTGCCTGGCACATAGTAGGTGCTTATTGGCTGTCAGACCCTTTACGAATTTCAGCATAGAATCACCTGGTCTAATCTCAAAGGCTGCGGGGATTGGCCACCTGGCATGGGCAAAAGGAACTGAGCTGGAAGAAAGGGGAAAAGCCCAGGCGGTGACTCTTGGTGTCCTGAATACTTTCAATGCATCCCGCCGTCACCTGAGAAGCTAGGGTAATTGAGTGCTACTTCAAGCACCAAATAGATGGGGGTGGGGGAAGGAGGCGGGGTTGGGAAAGATAGGAGGAGAACTTTTTTTTTTCATCAAAAGCCAACATTTTGGGCAAAACAACCTTTGGAGAAGAAGCCAGTAAAGAAGGTGAACTTCTTCCCCAGGCCTGTTTGAGGGTTTCTGAATCACTTCCTCCTTTGATCTGTCTCTCCACATGAGATTGTGGAGTTGCAAGAGAAACAGTACTCCCCAAGCAGCTTCCTGTGCGATCGAGCAAAGCTCTCAGTCCTAACTTTGTCAGATCCGCGGGTTCCTCAAGTCTGGGGGGGAGGGAGTGTAGTAGAGGGCGGAGCGGTGCATACAGTCTGGAGAAGATCCCCCAACCCTGGGAAAGCCCAAAGAAAAGGAAAGGAAAAGAGAGAGAAAGAGAGACTGAGACGGAGCCCAGCCCGAGCCCCTCTCCTTACCCCAGGGTGCTGATGAAGCCGTTGACGGAGCCCTCCGCATACAGGGACACTATGTCCCCGATGTATAGAAAACTGGACATTTTGTCAGACATGCTGTCTCATTTTCTAAAGTGGGTGCTCTTTTTTAATGGTTTTGGGGAGGATCCCCAGATGCCCTTCGACACCCTCTTTCCAAAGAGCCGTGGCGTTGCGGAGAGGGACCAGCGAGAAGTGGAAAGGAGGCAGGCGCCCCAGCTAACGCGGCCGGGATGACCAAACTGCCTCTGGGCGTGGAACCCAGCCCCCAGCTCCTGTACCTCCCGGGGAGCCGGGCATGAGCCAAGCCTGGTCCCTGCCCCTCCGCAGCTGTGGCTGCTGCTGCCCCAAGACAACCGAAAACCGCGGGCGCAGGCAGAGCACCCGACTGCAGCAGCGCCTCCCGGACAGGTTTCCTCTTCCTTTCACAAGTTCTGCTGAGTTTTCTCTCTTCCCGCACCTTTGCTCCTCCTCCTTTCTCCCCTCCCTTCTCTGGCTCCCCTCCTTCTCTTGCCTTGACCCACAGCAGGCGCTACCTTCCCCTGGCCTCTGCCAATGTTCCTTAGGTGTGCGTGTGTCTCTGTGTAGGTATGAGTGTGTGTGCGCGTGTGTGTGCGCGCGTTCGCGCGTGTGCCGCTTTGCCTCGGGCGAAATTTTTAACCAGGTTGGTTGTGCCCATTCGACAAGCTGGAGGAGGGGGACTCCCGGCCAATCAGAGAGCGGGAGCCTCATGAGGCGCAGTGTTGAGAGAGGGGGAGGGATGGTGAGGATGGGGCAATGGGGGGGGGGGGGGAATGTAAAGGGGCGGAGACCTATCTGGCCTGGGGGCGGAGTAAACTGGAGGGCTGATATACTTCTTGCCCCTACCCTACCTCTACCCGCCCCTTGAAAACTGGGGAACCACTCCCCTCTCCCACCCCATCCATCCCCCACCCAGCCCCGGGTGCAGCGGACTGGCCCTTCCTAGCTCGCTCTAGGTTTCGCGGAAATTTCTGCCTGGAGAGGACGGGGCGTGGCCACCCCTAGAGAGGCCGGCCTATAGGAAGTTTTCCTTTTCCCCTCCCACCCCAATGTAGCCCCGTTGCGGCCTCCTCTCCTGGCCCGGCCTTCCCACTCTTCCTCTGGCTGGCTTCTAGGATTCAGCTGCGTGCTAGTGACTTGAGCCCCTGGCTTCCTCCCAGGGCCTGGGGGGAGGTGGGGATAGAGGGGGGCAGCTGGGAGCGAGAATGGAAGTGGGGAGCTGTGGGAAAGTACAATTTAGATGGAAAGGCGTTTAGGGGAAAGATAGGAAGGAAGAACGAAGGAAGGAGATTCTGATGATGAGAGAAAGGAAAGATTAAGGTGAAGAAATTCGAGTGGGAAAAGATAATAATGTGAGGATTTCTGGGCCTCATTTCATATTCAGGGTGAGGCATGGGCCATTGAAACTTAATACTCCAGATCTTGGCATCAGCAAACTCGAGCAGGGACAGACCCATGCTGGCGCTTTTTGCCTGCACTCGGCACTACCAAGTCACTTAGGGGTGTCTGACTGACTGGAATTCTCAATGTCATGCGCACTGGGTAAGATGTCACTTTTTCCTCCGGCTAGCAAGTTAGCCCCTGTAGCAAGAAACAGTGGAAAGAAACTGGTTGCGATGAAGTTTAAATTCAGACTCTGACGTTTGCTACCAGACTGACAAATCGCTTAACCTCTCGGGGCCTCAGTTTCCTTATCTATAATAAAAGGAAAATTATACCAGTTTCTGAGGGCCCTTCTAGGTCTATTTCAGGGAAATCTTGAGCTTTTTTTGTGTCATGGAGTCCTCAAAATGTTTTTAAATTCATAAAATGCATAGAATTTCCAAGAAAACCAATGATATTTAAATAAATTTGTCAACATTATCTTTAAATTCATAGGCCCCAAGTAGTCCCTGGTTAGATCAATAATCCCAAAATCCTGAGATGAGTCTCAGTGCCTAGCTCCTTAATTCTAAATCCCCACTTTACTTTCTCACCCTTAATTTAATGAGCACAAAGTCTTCTCCAACTACTTGCTTTTGTTTACATTTAAAAGTGATGACTAGGTGGTTATAAAATATACTGAATCAGCTATAGAAAAGAAATGGGAAGCTAGACAAGTTTCCCCGGCTTTTGTTAGTACTGGACTCTTCACCTTATATCTTTATTTTAAAAATGTTTCCCTGGGGGTGGCTAGGTGGCACAGTGAATAGAGCACCAGCCCTGGAGTCAGAAGGACCTGAATTCAAATCCGGCCTCAGACACTTAACACGTGTGACCTTGGGCAAGTCACCTAACCCCAATTGTCCTCCAAAAAGCAAAAAAAAAGTGTTTCCCTCAGGCATGCTAACACACTGTTGATGGAACTGCAAGCTGTTCCAATAATTCTGAAGGACAACTTGGAATTACAAGAGAAAATTCACTAACCCAGTTCATACCCTTTAAACCCACGATCCTATCCATGTACCCAAGCAGGTCAAAAAGAGAACGATCCGATCCAATACATACATACTAAAATATTCATAACAAGTGTATTTGTGGTAGTGAGGATGATAGTTGTCTAAAAGCTTAAATTAACTGATCTCTCAAGTCGCCTTGGAATGAGACAGTATTTGGACACATCCTGGTATGGATCTCCTGCCTCTGATTCTCCAGGGAAGCCCAGGATCCAGATGTAAGAGAAGGATAGCATTTTTTTAAAAAAGTCTAAATATCACCACTGTATAAATGTATTTGTTTTTCTGTATATTTACCTGAGTTTCTCCAGACCCGAATCTTGTTACCTGTTTTCTTTTAACCTCCAATTCATTTACAAAGCACTAACATTGCTTCATGAAAAAACAGGTGATGCCAGTCCTAACCTTTCTTCCTTTTTTCACAAGGTTACTAAACTGGTAGCTCAGGGTAATGCTGTAGAATATCCTTTCTCTAGATTTTATCAAAGAATTTGATTAAACATCTCACAACTATTCTTGTAGAAGAGATAAATTACAGGCTCATAGATTTAAAACTGAAAGGGCCCTTAGAGGGATTGGAGTCTAGCCTTCTCATTTTATAGTTGAGGAAACTAAAGCATAGAGAGGTCGAGGGACTTGCTCAGAGTTCACACAACTAGTCAGTGCCCAAAACAGAATTTGAACTCAGATCTACCTGGTGCCAATTCCAAATACAATGAGATGCATTCAGAAGCAGACTCAAAGAACAAGAATGAGTGCTTCAGTGTAGGTTTAAAGGGATGGAAAGGAGAGAACAAGTATTTATTAAACACCTACTATGTGTAAAGCACAGTGCTAACTGCTTTACACATATCTCACCTTGGCAGAAGTCTCTAGTGCAATGCCTCAAGGAACTATAGTTGGTACTACACTACAAATGTATTTAACATTTTCATCAATAGCTTGATAAAGACATAAATGATGCTTATCGGATTTGCAGATGACACAAGATTGCAAGGAAAGCTAACACATTGGATAACAGGTGGTAGCTATGTATCTTTTCTTTTCTTTCTTTTTTTTTTTTGGAGGGGGGAAGGCAGGGCAATTGGGTTAAGTGACTTGCCCAAGGTCACATGGCTAGTAAGTGTTAAGTGTCTGAGGATGGATTTGAACTCAGGTCCTCCTGACTCCAGGGTTGGTGCTCTATGCACTGTGCCACCTAGCTGCCTATGTCTTTTTTCTATAAATTTTGTGAAATTCCTTTAAATTTTCTCCTATAATCAACAAGCATTTATTGAATGCCTACTATATGTCTGACATTATGCCATTTCAAAAAGAATCCCCACTATAACACATATCCAACAAATGGTCATCCAGCCACTGGTTGGGTCCTGTTATTCTAAATTGTCTTTCAGAATCATTGGACCAATTTGCAGCTCTACCAACAGGAAAACTGGGTAGAATGGGACTAGACTTGCTCCCTTTTATAGAGTTCCTTTCACATGTACATGATGTGTTTTTCTTGAATAGCATAGCATGTAGTAGCAGAGGCCACACAAACTCCAGTGGAATGATTCTTGCCTCTATTACCATTACAGTAGGCTGTATAGGGTATTCAAGAAGGACTAGCAGACTAGCACCTCTGGTGTGAGGGCTTACTGAGCCTTTTCAGAGATGCTCATCCACTTTTGGTATCTACTAGACATTCATCTCTTGTCTGTGACTCCGAGAAGCTGTAGAATGTACAGTGGTCACACCCTGATAAACCCTCTGGGCAGATGGGCTAAAACCAGGTTGAGGGTAACAGACAGGCCTCAAACCCTTTGGTGAGTTAGGGGTTATGTACTCCAAGCATGTGAAGACTTCCCCTGCATGGAATGGGCAGATGAAAACAATTTGTTCCAACAGCCATGGAAAAGGCTGAAACAGTCACTGTGGAGAGCTCAGAGCTTGGTCAGGCATTGAAAGCACCAAGGTTATCTACTGCATGCTAGGGTTATTGTTAGTCATCCTGACTTTTGTCTTGGATTTTGATGGCTCTGGAAGAGAGTGAGGCTAATGATTTTGTGCAACTCTGTCACACTTAAATCCAATTCGTCCACAAGTTTGTGATGTCTTGGAAAAAATGAAGGACAAAAAACAATTCCATTAGAGTGGTGCATCAGGAAGGAGGATGGGGAGCTTTTTAACCCCCAGTATTCATCTTTATCTGTATCCTTAGCCTTATGAAGATAAGGATAAATGTAGAGTCTTGTAGAAGTTCAGTAGGGTACCTTTGCAAGCAGAAAATGGTGGCAGAGTGAGAAAGAACATGATTGAACAGCCATTTATCTGAAAAAGATCTGGGGGTTTAGTGAACTGCAAGGTTAATATGAGCCAGCAATGTAATGTCATCTCCAAAAAAAGCTAATGTAATCTTAAGAGAAGCATAGCTTCTAGGAATAAGTAATTGATAGAAATGCCTTGATCAAGTATATGCCTTCTATGGGAGTTTTTATATTTGTGAGATGAGAGCTAAAGTGGAAATTCAGGATGTCTATGCTGAACTGAAATGTTTTGCCCAGAAACAGGAATAACTGAAACAGTAGTTGTAATGAAGAGAACTAGCCTCAAAGCCAGGAAGACCTGGTTTCAAGTGCTGCATCTGACTCTAAACTTATGTGACCTTTGGCAAGTGTTTAAGGCTTAAGTACTTAAGGCAACTCCTTCCAACCATAAGTTGCACAGAAGGGGCTGACTTGCATTGGTAGAGGATATTTTCCCACCCATTTTCTCATCTATACCAATGAAGTAAGAGCCCCCCCCCCACCCCATTCCAGGTCTTTTATGTAACAGAGAAGTCAGAGGCAAAAAAAAAAATAGATTAAAGTAGAAGAGGAAAAGGAGAAATATCATGATATAATGGACAGAATGCTAAACCTGGAGTCAGAAAAAAATAATAAAAATAGCCGATAACATTTATATAGCTCCTACTATGTGTCAAGCACCTGATAATTATGTCATTTGATTTTCATAACAACCCTGTAAAGTAGGACCTATTATTATCCTCACTTTAAGGATGAGGAAACAGAGGCAAATAGAGGTGATTGGACTTGGCCAGAATCACACAGCTATTAAATATCTGAAGATATATTTGAACTCAGATCTTCCTGACTCTAGACGGTACTATATCTTCTGCATCTCCTAACTGCCCCCATTAAAAAGTGGGGGTGGGGGTCAGCTAGGTGGCACAGTGAATAGAGCACTGGCCCTGGAGTCAGGAGGACCTGAGTTCAAATTCAGCCTCAGACACTTGACACTTACTAGTGGTGTGACCTTGGGCAAGTCAGCAAGTCACTTGACCACAACTGCCTTGCCTCCAAAAACAAAACAAAACAATTTTTTTTTAAAGTCCAAGATACAATCCTGCTTCATACACTGAATGGGCAACCTTGAACAAGTCATCAACCTCTCTGTACCTCAGTTTCCTCAACTGTGAAAATGCCAAATGCCACAAATTGAAAACAAGCTTTTTCTTCCACCTTTTTCTTTAAGAGGACCCAAACAATATGCCTGCATAATTACCAAGAAAAAGTTGAAGAACTCCCTACCTCCCTCCCAGACACATCACTTTAATGGTGATAGAGGTAAGAATTTTTCCTCTGGAATTTGGGTGGCCTCTAATACCACATGCAATGCTATTTTGTCTCTGGAAAATCATACCATAATTACATAAAAGGAACTCTACAAAATAGCCCTAGGCAAAATTGGGAAGTAAGCAATATTTGTTCCTCCTACCCCCTCCCATTTCTCAGGGCAACCCCTCCCCCCCCCCAGCAATATGTTGCTATCCTCCCTTTAAGTATCTTCTCCCCCAAGTTCCCTAGCTTCCTTCATATTGTATCAACTCACTAGGGTCTATCCAACAGGAAAAATACCCCACTCCTCCTCCATCCAACCAATTTTACCTGAGTTTTGTCCTATTCCCTCAGAGCTTCCCTAGAAAATGTGAAAACCTCATTCAATGACCAAGTTTTTATGCTCCCAAATAGCTTCCTAATAGGAACTCTCAATACTTTAACCCAAAGAAATGACTGGGAGACTTCAAAGATCAATAGTCTAGTAAGAAAAAGCTTTGAACAAGGGAACTTTTCCATGACCCTTAAATTCTACTGTGTGAGTCATACCACAAATCTTTCCACAGTGAATGACTTTACATACATGTACATGTATGACTAGCCCTGACTGAGAGAACATTTGATCATATGTACTCTTTCTGTTCTAAATAGCTTAGGACAGAAGTCAGTTGTTCAGGTGTTTTTCTGTCATGTCTGACTCTTTGTGACTCCATTTGGGATTTTCTTGGCAAAGACTGGAGTGATTTGCCATTTCCTTCTCCAGCTCATTTTATAGATGAGGAAATGGAGGCAAAACAGAGTTAAGTGACTTGCCCAGGGTCACACAACTAGGAAGTATCTAAGGTCAGATTTGAACTCGAAAAGATGAGTCTTCCTAACTCCAGACCAGGCACTCTATTCACTGAACTACCTAGCTACCCTGGGACAGGAAGCATGGGGCAATTTTATACTGAGCTGTTCTAGCATCATATAACAAACATTCTTCTCTCAGAATGCTTAGAACGGTCACTTTCTATCTTCTGTAAGCTCATTATAAGTCCTACCATAAAAGGATTAATAGTAAGGGAAATATCAAAAAAAAGTGGAGGTAAATTCAGGTACAATACATACATATAGTTATAATTCTTTTTCTTTAATAAAATTTTAAACCACCACAAACTTTTTAACTATGTTTGGATGAATGTTTTATGTTTCTCAAAAAAAGCATTAAAATGTTAAGCCACAGTTAGGGTAAATTATATATTTAACAACAAAACAAAATGCTGAAACACTGTAGAAGGCCTTCTATTCTACTTATATCAAAGTTAGGACCAAGATGTTCCTTTAACTACATTTTCAGAATACCCAGTGCAGGAATTTAGCCATCTCTTTCTAGGCACAAAATAAATACTCTATGATTTTTTTTCATTTTTACTGGTACCTTTGTTTTTACATCATTTCCCAATATATCTGTCTCTCTTCCTTCTTCCAGGGAGCCACACCTTATAATAAAGGATGAAAAAAGAAGAAAACAAATTCAGCAGAATTCACCAACACACCAACCAAGCCCAACATTATATGCAATGTTTCTCACTCATAATTCCTTGTCTCTGCAAAGAAGGAAGAAGTGCACTCATATTTCTTCTTCCTTAGGACAAGGTTTGTTCAGTCTAATTTCACAGCATTCAGTTTCAATTTTGCTGTTATTATTGTTATTTATATTTATATTTTCTACTTACTATTATGTTTTTTCCAGGTTCTGCTTATTTCACTTTGAATCAGTTCAAACAAGTCTTCCTATTCTCCTCCATATTTTTCACATTCCCCATCATTTGAAGTGTAGGAATATCCTGTTTTTTCAAGTATCACAGTTTGTTTAAGCATTATTTAATAAGTGAACATCTTATCTTTGGGTCTTTGCTACTATAAAAAATGCTGCCATAAATAAATATAGGACCTTTCTTTTTGATCATTGACTTCCTTGAGAATATCCATTGTTTATTAAAAGTTTCTAAATGGTTTGTTAGGGGGAAAAGAGATGGGAATATAAATGGAGCAACAATCTCCAAGCCAAAGTGCTATGAGTTTGAAGCTTGATAGAAAAATATCTATGTTGTGAAACAGTTGTTTTCTACTATAACTGCACCCTATGTATTATATCTTGGCAGCATGAAATTTGCTTGGCCTACTTAAAAAAAAAAAAAAAAGCAATCTGCCCCCTGGAGACCCTGGGGACAAATGGGCTTTGGTTCCTGCATTGAGGGTAATACTATTTACCCACCACCAGTATCGGGGAAACAACTCAGAACATCAATTTTCTAGGAAGAGTGATATGTTACTCTCAACTAGTTACATTACTTTGTCCATTGTAACCCTATAACAGTTTTCTGTATGTAGCAGAATAGCCAACATGGTTAGAGTAATCATACATCTTTATAACTATAGAACAATAAATATAGACTTACAAAGTCACTTCAGTGAGTGCAGCACTTTGCTGAGTAACATCATGGATAGGATAGAAAGGTATGGCCCTTTTCTCTCAAAAAGTTTATAATAGGGGCGGCTAGGTGGCGCAGTGAATAGAGCGCCGGCCCTGGAATCAGAAGGACCTGAGTTCGGAGCCGGCCTCCGACACTTAATTCGCACAAACAAAAACCTAGCCGTGTAACCTTGGGCAAGTTACTTAACCCCAATTGCCCTAAAGGGGCGGCTAGGTGGCGCAGTGAGTAAGAGCTCTGGCCTCGGAGTTTGGATGACCCGAGATCAGATCCGGCCTCAGAAAATGAGCACCCACGCATAAATAATGACTAGCCGTGTAACCTTGAGCAAGTTACTTAACCCCAATTGCTTTAAAAAATAAATAAATAAATAAAAAAGTTTATAATAATCTAGTTGAGAGCACAGTAATAATATAAAGGAAACAATTAGGAAATAATTTAGCACTAAACTGTGTGAAACTAACTATGAGTTCAGACAAGGGAGAGATCAGTTAAAGAAGTCAGTAAGGAAACCAGAGAGCAAATCCCATGTTAGACAATAGCTGTGAAGCCATGGGCAAATCTCCCAACTTTGGTGAACCTGAGTTTTTATAAAAAAAGAAAAATTATAATTGTATTACTTATTTCATAGAATTTCTTATACCTTAAATATGAATTACTATCACTATTCCATTATAGAGGTTTTCATGATGACCTTGAAAGACAGGTAGACATCAGTGTGGAGGGTTTTCATCTAAGGTTAAGAATATAAGCCAAAACAGTAGCAGAATGTCTCTGTATAGAGGACAATTAGAAAAACTAGCCTTTTTTGGAGTATAAGTTAAATTTTAAGAAGCAGTTGGAAATATGGTTGGACAGAGTGGGTCTAAATAGAGGTCCTTGATAGTTTTCTTAATTTCAATTTTATTAATCTCTCCTTTGGTTTTCAGAATTTCTAATTTGATATGTAATTAGGGATTTTTAGTTTGTTCTTTTTCTAGCTTTTTTAGTTGCATGACCAATTCATTGATCTCCTCTTTCTTTTATTCATGTAAGCATTAAGAGATACAAAACTTCCCCTAAGAACTGCTTTGGCTGCATCCCATAAGTTTTGGTATGTTGTCCCATTATTTTCATTCTCTTGCATGACCTTATTGTTTGTGATTTGTTGCTTGACCCACTCATCCTTTAGGATTAGATTATTCAGTTTCCAATTAATTTTTAGTTTATCTTTCCATGGTCCTTTATTACATGTAATTTTTATTGTTAATCCCCCAAGCCTCCTGGGCTAAAAAACTGTTGCATTCTGTCTTTCTGCTGGCTCCCCTATTCCAGGTTTTTTCCTGGGGGCAATATTTCCTGGGTTTTTAGAGGTCAATAAGGGAGAGTGAGAGTGGCTTGCTGCTTAATTAGCCATCTTGGCTCCTGGAATGACAGAGGTGCTTGAAAGGCAGGCAAAGTAGTTTGAATTTGATACAGCACACAGTAGAAAGTGATTGCATATTCTTCAGTAGGAGAAGGATTTGATGAGTGCAGTGTTCTAGAAGTTTAATTTAGAGAGTGTAGGATGGATTGGTTGGAAATAGAAAAGGATGTTAAAGAAACCTACATGTGGGAAGATAAAGGTATGTATTAGGGAAGAGACTGTATGAATGAAGCCAACAGAGCAAAACTGAGAGCTAGCTCAAAACGAGAAATAACCGAACTTAGATTGGTTATAGGGGAAGACATGAAAAAGTCAAAAGATGTAGTTGCTAGCCTAGAAGGCTATAACCAACTAGCTTAACTAAGGAAACACTAACTACCAAGTTGTCCATAGGGAATGAGTTTTTCAGATACACCAACTCACAAAAACCACATTAGTACAGCTGTAATCTGTATCACTGAAGGGAGTCAAACCCAGGGAAATAATGGGTATCCTGAATTGAGGAAGCTAGGTGGTGCAATGAATAGAGTCCTCTGGGCTTTGAGTTGGGAAGACCCTATTTCAAATTCAGCCTCAGACACTTACTGGCTATGTGACATTGGGCAACTCACTTAACCCTGTTTGCCTCAGTTTCCTCATCTGTCAAATGAGTTGGAGAAAGAAATGGCAAACCACTTCAGTATCTTTGCCAAGAAAACCCCATGGACAGTAGTAATATGCTGTGGTCCACAGGGTCACAAAGAGTCAGACATGACTGAGCAACAACAATGCCCTGAAATAAGAAGAAAGGAAACTGGTTCATATGTAGGAAGCTGTATAGATTGAGGCTCTTTATTCTTAACAATTTGTGAGGTAATTCAAGTATCTTTCCTCATTAGGCAAAAGAGGAAACTGGAACTTAAACTGAATTGCTCACAGTCATGTGGATAGTAAGTGAAAGAATTTGGACTCAAACCCACTCTCCTTGGACAAGCCACTTAGCCTCAGTTTCCTCATCTGTCAAAAATAACTGAGCCCTGATAAGCAAGTTACATTCATTAAGGCCGCACAGACCAACATTGTGCCTGATACAATGGTGATATGAAGATTTTAATTCAGGTCTTCTGACTCTAATTTTAGAAGACCACTTTTGAAAAAGCAGATAACTTGGTAAATGCCTACAGATTGATTTCTCTCCTTTCTCCTGGAAGAATGCAGTCACCGGGACACTTGCCCTGAAACCCTGTCTCCATTGTACTAGTCATACTCATCTTGTTTTTCTAAGGTTTTCTCAACACAAAGAGACTTGACTTCTTTGTCTTTAGTCCATAAAGATAGTTTATATTGTCTGCTTTTAATTAGCACTGGCCAATCTCCCCTCTCCAACCTTGAATGGCCCCCTCTTCTGAAATTTATTAAGGCAGCCCATCAGTGCACGGCCCTGCTTCTTGCTCTATTCCTAACATCAAGGCATAAAGACTGTAACCTCTCATTTCCTATGAAAATCCTACCTAGAACAGTTGCTGTAAGGCTCAAATGAGCTAATAACTTTGAAGCTTTTAGCACAGTATCTGACATATAGTAAATGGTAGTTATATATTAGCTATTTTTACTATTATTATTACCCTTCCCCTCCAATTGGATGGCACCTCCATTTAAAGATGGTGCCCAGGACAACTAAATCTCATTCCTCTCTAGGCTGTACTTTAGACTTCCTCTACCATTCTTGCCCTTCCCTTCCCCTAGCCAGGTACCTTTGCCCACTCCTCCCTTTTCCAGCTTCCTTTTATGTGTCATCTTCCCCATTAGAATGTAAGCTCAGTGAGAGAAAGGATTGTCTTTCAACTTGTATTTGTATTTCCAGTAATAAGCACTGAGTCTGATATGTAGTAGATGCTTTATAAACAACTATTGATTTGACTTAGCCAATATAATAAATTGTTAAAAAGGTCTGAGTCAAAAAAAGAATGAAAATGCAAGCAAAATACAGCTTTCCTACTTTTTTTCCTACTTTTTTCCCCCAACATTCAACCCAGGAATTTGGGCTCTATAGGTCTCTCTAATCTTAAAAACCTAGGTTCAATAATGTATCTTGATAAATTTTACTGACCAACCCACTCTCATATAAGCACTTCCAAAAAAGCAGAATATATTGATTGAGCATACAAAATTATGATGTAAATTGATTAATTTCAGGAAATTTTAGCTTAAAAGCAATATTCAAGTCATTTGTCATGAAAAATGGGAAGTTAAATTAACCCTTCTTCAATTCATTTAAGACATAACTGTCTGCAAGGAAATGTGCCAGGTACTGAGATATGAAGAGGAAATAAGAGACTGTCTTCAGAAAGCTTACAATTTAGTAGAGGGGAGAAGTTATATATCCAAATAACTGCAAGACAAGGAAGAAGGAGACAGAGAAGGACAGATTCAGTTCAGTTCCATCAATTAATGTCATTGAGCACCTACCATACAGTAAGCCCAGTCTTACAAAGACAAAAACAAAACAATTCCTGCCCTTATAGAGCTTACATTCTATTGGAAACCTAGTCAGAGAACTTGGAAAAGGCTTGTATATGAAATGATTCACAGTAAAGGGGGCAGAACAAGGAGTACAATTTATATAATGTAGAGAAAAACAAAAGAAAGACTTTAGCTCTCTAATCAACAAAATAACCAGATATGAATCAAAAACAGTCATCCCAATATGAGAGTTGAGAGAAGGATCTGTGAATGCTTAACCAACAGCAGAAAAGATGCAGTGGGGGACATGACAAACATATTGAAGTATATGAAGGGCTATCTTGTGGAAGGAGGATTAAATTTGTTCTGGTCGGCCCTAGAAAGCACAACTAGCAGTGGTGAAAGTTGGAAAAGAGGCAAATTTAGACTTGATGTCACAAAAATCTTTCTGACATTTAGAGTCCTCCAAAAGCAGAAGGAACAGTATTAGAGCATAACTGAGTTCCCTCCACTGAAGGGTTCTTCAAACAGAAGCTAGGTTTCTCCTTGTTGGATATTTCATAGTGGGTGTTTTTTGTTGTTGTTATTGTTGTTGTTGTTTTTTCACAAATTGGACTAGATAGCCACTGAAGAACCTTCTGGCTCTAAAATATTATGATTCTGAGATTCTGTAATGGGAGGTCTATGTTCAAGTTTGGCTGGAATATCAAGTATATAAAAGGTTGTTGTTGTTTGCCCTTTGTTCTCAAAGAGGACCAATGACATCACAAGGGTGATGTTTTGACTTGTGTGTGAATTGGATATGAGTGTGGCAGAGCTATGCAAAGTTGTCAGCTTCACTCTCTCCTCCAGAGTCATCCAAGTCCAACAGCAACACTTGACATAAGAGGTTATGTAATATGGAGTAAGTTTGGAAAAGTCAGAGAGCCAGATAATGAAGTCTCTTGAATGTCATGATAAGGAATTTCATTAACCAAAAGGGGAGCTACTGAAGTCTTTTTTCCATAGTGAGGTGACCTTATCAGAGTAGTGCACTGGGAAGTGTGTACCCTGTGACATGAAGAATGAATTTGAAAGGAGAAAAAACAACAAAAGGATGAATGAATGAAAAACATTCATTAAGGACTTACTAAATGCCAAGCACTGTGAATGCAAATGTAAATGCAAAAGCAAAGACAGTCCCTGTCCTTAAGGAACCTAAATGTGTAGCATCCTGCACAAATGGGCTTGGTCCCTTGAAGGACAGCCCTGAGACACTGTCTAGAGTAAGGGAGGTGTGACTCTGTTGGTGGAGGAGAGAAGATGGGGACAGAGAGAAGGAGAAAGACTTTAAATGTCTGATGAGATGCCCCAAAAGCCATAGTCATGTGCTGAGTAGCCAGCACACCAACATGCCCCTTTATTTCCCAGTACCCCAGAGACTGTTCAGAGTGTGTGAAATCATTACCTCATTCCAGAGTTACAGAACATCCTGTTTTATATTCTACCCCCTTAACTAATCTGTATGTGCACCCTAATTCCTCTTTTACTACTTGCTTTGATAAATGTTTGCTCTCTATCTATCCATGATTATAACTGATGAGATGATTTTAGGGAGCCAGTGGATATAAAGCTGTTAGCTTCACCGTCTGGAGCAGGTCTACTTCACTTCCCCCTTCCCTGAAGTAAAGAGAAAAAGATAATTTTTACTCTGACCCCCCCCAAAAGAATCATACCTCAGTCTGCAAATATCTGATAGCTTAGTAGTCTTCTCAAAGATCAAAGAGCAAAGGAATGATCCCCCAGTCACAATCATCCTCCTCCACAAAGATGGAAATCCCATCTTCCAGAGAAGTGGGGTAGAAAGGTCTAGATCATATATATCTAGAAACACAACCCATACTACACTGAAAATCGCCTGATGAGATAAGGCACCAGACACTGGGGTCCTCTACTGTGCTGATCTGCCAAGCATTCAAACTACTGCAGGGAGTGTAACTCCCAATGGGCTGGCCAGATAGCCTGCATGCCCAATGCGCATTTACCTAAAAGACTATTTTACGGAGAACTCACACAAAGTGCTCACACAGAAGTCAGAAGTGGTAAAATGGCACTCTGAAGCTCTCTGAAAAAGTTTAGTATTAATTGTGAGACATGGGAGATGTTCACACAGGACTGCCCAGCCTGGCATGCCTGTATCAAAGAAGGCACTGGGCACAAAGGAATCCTGAGATGTGCAAATCTAGAGATATCTCTATCCCAAATGTTCAAATGGACTATTTGTATCCAACCTGTGGTAGAGCCTTTCGAGTTCATATTTGACTAACTACTCAGAGTCAAACACACTGCTCCTTGACCCCAAGATCATGATATCATTGATCCTCTTTGAGTAGGAAGAATGAACACATAATTGGATGTAGGAAGCTACATTAATATACTGGGAACTACACTAATAAATCCCAGCAACCAATCACACAACAGATGAACACACAGAATGTGAGTAGGTGAGGCTATAAGAGACCCCCTTCGAACACACACACACACACACACACACACACACACACACACACACACACACACAGAGTATATTGGATACTAAAAAGAAAGTCCACTTCCCCTTCCTCAAAAACTGAGAGTATATTGATGAGATGATAGAGTGGCTAAAGGGAATCACATTCCTTCCCACCTGCTTACTGGTTCAATGCTTGCATCTCCATTAAACTGATTTCTTTTCCCTTTGGAAAAAAAAAGGTTGAGTTTAGGAGGGAAAAACTGACTGCCTATAAGCTGATTCTTGGGATAATTCTTGTTTGGTTGTTTCAGTCATGTCCAACTCTTTATGGCCACATTTGGGGTTTTCTTACCAAACATACTAGAATGACTTGCCATTTCCTTCTCCAGCTCATTAGTCAGATGAGGAAACTGAGGCAAACAAGGTTAAATGACTTGTCCAGGATCACACAGCTAGTAAGTATCTGAGGCTGGATTTGAACTCAGGTCTTCCTGAGACCAGGCCTGGTGTTCTATCCACTTCATCTGCCCTCTCATAAGTAGCTATTTAATAAATTATAGTCCCTTTGTCTCTTTTGCTACACTTTCTGAAACAAATGATCAATTATTTAAGCATTAAGTCATACTGGGGTGATGGGATGATAGAGATACCTGGCTTACATTCTACCATATGCTAACCTATAAAATACAGTTCTACCTTTGATAGTGTTTATGTGATTTAAAAAAAATTTTTTATTGTAACACACTCTCTAGTTGGGTTTTTAGTATAACGCACTCTCAGGTTGGGTCTCCAGAAGGAAACTGACTGATTCTTCTTGTGGTTTTAGGAATAGTTCTGAGGGGATGGAGTTTCTAGTAATGTGGCCTACAAGTCCTCATTAACAACTAGCCAGTATATGTCAATTAGCTTTTAGAAAAATGATTTACTGAAAATATAGAGTATAAACAATTGGTACTAAACAGCTTCCCCCAAAAGTAGGGGCACACTTTCCCCTTGTCCCTGGGGAGAGTGGGTTCAACCTTAAATTACAGAACAATGGTCATGAGTAATGACCAGAGGACACATTTGCAAAAAGGGCACTTCTGACTCCTGGCCCCAGAAGTCCTTTTCTCCCTTTGTAGAGGAATTGTGAAGTTCCCCTTATGTATTGTTCCCCATTGGACTATCAGTCAAATTGGGCCCCAAGAGATAGTGCTAGTCATTAGTCCACAGCCAGCATTTCTTTCTGCCACAAGCCGTCATAGACCTTAGGTGACTGTCTTTCCACATTTATATATTGGAATTTCCTAGGTCATCAACCACTACTGAAACAGGCGGCCACACAGCTGTCTCAAAATGTTGGTGGGACACCTGGTGGGACCTCTGGATTTATCAAACTCACCAGATCATGTGGGCACTCCCATCTTGAAATACTAATTTGCCTAAGATCAGAAAAAAAAAATAAAGAGGTACCATGTTCTCAGGGCAAAGGGCAGCTGGATCAAGGAATGCAGTCAGGTTCCCCTTTCCCTCAGGCAGCCAAAGCATCAAGGAAAGAAATCTGAGGGATAGGTGGTACATCCCTTTTGTGTACATACTCAAATTTCAGCTTGGCTACTCTGGATCATCTGTTTCCAAGTCACTCATGCTAGAAAACCAGCTTCTCAAAGTTTCTACCTTATTGAACTATAAGTAGGCAGAAAATATCTGTGCATGCTTCAAGGACTATCCCTAATAGACCAGTCTACACACTGCATAAATCATGGGTGGTTCTTAATTATTTAAGAATACTTATTCATACAGTTAGGGACAGTTATGTGGTGCAATGGATAGAGAGTCGGGGTTGGAATTGGGAAAATCTGGCCTCAGACACTTACTAGTTATGTGACCCTGGGTAAGTCACTTAACCCTGCTTGCCTCAGTTTCCTCATCTGTAAAATGATTTGGAGAGGGAAATAGCAAACCCTCTAGTGTCTTTCCTAAGAAAACCCCATATGGGGTCATAAAGAGTTGGACACAACTGAAAATGCTTGAATAACAAATTCGTATACTTATCTCTTATGGCTGGTCATGACAAGTAGACAGCCAGAGTACTCCACTGGTAGCCTCATGAGGGTGGGAAAAAGCAGAGAATGCCTGCAGCATACTGGGTGGACTGTCTGTGATGAATTTTTGGAAGAACATGGACAAGAGTGAGATGAGAAGCATAGGAAGGCATGGAAGGATTGGGATCTGCATTACTAGAGGAAGCTACTGAATTAATAAGGCCACAGATCATTTGATATTTGAACACCATCCATCTCCATGTCATTACAATACAGTCCCGTTCATTTTATTCTTCTTTCTGTTAGCTAGCAGTGTAACAGATGAACCTGTGATCAAGGAGGTTGAAAAAAAGGGAGACAGATGAGATTAGCATATTACTGACTAAAGAAAAAGAAATTAATCAAGCTGCTCAACAAAGTGCTGCCTCTCTGTTGACTACTTTTCCATTTCTTCCTATTAAGTCTGGTTTTCAATTGTGTGATTAAATGTAGACCCTTTAAAGATGATCGATTCAGTAGCCTTAGATTCCAGTACTATGCTGGTCAATGTTTAACAACCAGCTCTCCAGGAGAGGAAAAGTCCCCACAAGAAACTTTTAAGTTTAAGCTGCACTATTAACACTTTCTTCAGTCTGTCCAGTCAACAATAATTGGCCCTCAGAGCCAGCTTGAGCACATCCTTGCCTGACCCAAGCCCATTCTCCCTTCTCTAGTCCCCAGAAAACAGTCTGCCAACAAGACCTAATGAAGTCCAGAAGTTATTCCTGAAATACCTCACCATATTTTCCTTAATTTGGTTCCCTCCTCCTTATGAATTTCATTTGAATTACATTATCACAGACTCTATTCTGTTCTCTAGTTGTCTCATATGCATGTCTTGCCTCCCAATTAGGCTATGTTGTCAGAGAAGAGGCTCTGTGTCTTATGCTTCATTTCATCTTTAATAATGCCCAGCATAGTAAAGAGCATACATTATATATTCCATAAACACCCTTTGTTTTGCTGTTATTATGGTGAGCACTATAATTACCTTGCCATTTATGCTCTTTATGTGACAGATGAGAATGAAGGCTGTTTCTTTTTATGGCGGCAAAAAAACTCGGGAAATTCAGGGGTGCCCATTAATTGTGGAATGGCTGAACAAATTATGGTGTACGAATATGGTGAAACAAATTCATGCCATAAGGAATAATATAGGAGAAGTTTTCAGAGAAACCTGTGAAGACTTGTATGAACTGATGTAGATTGAAGTGAACAGAACCAGGAAAGCAATTCATACTATAATGACATTTTAAAAGGAACAAGTTTGAAAGATACAAATCTGATAAGTGCAATGATCAATAAAGATTCCAGAAGAGCAATGATGAAAAATACTAACCACCTCCTGACAGAAATGGACTTGGGCTTTCAGCTCCCGTGCAAGGAATAGGATTAACAAAACAATGAATATAGGACAGGATATATTTAACTCATATTTGAGCCCATAAATTGTCAAAAATAATTCCCCTTCCTTCTCTTGTGGGACTCTGCCTAGGTTCTGCACAGTCTTCCAATCTTAAAGTGATCCCCTAGAGTTGGCAACCACACTGGCATGCCCAAGATGGCTGCTAGCACAGGTAGGAAAAACAGCTGTTCAAAAGGTCAGCAATCTTTTTTTTTAATTATTCATTAGTTCAGGGGAAAAATCAGGACCCTAAACTTCAGAGAAAATCCAAACAAAGAAAATACAAGCAGAGAAATAAAGACCTACAGACAAGACTTCTGTATAAGAAATTAGCACAGAACAACAGACAGATCCAACCATCTGACCAAGGCAATACATACAGAGTTGCCAGAGAGAGAAGTATGAATATCTGGGTTTTTCAAAGACAGGGCACTCCTTAATAGCTACCCAGAGTTTCATCTGGTCTAATCACAAGAACATTCTTTCAGTGTTAGCCCCAAAGCAAAATGTTAGCCTCAGACTATATATGCCCTTTTTTTTTAAACAAATGCTTTATTAACTTCTGTTTTACATCATTCATTTCCGCCAGATTTTGAGTTACAATCATTTTCCCCCCATTATTCCCCTACCCAACCTCCCAGAACAGTAATCCCACAAGATATCGCTTCTTCCAATCTGCTCTCTCCCATACCTTCTCCCATACCCCCATCGACTTTTCCATTAGAGGAAGGTGAGTCTTTGCATCCCAATGCCTGCACGTCTTATCTCCCTATTACAAGCAAAAGAGTATTAATAATAGTATTTATATATATTTGAAACATTTAATGTTAAGAGCTCGAATTTCAGATCCATTTCCTTCCTCCCTTGTCACCCATTCCCTCTGGGGAGATAAATAATTCAGTATATGTTGTACATGTCTAGCTATGCAAAACATTATCATAGTAGATATATTGTACAAGGCTGCTTATAATTCCCTCCCACTCATCCCACCCCCCACCTTGTCCATTCCCTACATGATCCTGTCCCACTTTTATAGTGGGTACTTCCAACCTCCCCTCTCCCCAAGGATGCCCTCCCATCCATCATCCCTCCTCCCATCCCCCTTCCCCCTATCCTGCTGCAGGTTGAGATATCCCATTTACTATGTATGTCATTTTCTCCCTGAACCAAATTCAGTTTGAATGTGGTTTTGCCTTTTTAGCCTTCCTTATTCTCCCCTCTTTTGCAACCACTTCCCCTTGCTTCTTCTGCATGGGATAGTTTACACTACCCTGTCTCTCCCCATCTCCTCTTGCCACTTTCCTCTCTCACCTCATAATTTCATCCCTTGAGTATTCTCCCTTCCCAACAAATTCAACCTATGCCCTCTATCCATATAACTGTAACCATATACACACACATTCACATATGTATTCATATGACCACAACCCCTTCTTCCATTATTTTCATAGTGAGAAAGATATCATCAGTCACAGTTATTGCTTTTCCATATAGGAATGTAAATAGTTCAACTTTGATAAGTTCCTTTTTATTTCTTTTCCCTGATTACCTTCTCAGGCATCTCTTCCTTCTTGTGTCTGGATGTCAAATTTTCTATTCAATTCTGGTTTTTCCTCAAGAATGCTTGAAAGTCCTCTATTCCACTGAATGACCATATTTTCCCCTGAAACAAAATACTCAGTTTTGCTGGGTAGGTGACCCTTGGGTTCATTCCCAGTTCTTTTGCCCTCTGGAATATCATATTCCATGCCCTTGATCCCTCAGTGTAGAAGCTGCCAGGTCCTGGGCTATTCTGATTGTGTTTCCACAATATTGAAATTGTTTCTTCCTGGCTGCTTGTAGTATTTTCTCCTTGATCTGGGGATTCTGGAACCTGGCTATAATATTCCTGGGAGTTTTCTTTTTGGAATCTTTTTCAGGAGGTGATCGGTGGATTCTTTCAACCCCTATTTTGCCCTCTGGATCTAAAACATCAGGGCAATTTTCCTTGAGAATTTCTTGAAGGGTGATTTCTAGGTTCTTTCTTTGATCATGGCTTTCAGGTAGTCCAATAATTTTTAAATTGTCTCTCCTGGATCTATTTTCCAGGTCAGTGGTTTTTCCCATGAGATATTTCACATTGCCTTCTAATCTTTCATTTATTTGGATCTGCTTAACAGCATCTTGATTTCTCATAAAGTCATTAGCTTCCATTTGCTCCAGTATAACTCTGAAGGAATGAATCTCCTTAGTGAACTTTTGAGATTCTTTTTCCATCTGGCAAATTCGACTTTTTAAGGCATTCTTCTCCTCATTGCCCTTTTGGGCCTCCTTTGCCATTTGAGTTAGTCTATTTTTTAAGATGTTGTTTTCCTCAGTCAGGCTGTTGACCCTCATTTCATACTTTTCCTGCATCCTTCTCATTTCTCTTTCCAATTTTCCTCCACTTCTCTTATTTGATTTTTAAAGTCCTTCTTAAGGTCCTCTATGGCCTGCAACCCGCTCATGGTTTCCCCTGGGGCTTTTGGAGCAGGACTTCTGACCTCACAGTCCTTTTCCTGCTCTATGCCCCCAAAATAGGAGTCTAGGGTTGCATTTTTCTGTTTCCTTTGCCTTAGCATGTTGCCACTTAATTACTTGACTTTTGGGCTTGTTGCCACACTATGGCTTTAAGGCCAGATAGAGGAATTTTCGTCCCGAACGTGTGGGGGGCAATTTCCGTTTCTGGCAAGCTGTAAACCCACCCACGACTTCCACCCTAGATCACAATCCAGATCCAGGGAGGTTAAAGCAAGAGCGATTACCCCCCAAGACTGATCGCTGGATCTCCCTACAAATTTGCAGGCTGGGAGCGGGAGCTGCCTCTGAAAACTACAAAATGGCGTTTGTCCTCAGCGGCTTCTAGCCCCCAAGGGAGGGAGCCGACGCATTCCCTAATACCAGTCCCAAAGTCCATAGGACACTAACCTCTTACTTTGTCCCAGGCAAGTCTATGTTGATAATTCTGGAGTCGCCACAGCTCCTGGTGTTCTGGGGTTCTTCCAGCTGGCTGCTGGCCCTGCCACCCTGGGGCTAAAACCTCGGCTCATGCGGACCTGGGCTCGGCTCGGCTCTGCTCCTGCGCTCTGCGCGCTGCACGCTGCCAGGTCCCAGACCACTGCACTGGTCCTTCCTGCAGGGCTGCTGGGCTGTCCTCAGCGGGAGTTTAGCTTCTCTGTGTCGTTCTGTAGGTGCTGGGGCTCCAGAAGTTGTTCAGAGTCCCCTTTTACATCGTTCGGGGGGAATGTGGGGGCAGAGTGGCTTGGATGAGCTATTTCTACTCCGCCATCTTGGCTCTGCCCCCCTATATATACCCCTTTTTAATTTATTTTTTTAAACAAGAAGTTTATTTAAACAACAAGATGTTTGACTTGAAGGGAAAACTATCTAGGATCAATTTCTTTCTTTTTTTTTTTTTAAAGCAATTGGGGTTAAGTAACTTGCTCAAGGTTACACAGCTAGTCATTATTTATGTGTGGGTGCTCATTTTCTGAGGCCGGATTCGATCCCGGGTCATCCCAACTCTGAGCCCGGCGCTCTTACTCACTGTGCCACCTAGCTGCCCCAATCAATTTCTTTATAGTAATTTATCCCTACTGAGAGACAGAGATTACCCTACATGTAACAGCTATGTACAAAAAAGTTATAAAATCGTCCTCGGTTTTACAATGATAAAAGAAAAACATTGAAATTATCCAATCAAACAAGGTATGCAAGTATTTTTTTTTGTGGGTTTTGTTTTTGTTTTTTGTTAAACAGTGAAAGCAAAATAACTTACTGGAATATAAAGATAAAAGTTGAATGAGCATGCCACTAATGGAGAAAAGGGATATTTTCACAGAACCAGTTTGTTTTTTCCCCTCCCCATCTCCATTTGATGTTGATACCATCGGCCATTTAGTTTTAAAAAATATGCATTATGCCTGTGCACATACACAGTTACTTTATGTACAATAAAGCAATGGGGAAGGGAATCAAAGAAGAGAGAAAACTATACTGCAGTAGTCAGGATGTGGATGAACCCAATCTTGGTTTTCTAATTGTGAATGTATTGTTTTCCTTGGGAGCACAGTTCTGGAGCAGAGTTGTAGATTTTCTTTTTAGTAAGCACCTCCTGTCTGCTGCTGGAATACATCAATTGTATCTTCATCCTCCATTTCCAACTGTGCAGGTGTGTGTTTCATTGATTGGTTGCCCATCAAATCGGAATCTGATCTGCCTCATTGACAAGCCCTGTCATTCACAATAGGCTTTCATTAGTTTACCAAGTGGTGTGTGCCTCTTAATCTTAAATTGCACCACCCAACCATCTTGCCCTGCCACCTTCAAATTAATGTGGTTGTTGTTTTCAGTCTTGACTCCTTTCTTCAGCTTTTTGTCGGCCATGGCAAGTCTGGGGGTCTCCTCAGCCGTGGCTTCACAAAAGAGGCACCAGGATGGTCCACTCCACGGGAACGGAGGGAGAAGCAGCAGCGGCAGGAACAGGAGGAGGGGGAGGAGGAGGAAGATGAATATATATACCCTTTTTAGAACCAGAGGACATCACAACCTTCATGGACTCAGTGCCTAATTAGAAATTAATAAAAGGTGTGAAAGCCTTCCTACAAGCAAGCCTCCCCTAAGCAAGCTTCTCTTAATGGGCTCCATGTGAGGCCTATTAATGGATGGAGAAGATCTTATATTCCATTAACATTACAGCTATACCCAAAAGCAGGAAAAGAAATATGGGTTCCTAGAAAGAAGTCTCACCTTACAATGAGGAGTCTCCAAGATTGAACCCAGTGTATGTGAACTTAAAACTTTAGTATGGGTTATACTGTGGGCACTTTCTGGGATCATTGACTTTATTTGGAACCTAAGCTTTCTCTACCACCAGTAATTAACTTTAAACTGATCTTTTTTTTTTAAAGCAATTGGGGTTAAGTAACTTGCTCAACGTTACACGGCTAGTCATTATTTATGTGTGGGTGCTCATTTTCTGAGGCCGGATTCGATCTCGGGTCATCCTAACTCCGAGGCCAGCGCTCTTACTCACTGCGCCACCTAGCCGCCCCAAACTCCACTGACTCTTTTTTTTTTTTTTTTGCTTTTTGGAGGGCAATTGGGGTTAAGTAACTTGCCCAAGGTCACACGGCTAGGTTTTCGTTTGTGTGTGCGTTAAGTGTCTGAGGTCAGATCCGAACTCAGGTCGTTCTGACTCCAGGGCCGACGATCTACTCACTGCGCCACCTAGCCGCCCCTTTAAACTGACCTTTGAAAAAGGACATTATGCAATTGTATGTTGGGGGTGAGTGGCTACCATTACTTCTGAGTTATTAAAGACTCACTAATGGGTATGGATCCTATCAAGAGATTTTATTTGAGAAGAGTTCCTACAAACTGACAAGAGTACCGCTGAAAGTCCATTGCTGTTGGCTCTCTAGACTACTGTAATCTAACATGAGTCCCTCAGGGATACAGAGAAATACATTATAGGAGTTGACATTTCATAAGTTGCACTGAACCTCTAGAAATGCAATAATGACTCAGAGGGTGGAAAAACGGACTTTGATCTGAAAAGCTTGATGATGGTTGTTCCAAGAACAATTGCTGTAATACAGCGTGATGGCTTTCTATAGGATATTCAGAAAAGAGGGACACTACTAGGAAGCACTTTGAATGGGAACTCCATCCAAAGTAGTGAGATGATTTGATCTCTCTCTCTCTCTCTCTCTCTCTCTCTCTCTCTCTCTCTCTCTCTCTCCCTCTCTCCCTCTCCCCCTCTCCCTCCCTCCCTCTCTCCTTGCTGATCGATTTCTTCAAATCCCCAAGAGAAATGTTATAGCTGGAGTGGACTGGAGCTGAACTCAGCAAAAAGGAAGATGAATTCTTAACTTACTCTTCTCCTCTGCTATTGTCAGCAAGCATTTTCCACACACTGTTTCCTTTTCATGAAACTATTCTTAATTCTTTGTTTTTTATATAAAATTACAAGCAGCCATAAAGATCATGAGATCTGTGATCTTTTTTAATTGCATACAAAGGACTGCAACAGAGGAAGCCAGTAAATGGCTCTGATTTGGCACAGAGAAAGGCAGAGATCTAAGCCTCTGTCTAAAATATCCAGAGTTTTGGTTTTGTTATTATTCTGGCTTGCAGGCTCTGAGCTGTAACTAATGAGAGAATATTATGGTTCTGATTTTTTTATTAACAACTTTTGATATATTTTCCAAGAGCAGATTTTAAATTGCAACTGAATCTTCCTCCCTCAAGGTTAAATCCATAAGCCAAGTATCCAGGGTGCTCTGGTAAGGGATATAGAAGAATGTGTGAACCGTCTTGTCTTCTCTCCCCCCTCACCCCAGAGTTTGTCCAGCAGAAGGCTGGGACTGTGACTTTATAGTTCAGCCTTGTGGGATGAGGAAGGCATAGTTGAGAAAGAATGACTATGCCCCCAAATTCCAAAGTCGGGGATCCCAAAGAGTATCTCTTACTTTCTGTTTCCTTGTAACCTTACCAGATAGCAATATCTACTGGTCACAGTAACATATTGAGGAAGACATTTCAGGAAGCAAGACAATGTTGTACTGAGAGGGTTCCCTGATACTATCAAATCTCTTCAGATGGAGGTTCAAGAGAAAGGTAATAGGCCAGAGTGCCCAAAGGTACTCTGGTGTAATTTGTAGGCACTGCAAATTTTTTAACTGATAGAGAAATAGTGAATGCACCCAAATATACCCCTGGAGAAACCCTCAGTTTTCTGAGTTTTTCTCCTGAGCAAGGTGTGAAATTCCCAGGAAGAGGTCAACTGTTTGATAAGACATTAATTAATTAATTCTTACCTTGTTCTGGTTAATTATCTCATCAACACATTGATGAATGAGTTCACGTAGTTCATTTGCCTGAGCTTCACTATTGAATTTGGCCTTTAAAAAAGAGTACATTACAGACTCCAAAGCCTGGACATCTGGTAAGATAGAGACAGGACACAGAAGAAGGAGGCTGGACATAGAGGAGAGCAGGGGCCACACAAATGGATACCATTCCTTGGCTGGTGGTCTGTATGATCACAGTGAATTATGTGGATAGTGCAGGAGTAAGAAGTGGGGTTAACTCTTTTGCCTGATGTAGGGAAGGGAAGAACTTAGTCCAAGATGGTACAAAAAGCCTACAGCAGTGACAAAGGCCCCTGAGTAAAGAGAGGAACACTACAGAAGTAGATTACTCATCTCCCTAGTGATCCAAGTGTTTTTCCACACCAAAAGTAGGAGGACAAGTCAGAATGAGAGTATATGTCTTTGGAAGATGAAAGTGAACCAGTATGGTTGGTTGCTTGACTGCTTGGCAATATGAGTTCTTTCCTCTCACAAATGAAGCTCACCTAGAATAATACTATATAATTCAAGAGGAAAGTATTAGATCTCTGTTATAGATACTTGCCAACTTCAACAAAACAAGTCATATTCATTGTGTGTGCATGTGAGCTAAGGGTCTTTTTCCTTTTGCTGGGGAAGATCTAGACACAAGCTAAATGCTGATGTTTCTAGAGGAAATCATGGGTGGGAGCAAAAATTTGATTGATAAGAGAAAGACTTTCACGAGTGAACACAGTCCTAATGAACTCAAAACTTCAGCAATAGAGCAAAGGCTCTACACAACTGCCTCCTAAGGAACTTGTTCCGTTATTGGACAACTCTTATTGGTTTTTTTTTGTTTGTTTGCTTTTGTTTTGTTTTGTTGCTTTTTGGAAGGGGGGGGCAGAGCAATTGGGGTTAAGTGACTTGCCCAAGGTCATCTGGCTAGTAAATGCTAAGTGTCTGAGGCTGGATTTGAACTCAGGTCCTTCTGACTCCAGGGCTGGCACTCTATTCACTGTGCCACCTAGCTACCCAACAACTCTAATTGTTAACAAATTCTTTAGTATATCTAGTCACGTGTGCATCCTTGTAACTTCTACCTACTGGTCCTAGTTCTCTCTGCTGAGGCCTAGCAGACAAATCTAATTCCCTTGGTGGGTCAGAAAAAAAACCAAAAGTATATTTATTGTACCTACTATGTGCCAGACACTATGCTAAGTCCTATCATAAGTTATGTAGGAGATTAAGACATATACAGTATCCATATTTTCTCGATCAAAATAACAGGACACCCAACATGACAAAATATTTTCCAGTATCATTGAATCACATCTTCTGAAATATTTGCATGTGGTTTACAGCTACAGTAAATTAGATATTATTTAGGTATAGGGAAGAGGTCTATAGTTTTGTTAATATATAAGGGGTCTCCTTCTACCAATACAAACTGACCCATACTCAAACACTTAAGAGTCTTTAGAGACTAAGAAGGTAGGTAACAGGCCCAGTATAAAACACACATTTGTCAGAGGCATGTCTTAAACCCATGTCCTGTTTCTGAGGACAGTTCATTATTCATTATACCACACTATTTCTCTCTTTAGGGATCCATATTATAAATAGTAAATAAGTTTTGAAGGTTATCCTAATAATTCTCTTTCACACTTACAGGGAAAAAGTAGAAATAACGGAGGAGGGAAACACTTCCTTTATGGGATAAACCAAGATTTTAGAATGTTTTGTTTGGAGTTTTTGTGGAGGGGGAAAAGGATGGTGGGAGGTGGCAGATGTCTCTGGAGAGAAAGGCCCGGAAAATATAAAGACAGGAGGATCGCTTATGTTTTCAAAATAGTAACAAAAACCCATGTTCTTAATGTGAGGTTATGAGAGTAAAACTCCAAAGCCATAAAAGTTGGGAAAGTCAGAATTAGGTGTTGAGAAGACTTGATAACCTCTTCCTTGATTCCAGAGTTTATACTAGGCCTCTCCCTGCCATGCCCAAATAAAATGTTCACTTTGCTCTGGAAAAATGAAAACCACATACAGAGCACTTCTAGCTTTAAAGTATCTTGATAGTTTATTATTGTCTGACAGTGGCTCTTTACAGAGGACCTAATTTTTACAAACCTCAGTAACCTTAAAAGATCAGGATATACCTACTCTGATAAGAGCAGATCAAAGATTAGAATGGTGTTGCTGTTTTTCCCCCCATGACAACCTTATCAGTGTCTGGGGTCTGCAAAGTTTTTTGTACCATGCTTGTATATTCCAAGAAAATTTTGTCGCCAAATTCAAGATATAGTCTGTACCGTAGTCTTAGGCCTTAGGCTAGGCAAGAGTTTGTCTATGTTAAGGCATTACAAAGCTTTCACCAAATTTTAGTCTGCACCATATTGAATAAACCATAATATAAATGACACTGAAATGCTGGTTATAAGATCATAGATCTAGAGTGAGATCTGCAACAAGAAGGGACCTGAGAGATCCTTTAGTGAAACTACCTAATTGGAAGACTGAAGCCCAGAGAAGTTAAATGATTTAGGATCAGCAATTTAGAGCTAGGAGACACCTTAAAAGTTACCTGTTTGGTGGAGCCAAGATGGTGGAGTAGAAACAGGACTTCTGCATGGCTCCTGCTTCCACCTCCTCCAATACATATAAAAAATGACTCTAAACAAACTTTGGAGCTACAGAACCCACAAGGTGGCAGAGAGAAACTAACCTCCTATTCAAGACAGCCAGGCAGAGCTCTGGGAGCTGAGCCAAGCCCCAAGTGAGCCTGAGGTTTTAGCCTCAGGGCACCTGGACCAGCCATGGCTAGGGATTTTGGGGGAGTAGATCACCAGAAGCTGTGGCAGTTTCCAGAATTATCAACCCATAAATGCCAAAGAAAAGTGAGAGGTCAATGGACTTTTATAACAGGGAGTCCAGGAGTGTGGTCTGGCCTCTGCCCCTGGGAGGGAGAAGTGGCTGAGGCGTGGCAGCTGCAGCCGCATGGCTGCTTAAGAGTTCCTGGCTTACAAATTGTAGAGGAACCAAGCGACCAGTCTGAGGGGGTAATCGCTCTTGCTTTAACCCACTTGGATATAGATCCCTGTCCTGGGGTGTGTGACAGTGTGCCAGAGCCAGTAGAGGCTTCTGAGAGGGCACCCAACTAATAGCTCCAGCAATTGAGAAAACCCCAGTGAGGTGGGACAAAGCTCTCCTCTCTGGAAGCAGAGTTCTACTGTGGCAAAAAACTGAAGAGCCAAGTGGTTGAGTGGCAACATGAGCAAGTGGGGGAGGCAGGACAAGCACAGCAGTCCGACTTTGGATTCCTTTTTTGGGGACAAAAAGGATTGGGGCATGGAACAGAGGAAGACAACAAAGTCAGAACTCCTGCGCCAAAAGCTTCCAACAAAAGAATAAGCTGCTTACGAGCTATAGAGGAGCTTAAGAAGGATTTTAAAAACCAAATAAGAGAAGTGGAGGAAAAATGAGAATGATGCAAGAAAATCATGAAAAAAGAGTCAACAGCCTGACTGAGGAAAATAACACCTCAAATGGCGAAAGAGGCTCAAAAAGGCAATGAGGAGAAGAATGCCTTAAAAAGCCGAATTTGCCAGATGGAAAAAGAATCTCAAAAGCTCACTGCAGAGAATAATTCCTTCAGAATTAGATTGGAGGAAATGGAAGCTAGTGACTTTATGAGAAATCAAGATGCTGTTAAACAGATCCAAACAAACGAAAGAATAGAAGGCAATGTGAAATATCTCATGGAAAAAACCAGTGACCTGGAAAATAGATCCAGGAGAGATAATTTAAAAATTATTAATTCAAAATCTTGTGGAAATGATGTAAACTAAAAATAAACATAAAATTTAATTTAAAAAAAAAAAAGAGGTAAAAAACAGTTACTGTTTGGGGCAGCTAGGTGGCACAGTGAAAAGAGAATTGGCCCTGGAGTCAAGAAGACTGAGTTCAAAACCAGCCTCAGACACTTAACACTTACTAGCTGTGTGACCTTGGGCAAGTCCCTTAACTCCAACTGCCCTGCCTTCCCTCTCTAAAAAGGAAAAAAAAAACCAGCCACCTTTTCCATTTACAGAAGAGAAAATTGAGGCCCAGGGTAGGAAAGTGAATCACCCAATTTTACATAGATAACTCATGGCTTAGTAGGATTCAAACCAAGATCCTTTGACTCCAAAGTCAATATTTGTTCCACTGCAGTCAGTCAACAAACATTTATTAAGTAGCTTCTATATGCCAGGAACCGTGCTAAGCAGTAGAGATACAAAGAAAGGCAAAAGGCAGTCTCTCATCAAGGACCTCACAGTCTAATGGAAAAGGCAGAATAAAAATAACTATGTGAGAACAAGAAATATGAAGGATAAATCGGAGATGATCAACAGACGGAAGGCACTAGCATTAAGGTGGATCAGGAAGAGCTCCTTGTAGAGAGTGGGATATTAGCTTGAAAGAAAGCCAGGGGAGGCAAGAGGAGGAGATGAGGAGGGAGAACATTCCAGACATGGGAGACAGTTAATGAAAATGCCCAGAGTCAGGAGATGAATTTTCTTATGCAAGGAACAGCAAAGAATCCAGGATTACACGATTGCAGAGTATGTGAGAGGGCATAAGGTGTAGGAGCACTGGAAAGGTAGGAAAAGGCTTTGAATTCCAAACAGAGGATTTTATATTTGATCTTAGCGGTGATAAAGAGACTGGAGTTTATCAAGAAGAGAGATAATACTGTTAGACATTTTGGTAAAAAAAATCACTTGGACAGATGAAGGGAGAATAATGAAAAGAACAAATCTTTAAGCTCCTCTTAAGCTAACCCTAAATAAAAAAAGCCTAAGGAGTATCTAGGTGGTGCAGTTAATAGAGCACCAGCCCTGGAGTCAGGAGGACCTGAGTTCAAATCTAGCCTCAGAAACTTAACAAAAAACTATCCATGTGACCTTGGGCAAGTCATTTAACCCCAACTGCCCTGCAAAAAAATAAAAAAGATAAAAAGGCCTAAAATCAGGGTAACAAAACTTGTTCAAATCAGTTTTCCTTTGTTCTGGTCTCAGGGACTCCCAAAGAAGAGTTGTGTGAACATCTCTGAAAGTCCCAGGTCTCAAGTTCCAGAACTTCTGCATCTATATGAAGCACTATTGGCTTACCTGATGAAGGCAACTGGGGAGGCTGAAAGTGAGAATAAGTATACATTTCAGCACATTTTGACAAACTAAAGGCTTAGTCACAGTGGTTTACTTAAGAGACATGAAATCAAGCTTTCAATTCTAAAGGCTCCATTCCCCAACTGATAAATGGCCAAAGGATATGAATAGGTAAACCTCAAAAGAGGAGATCCAAGTTATCAACAACTATATGAAAAAATGTTCCAAATAATTAATAATTAGATAAATTAAAGTTAAAACAACTCTGAAGTTCCATCTCACACCCAACAGTTTGGAAAAATTGACAAAAATGACACGTTAAAAAGACTGTGGAAAAATAGGCACATTCATAGATTTCTGGTAGAGTTGTGAATTATTCTAGATCAGGGGTGAGGAACCTGTAGTTTCAAGGCCACATGTGGCCCTGTAGGCCTTCAAGTGTGGCACTTTGACTGAATCCAAATTTCACAGGAAAAATTCCCTTAATAAAAGAATTTGTTCTGTAAAACTTGGACTCAGTCAAAAGGTCACAAGCCCAAGGCCACATGTGACTTCAAGGTCACAGGTTCTAGATAATCCATAAAGCAATCTGGAACCATTTCTCCAAAGTCACTATACTGTACAGACCTTTAACCCAGCAATAGACTTCTACTAGGTCTACAACCCTACAATAGACCTCTACTAGATCTAGATATATACAAAAAGATTTTTAGCAGCTCTTTTAGTAATGGAAAAGAGCTAAAACTGAGGGGAGTACCCATCAAGTGAGTAATGGCTGAACAAATCACAACATATGAATGTAATGGAATAATGGCATGAGATACGGCAAAATGGATGGATTCAGGAAAACCTAGGAAGACTTGTATAAACCAATGCAGAGTGAAATGAGAAGAACCAGGAGAACAATTTATACAGTCCCAATATTGTAAAGACAAACAACCTTGAAAGAATTAAGAGTTCTGATCAATTTAGTTACCAAGAATGATTCCAGAGCCCTACCTATCTCCTGTCAGAGAAGCAGTGGATTCAAGACCCAGAACAAGACATACAGTTTGGAGCATGGACAAAGTAGGAATTAGTTTTGCTTCACTATGCATATTTTTACAAGGGTTTTGTTTTTCTTTTTTTCTTCAAAATTAGTAATGGGGCAGGAAGAAGAGAAAAAATAAATTATTACTAATTAAAAAACAAAATAAAATGGAAAAAAATCAATTCTAAGAGGCCACTTGATAGGGAAGCACCTTAAATATTACCTGCCTCACAGGGTTGTTGTTAGGAAAGTGTTTTGTAAATCTCAAAATGCTCCAGAAATGTTATTATTAACATTCATAATAGTAAAAAAAAGTCCTCAAATTATAAAAGAACTATAGGGAATAGGGACTAACCTATGAATTTCATTAACATAAGGAATTCCCAGGTAAGGGTATCTACCAAGGCAAGTTGGCACCTTCTGTGCAAGGTATTGCCTTAGACTAGAGCTGTCTAAAAGACAAAGAGCTTACTTCTCCATGCTCACACAACCAGCACATGTGAAAAGTGGTTGAACTCAAATCTTCATGGTTCCAAGACCAGCTCTCTATCTATTACCCCACAGGAGCCTGGAAAAGAAGCATTCAGAGACTTTAATCCAGTGTTTTGTCTACTATTGCGTGAACCCATACTATTTTTCAATGATTTGTCCTATAACAACTGTTTTTCACAAGCCTTCATTTCTCCAAAAGGACAGACACCTGCTACAGAGTTCACTTCCTGCCCACAGAGTTTGTATATAAAATAGGGTTACACATAACCAAGTTTTGAATACTTTTTTCTCACTTCCTTGTAGGCTACATAAGAGTCAGACTTTGTACACCAGAATTCCTATGGAAATGTACAGAAGAGTCAAGGGAATGAGGTTATGGAGGTGGGGAGGGGGAAACAACACTTTGTTATGATGCTACAAAAGTCATCGGTGGCTAAGAAGTCATTGCCTCTGTGCAGTTCTGTCAGAAGATAGGCACCAGAATAAGTGTTCCATTAGATTCATTCACAACTGCTACCCAAGGCCAACCTTATGGGTATCAGTTTTCATCTTTTCTAGTTTGAGTCTTATTGTATTCTCTTCAATCATGACCAGGTCAACATGTGCCTGACCGGATACAATAAAACATAATTGTGTTGTCCTCTACGTGACATTTTTTTAAAAATGGAATCTAGTGGCATTGCTATCACAATGAACAAAAATTATATATATATGTATATATGTATATGTATGTAATTATATATGTATATATATGTAATTATATATGTAATGTAATGTAATTATATATATGTGTGTGTATATATGTATATGTATGTATGTATAGCTATTTTCTAATTCTCTATTGTTGCTCTAAGGCACAGGAAGACATGGCATAGATATTCTTTTAGAAATACAAATGTTCTTACTGTTATTGAAAATATCAACATATTTTAGTAAGCCTAAAAACTATTTAGATTTTTTTTCCCAGGGGAGAGCACAAACACAGTCCCCAACTACCACAAATTATTCAGTCGAGTTTCCCACATTTGTAGAAATCTCAAGAGGTAGCCCATCAGGAGTGCACTGAGTGATCCCTGTCCTGAAGAAACTAACTTTGTGATCACCCCTGCCAGATAAGTAATGTATTTTAAGGGAAAAGGTAAATATTTACAGCCAGAATTTCTGATAAAGGCCTCATTTCTAAAATATATAGAAAACTGAGTCAAATTTATAAGCCTAAAAGTCATTTCCCAGTTGATAAATGGTTAAAAAATATGAACAGTCAGTCTTCAGATAAAGAAATTAAATTTATCTATGGTCATAGAAAAATGCTCTAAATCACCATTGATTAGAGAAATGCAAATTAAAACAACTCTGAGGTACCACCTCACACCTATCAGATTGGCTAATATGACATAAAAGGAAAATGATAAATGTTGAAGAAGATGTGGGAAAACTGGAACACTAATGCATTGTTGGTAGAGTTCAGTGAACTGATGCAACCATTTTGGAGGGCAATCTGGAACTATGTCCAAAGTGCTGTAAAACTGTGCATCCTCTTTGATCTAACAATACCACTACTAGGTCTATATCCCAAAAAAATCATAAAAAGGAGAAAAGACCCACATGTGCAAAAATATTTATAGCAGCTCTTTTTGTGATGGCAAAAAATTAGATATTGAGGGGATGCCTGTCAATTGGGGAATAGCTGAACATGTTGTGATATATGAATGGAATGGAATACTATTGTGCTATAAGAAATGATGAGTGGGCAGATTTCAGAAAAACGTGTAGAGGATTTGTAAAAAAACAAAACACACATACACAAAACCTGTTGAGTGAAGTGAGCAGAATGAGAACATTATACATAGTAACAGAAACATTGTGAGATGATCAACTATGATAAACTTAGCTCTCCTCAGAAATACAGTGATCCAAGACAATTCCAAAAGACTTGTGATGGAAAATGCTATCCTCATCCAGAAAAAGAACTATAGAGTCTGATTACAGATTGAAGCATACTACTTTCACTTTTTTGGTTTTTTTTTTCTCTTGGTTTTTTCCCTTTAGTTCTGATTCTTCTTTCACAACATGACTAATGTGTAAATATGTTTAACAAGATTATACATGTATAACCTATATCAGACTGTTTGCTTGAGGAAAGGGGAGCAGAGGGAGGGGAAAAATTAGGAACTCAAAATCTTATAAAAATGGATATATAAATACTGAATACTATCTTTTTACATGATCTTTTTACATGGAAAAAATAAAATACTATGAAGTGGAGGAGAGGAAGATAAATATATGTATTCACCTTACAAGTTTTTTGGTAACAGAACTCCATCTGTTAGGAAATGTTCCTGTGTATATACTCAAATAGATCTCACTGTAGTGAACATTCCCTCCAATAATACAGATTACAATTCATTCTTGCCTGACTAGCTTTGTGACTTCTGCATATTTTCCCAGAAGTTTGCTGGGAGGGATAGACCCAAATGGAATTTCCTGTCCTCAACAAAATCTCATGTCATGAAGAGTTTAATCCCAAAACTTTGTGATAGCTTACTGTTTGCTATGAGTGCTGAAGGAAGCAACCTGAGAACATGAAATATACCCGAAGGAGTCAGGGTATGAACCAAGATATAAATTGTATAGTTTAAATTTTAATATTTTATTTCATCTCTTGGACTAGATTAAACTTGGCCAGCCAGGAGTTATTAAAAGAAGAAAATGATAAAGTCACTTCCCCATAAAGTTTGGATTTATTTTACTAAGTTTGGGGGAGCAGCCCAGGTATTTTCAGACTTGAATACCCTCTGGTGGCCAATGGAAATACTTCAGGCTATATTTAAAAGTGTCTATACTAAGTGAATGTGCCTTGAGAGACTAAAAGAGACTCTGACAGCTCAAATAATACATTGGCTGATGACTAACTCAAAACTAAGTCAAACTTTTGGCTAGATAATTAATCCAGTAAAAGCTTTCTTCCTGAATGGATAAGGAAACCATGTAGAGTGTATGTCACACACATTTAGTCTAATCCACCTGCTTTTACAACTTTACTTTCTTTAATAATATTGCTATCTCCTCCTCCTCCTCTCCTTCTTTCTCTCTCTCTCCCTCTCCTCTCCTCTCCTCTCCTCTCCTCTCCTCTCCTCTCCTCTCCTCTCCTCTCCTCTCCTCTCCTCTCCTCTCCTCTCCTCTCCTCTCCTCTCCTCTCTTCTCCTCTCCTCTACTTTTCCCTCTCTTTCCTTTCTCTCATCATGCTCATTATGAAAATCTCTGCAGATTTCTTTTGTATTTTTTTTTCTATTTTCTTCTGTTTGTTGTCCTTCCAACTTAATCCTTAAGTGCCCTTAGGATTACTTGGCTTAGTTGGATCTCTGATCCAATTTTCTTTAAACTAGTTTTGCCCTCCATTGTTTTTCTCAGCGGTGGAGGGAGGCAATAATACTCATAATCTTCCATCATCATTCTCTGTAATATTTTAAGAGCAGGTTCATATTCTATATCTGGGTTGCACTTGGCCACCATATCTTTCTGATGGCAAATGACATGGCAAGTGATGGCAGACTAGAGCACTTTTTAGGTTCTTATGTCTCCTTTTCTTGATTTCATGAAACATCTATTAAGCAGATGACTTCTGTTTGAAATTATTGTTGTCCATGTCTATGCCCTTCCCTCTGTGCATATACAATTTTTCATCATCCATAGATGAGAATAATGTTTTCATTTCATGCCATATCTTTTTCTCATTTTTAAGTTTTGTGCTTTTTTATCTTTAATCTAAGCCTGTGGTCTGAGTATACAACTGACAGTTGATTTAGGAATGACTCTCACGTTGGTAACAAGTAATTTCTTGTCAGTTAAATTATAATCTTTCATTTTTTGGTGATATTCTTCAGATTCTTTTCTTGAAGAGAGTATTTGTGATACATATGCATGAGGCTCCTGTGTTATCTACAAGGGTTTGTTAAGTCTTATTCCTTATTCTTCTACCATATTTTATGGGCTTAAGCCAAGGCACTACAGTGGATAGAGTGCTGAACCTGGAGTCAGGAAGACTTAAGTTCAAATCTTGCCTCAGACACTTACTAACTTTATCCTTGGGCAAGACATTTAACTTCTTTTTCTTCTTCTTCTTTTTTTTTGGAAGGCGGAAGGTAGGGCAATTGGGGTTAAGTGACTTGCCCAAGGTCACACAGCTAGTTTTTTGTGTTAAGTGTCTGACGCCGAATTTGAACTCGGGTCCTCCTGACTCCAGGGCCGGTGCTGTATCCCCTGTGCCACCTAGCCGCCCTTAGTCATTTAATTTCTTCCTGCCTCAGTTTTCTCATCTATAAAATGGAGATAATAATGGCACCTACCTCCCAAGGTAGTTGTTGAGGACAAAATGAGATATTATTTGTAAAGCTCTTTAGAGCTATATTTTTCAACATATTTCTTACTGTTCCCACCTTTACACTGAAATTGTTGAGTATCAAAGGATACATTGATTTAATCTGGAGTACCTTATTGAATTCCTTATAGATTCTGTCCCTCATCATCCTCCACACAAATGTTGGTAAATAAATTATAATTATTTTCATAGTGGTCTTTTGGTAAATACTTATAATAACCACTGCAATATGAAATGACCAAATGTCTCATGAAATTATGTTTCTTGTTACTTTTATACATAGATTAAATCAACTCTCCCAACTTTTAAAATTTGATCTTCCAAAAAGAACCTGTAGGTCATTCTTCCATTTAGCTGTGATTTCCTTCTTTTAGTCTCATTTGCAATAAAAATATCAAGATTTATACTCTTTGGTTCCTCCAATAATATATTCATATGCTGGTAATGTGACATGGAACTTAGTAAGATCTATAAAGAATAAAGAATTCTTTTTTTTTTTTTTGCTTTTGGAGGGCAATTGGGGTTAAGTAACTTGCCCAAGGTCACACGGCTAGGTTTTTCTTTGTGTGTGCATTAAGCATCTGAGGCCGGAACCAAACTCAGGTCCTTCTGACTCCAGGGCTGGCACTCTACTCACTGTGCCACCTAGCCGCCCCAAGAATAAAGAATTCTACCATCTAGTATATATTATACTAAGATATAAAACTTTATTCCATTATTTGTCCTAAATAGAAATATATCCATATTGTTATTTCTCTGAGTAATGTATGGTGGTTGCTGTCCTTTGCTCATGAAGAGGACCAAAATGACATCACCATGTTGAAGTCAAGGTACAGTGTGTCTGACTGTGGCTGATCAGAATGGTATGAGCTTAGAATGCTCCACCACAGCTCAGACACAAATAGTCCACATGAACATTTGGAGTGAAGATGTCTCTAAATTTGCACATCTCGTTTTTTTTAACAAATGCTTTATTTATTTCTGGTTTACATCATTCATTTCTGCCAGATTTTGAGTTACAATTTTTTCCCCATTTTTTCCCTACCCACCACTCCAGAATAGCAGTCCCTCAAGATATCCCCTTATCTAATCTGCTCTCTCCCATATCTTCTCCCATACCTGCTTCGACTTTACCATTAGGGCAAGGTGAGTCTCTGTGCCCCAATGCATCTCATGTTTTTTTAAGCTACTTGAATTCTGCTTTGTTCATAGAGTACAGTGCCTTTTTTGATGCAGACATAGCATGCTGGACAGTCCTTTGCCAGTGTCTCCTATGTCACAAATCGATTCCAAGGTTCTTCAGAGAGACCTTTTTTATATTGCTTCCTCTGACCTCCATGTGAGCGCTTGCCTTGTGTGAGTCCTCCATAAAAGAGTCTTTCAGGTAAACATATGTTTGGCATTCAGGCTATGTGGCCAGCCCATTAGAGTTGTACTCTCTGTAGTAGAGTTTGAATGTCAGTTCAGTTCAAGAATGGACCACAATGTCCAGTACCTTGTCTTGCCAGATGATCTTCAGAATCTTCCTAAAACAATTCAAATGGAAGTGATTCATTTTTCTGGCATGACACTGGTGTACTGTCCAGGTTTTATAGATATACAACAATGAGGTCAGCACCTCTTCAGTTTGGTAGGCAGCATAATACCTCTTCTTTCCCACACTTTCCTTCAAAGCCTCCCAAACATTGAGCTCGCTCTGGCAATGCATGTATCAATTTCATCATATATGTGGACATCCCTGGAAAGCATATACTTCCAGAGTAAGTGAACATATTCATAGTATGCAAAATTTCTCCATTTGTTGTAACTAATGGTTCCACGGATAAATGGTGTGGTGATGGCTATGTTTTCTTGGTGTTGATTGTTAGACCAACATTAGCACAAACAACAGAGAATCAATCCATGCTTTGTTGCATCTCGACCTCAGAGGCTGCATTGAGTGCTCAATCATCTGCAAACAAAAAATTGTGCACCAATTCTCCACTTTAGTTTAGGCTTGTAGCCTTTTCAAGTTAAATAATTTATAATCAGTGTGGTAGCTGACCTTGATGCTGTTTTTGTCCTCGTCAAAGGCATCTAATAACATTGCTGAAAACATTACGCTTAAAAGACAGAGAGCAAGCACACAGTCTTGCTTCATTCCATTGGTAACTGGGAAAGCATGAGAACATTGTTCATTATCCCGCACAAGCATGCCATTATGAAATTGATGTATAATACTGATGAACTTCTGCAGGCAACCAAATTTTGCCATAATTTTCCAAAAGCTCTCATGACTGACAATATCAAAGGCCTTGGTCAGATTAACAAATATTGTATGCAGATCTCTGTTCTGCCCCTGGCATTTCTCCTGGAGTTGTTGGGCAACAAACACCATATTGACCATTCTTTGGCCCTTTCTAAAGCCACACTGGCTCTTAGGTAGATGACCATCTTCTAGGTGAAAGATAAGAATATTTTTAAATTAAAATTTATGTTTATTTTTAGTTTGCATCATTCATTTCCACAAGATTCTGAGTAACAAATCTTCTCCCCATCTTTCCCCTACCCACCAACCCAAAACAGTGATCCCACTGTATACTCCCTCCCCTAATCTGTTCTCTCCTATATACTCCCCCAGACCCACTCCGACTTTCTAGTAGAGCAAAATGGATATCTATGTCCCAGTGTCTGTATATCTTATTTCCCAGTTGCATGTAAAAAAAAAGAATATATATATATATATATATTTAAACATTTGATTTTAAAATGTTGAATTCCAGATTCTTTCCCTTCCTTCCTCCTCACCCACCCTTACTGGAAAGATAAGCAATTCAATATAGGTTGTACATGTGCAGGTATGCAAAACCTTTCCATAGTGGATATGTTGTAAAAGACTGACTATATTTCCCTCCATCCTATCCTGCCCTCCCTCCACTTGTTCTATTCTCTACTTTGACCCTATCCCTCTTCAAAAGAGAGTGCTTCCAACTTTCCTCTCCCCCAACCTGCCCTCCCTTCCATCATTCCCCTTCTCATCCCCTTCCCCCTACTCTCCTGTAGTGTAAGATATCCTATTTAGTGTATATGTCATTCCCTCCCTAAGCCAAATTCAATGAGAGTAAGGTTGTCCCATTCCCTTTTGCCTTCCTGTTCTTCTCCTCCATTGTAACAGTTTTCCCTTAGAAGGATCAGAATATTAAGGAGGACTCTGGAGAGAATCTTGACAGTAATAACTGAGAGAACCCCTTGTGATTGTCACAGGACAATCTATTTCCTTTACCTTTATAGAGATGAACAATGGAGGCATCCTTGAACTCCTGGAGGATAACCTCCTTTCTCCATAAGACCCCAAAATTTTGGTCAGCCTTTGTATGAGCAGTGAAGCCCCTGCCTTGTAAATCTCAGCTGGAATAGAATTGGCACCAGATGCTTTGCCCCACAAGAGGAGCCTAATGGCATTAAAAAACCTCTTCTTCAGTTGGAAAAATAGCTAGAGAGGGACTAACTTCAACCTGAGATAATATGGTCAGTGGCTTCAGCATTGATTGATGATGGTCTGTTGAGAACACCATGGAAGTGTTCAGTTCATCTCTCCAGAATCATGTTCTTATCACTAATCAATGTGGCTCCCTCCATGCTAAGTAACTGTGATGTACCAGAGGTCTTTGGCCCATAAATAGCCTTCAGGGCATCATAAAAGCACTTGGATTGCTAATATCAGCGTAAAACAAATTGTTTTCATCCTCTCATTCCTCCAGGGGAAGTCTTCATATGCTTGGGGTAGACGCCCCCTAACTCACCAAAGGGTTGGAGACCTCTCTGTTACCCTCAAGCTGGTTTAACCCATCTGCCAAAACGGTTTACTGGGTTGTGGCCGCTGTGCATGCTACAATTTCTTGGAGCCACAGATGAGAGTTGGGTGAATAAAGTGGACACCAAAGGTAGAAAGCAGCCCCCAAAATGGCTCAGCAGCCCTCACACCAGAAGTAATAGTCTTCCCTGAAAACACCCTATGCCCTGAGTAATATGTATTTTATATAAAAATGTCATTTTATTGTTCTTATTCTATTGCTTTAATAATTCCAGAGTTTCAGGTTAAAGATATTGAATTAATTTGCTAATTTCTTTATTCTACAATAGTGAAAGCCTAGTGATGGTACTATGCTGAGAAATACTTGTACTTTTTTTCTTTTTGTATATTTTTTCTTTTTGTGTACTGTTTTTTCTTCTGTTAGTGTTTAACATTGACAATTTCTCTATTATGAAATAAAAATATTAGAGCCTTCTAAAAGTGGAATGTGCCACCTCAGGAGGAAGTGAGTTTCTATCACAGGAGGTTTTTCAAGCAGAGACTTGAATGACCACCTGCTCATTAGGTAGGGAGGGGGAGGCAAGGAGCTCAAGAACAAGCAATTCTGGGGTAAAGGTTGGAGTATATATCTGTATTCCTCTTCTAACTTCAGATTCCATTTCAATGAATAAGCATCCTTTTTAAAAAGGCTCATTGATGCTCTTTAATTTTTTTTTTTTACAACACTATCACTTCCCACTGACCCCTCCATCCAATAGATATTTCCCTTGTATACATAAGTACAATCAAGCAAAGGAAAAACAAACAAACAAACACATTCACTACCCCCAAAAAATGCTTGCCTCATTCCACACTAAGTGTCCATGACCTCTCTGCTAAAAGCTAGGAGGAATGAATAAACATTTCCTAATGAGTTCTTGGTAACTCTAAGGAAGACAATATAAAATCAATTCACATTTGTAAAGCACTTCATGTAAGAAAAAAAAACAACTGTTTGTCATAATCCACAAGGTAGATAGTACAAGAATCTCGTTTTATAGATAAAGAAAACTGAGTCTTAGAGAGATAAAATGTCTCCTTCAAGGGGATTCAGCTGGTAAATGGTGGAGCCAAAATTTTTAGCCCAGGTCTTCTGGGCATTTGAATTGTGATTTCCATTACATTATCTACTTTTTTCTCCTCATTTCTTTGCTCTTTACCTGATTTTTCTCTCCCTGACACCACCCAGTAGCAATATCAGCTTGCATGTAAAGAACACAGCAGTGGGAGACATGCTTGCCTAAAGTGAGATTGTGTCCGTCATTAGCATCTCTTGCTTTCTATTTGTTTTTATGAACACAAGTCAGCAACTAACCATACTGAGGAAAGGACATTCTTGGCTTGGCAATTAGCTTGTGAGTTTAAGAGTTCCTCAGTTAGGTGCTGACCCAATCATATGGGTTTTGTGAATTGTTTGGATAGCACAGGTCTGAGGTGAATGTGAAAATATTTGTTCAGCAGTCCCACAGAGGATCTTTACCTTCTGGAGGAGTATAATAAATATGAGAGGTCTTTGGAGTGTTTTATATTTTCTGTATTTATTCATGTATGTTTTTGCATCCCTTATACCTTATGTGGGTTTTTTTTGTAATAAAGAAAATAACAGTTATCCTATACCTGATCCACACATTGTACAAGAAGTATCCTTTCTAAAGGAAACCCTAACACCCCTATTTTGGGGGATATCCTAGGCATGAGCCATACTTAAGCTTTGTTTTAGAGACGTCATTGCATTTTACAACGGGGTGAGAGCAGAATGAAAAAGAGAACTTGGCCTCCTAGAAGTCATGACCTTTAAGATGGTCATAGTCTAGAGATTCTTATTGGTATACACAAAGACATAAATGAAATAGCCCCTGCCCTCAATAAGCTTACATTCTATTTGGGAAGAGAGAGTGGGATATAAGTATACATAAAAGTACATACAAAATAAATATTTTAAAAATTCAAGGTAATTTTGGTAGGAAAGTACTAACAGCTGAGGGAAGCAGGGAAGGCCTCATATACTATTGTCTGCATGTTATACTGTTTTATACCTCATGTTGGAGGTGGTGTATGAGTTGAACTTTGATTCTAACAGGAAGTAGTGAAAAAGGAGTACATTTTGTGCTAGGTAATAGAAGCAAAACCAGACTATGTGAAAATGAATAATGTATAATGTAAGTTAGGGATTTTGGGGGTTCCTTCACCTTCCAAATGAATGGATATACTCATAGAATTTAGTCATAGATTATGAAGTTTTTAATGTGATAGCATGTTGTTTGTTGTCAATTGTGGTCAAGACCAGTGATTCCTTTACAAAGTAAGGACACCTCTGTGAATTAGAAGGAAACAATTGCTGAGCAAAAACATTAGCCATATCCTTGGGCACTTTAAATAGCTAAGTCCTAGAGGGACAGAATGAGTGCAGACTTAGGAAGGAGCAATTTGTGGAAGGTGGGGGCTAGGGGAGACAAGAGGAGATTTTTCTCTCCTCTCTCCATTGGCCATGGCTTCTTGCCTTAAGGGAGATACTTCATTCAGCAATTAAAGAATTCCTAAGGTCAAGAGAATTTGAGAAACAATTTAAAGGAGTGGAGACACACTCTAGAGCAGAGAAAGTCACTTGAGGGAGAAAGCACCTTCCAGGAATGGAGTCCTAGCAGCAAAGAAGAGAGCTAGACACAGAGTCAAGAAAGAGTTAAGCCTGTTCTTTGAAAGTGGAAGACTTTCTGAAGAGAAGACCCTGGGAACCCAGCTTAGCAACCTACCTAGTTGAGATGGTATAGCAAATGCTTTGTAAATGCCTTTACTAAGAGCTAATTTTGTCTACTGATTGACTATTAATGTATAGCACACTGATGGGGGCTTATGAGCTACAATAATAGGAGTGGTCATTCATAAGGTACCCCTACAACTTCAAGCAGCAGCCACCTAAAGCCACCCAGCCTACAAGGACAAATACAAATTATGGGAGTAATCCAGAAGGAGAGCTTCAATAAAAACATTGGAAAGATAGTTTGGAGCCAGATTATAAGGAGCTTTAAGTACCAAGTGAGGGTAGCAGAGAAAGCTAAACCAACTCCATTTTGTCTGCATTTCCTCTATCTTGCCCCTGACCCTATTTGTATTGTAACCCCCACCCTGTATGTCCTTCCTTACTGCTGAAACAGTAAGGATAGTCCTATTTTTTAAAGATAGCTAACCTGAAGAAGACCCTTTCTTGTTACTAGCCCAGGCTTATCGTATCACAGGATACAACATTCCCTATTCCTACCCTGCAAAACACCAGTTTCAGCCCTTTCCAATCCAAAAGTCCCCCATACCCAGTTCACCTTCTGCCTAAACTGCAGCTAGGCCTGAAAAATCTGATCTCAGATACTAGCTATGTGACCCTGGACAAGTCACTTAACTGTTTGCCTTAGTTTCTTCACCTGTAAAATGAGCTAGTGAAGGGAATGGCAAATGATTCCAATACCTTTACCAAAAAAAACCCCAAATGGGGTCATAAAGCTTCAGGCACAACTGAACAGTAATATAAGCTTTATTCTTTTGTTCCTTCTGGGACAGGTGGGACTTCCTGGCAAACTCAACAAACCTTCATTGATTGCTAAATTTATGGCAAAGACTTTGGTATTGGATTTGATTTTGGTTTTGGTTCTAGTTTGTTCTGTCACCAACATTTTTACCTATACAAGTGAAGCAGAGAATTGAGGTATTCATCAAACCAACAAACAGTTGTTTAAAATATGACTATACATGATGTATCAACAATTTTTAGTTTACTACCTATCTACTTGAACTCAAACTATATAAAAGGTGAGGTTGAAAAAAATTCTATGCTCTATCCTCTAAACCCTCAGTTATCATGTCTCTCCATACAATGGAGGTTTGATGTCAAAGTATTAAAATTTAATCATGTGCTTTGGTAACAATATTTTCCCAGACCTGATCTAACCACAGGATGTCAATCATGTCAGTGAACAACTTTTCTGTATAGCTTTAGAAATTGACATTTCTATCTTCCTCAATTTTTGACACTAAATATCACTGGAGTCAGTTTATCTTTGAAAGGGGGGAATGGCAAACAACAGGAACAGAGGTGGAAAAAGTGGGGAAGGAAAGAGAGAAAATGAATAATGGCACACATCTCAATAAAAAAAATTAAACTTTGTTTTACTTATTAGTTGTTTTCTTGGAAATCTTTTTAGAAGAAGATCATCAAATTTGATCTCTTCTTCAAGTTTATGAAAATTCTCATGCCCCCAACCCTATTTTCTACCTTACATTTTTTTCTGCAATCTTTCAAGTGAAGGGTGTGTAATTTGTCCACTTTTGGAGGTTGTAATCTCTGTTCTTTGAGATGTATGAGGAATTAATAGGGAATGACTTCCCTTTAGGAAATCTATCAGTCCTCTGTCCCCAGCAAGTTCTAGAGTTATCCTATTGTATTTTCATTTAATCAGAAGAGGAAAATCACATAGATTGAAACACTGGGACAAATCTTTTCCCCCAGCTGGATTTTCTATGCTATTGCCATTAACCTTAGAAATTTAAAAAATTATTCCATGCCATCTCATTACCCAAGATAAAACCAGATGAACAAGAAATTCTTCATTCATCAGTTTTGTTTTTAGTGTAACTCATGCTCTAAGATCCATCAGAGGAACAAAGGGTGTGACAGAGATCATTAAAAGGACTGAACCCTTAGCTTTGAATTACACGATCCTTTTATGAGAAATAAACAAGAAATATTAAGCTCTCTCAATCTCCCCAAGATAAGAATGCCTTATTCTCTTTGTACGCAAGATCTTTATCTTTTACCTATTCATTTACAAAAAATGCCACACATTTTTATAGCATTTAATAGCTAAAAAGTTTTAAAATATAGACAAATGTTTTAACAGTGTCTATACATGAAAGGATCATGGAAAACACAAGTGATTTATTAATCATGACTGTCCATTTCAAAGGCGGAGTCTCAGTTTAGCCCTGCCTACTTTACTATTTTGCCAACCAGTTCTCACCATAGACCATGAACTCTTATTTATTGGCTCCACTCTCTGTCTCCTTCTCAGGATTGACATAGAGAGACCAGAAGAACTCCATGGTGGAGAAATCTTGGAGATGAATAAGGGGTGCAGAGGGTGCAAAGGAATACAACTAGCGTATACACCAGGGATGAACCCTGTGGCCTACTCTTGTGCCTCATTCATGGAAGAGAAGGTAATTAACCTAGGTTCTCATTGCATTTGAATCCAGCATACAATTATTCCCTTCTTTCTCCTTCTGCTCTTTCTGGGCCCTACTCTCTCCTAAACCTATTTTTTATCTTCATCTGGATTTCCAGTCACTCCACCCTTCCCTGATTTCCTAACCTTTGCTTCAAAATCTGGATATTATAATTAACAGGCTCAACTTTCCATTCCCCTCTAGCCTCCTTGTCCTACTACATATCACCACTCCTTTCCAAACTCCAGCCCCAGATATCCCAAAATCTAACCCCTACCATATGTTTTCTCCTATCCTGCTCTTGTGCCAGTCTCAGATTTCTCCCCACTCCAATCCAGTCCCCTCTCAGCTGCCAGTGATCTCTTTAAAATATAGGTCTGACCATGCCACCCTCCTACTAATAAACTATAGAGGCTTCCATCTTTGTCTTTTTAAAGTCTTTCATAATCTCATCCCTTCCTATTTTTCCATTCTTCATACACTTTACTACAATCCATATATTCTAATCAACAACACTGCCCTTCTTACTGTTTCCCTGAACATAACACTAAAACTCCAAGCTCCATGCCTTCTCTTGGGCTATCCCCCATGCCTAGAATGCTCTCCCTTCTCACAACTGCCTCCTGGCTTCGAGATAACCTTCAACTCTCTCCTCAAATCCTATCTTTTGCAAAAGGTCCTTCCTGGTCCTTTCCATCCCAACCACTGCCCTCCACCTCAGTCATTGCTAGCTCCTCCTCTCAGAAATCACCCTCCATTTGCACTATATGGAGATAGAAAGAGAGAAAGAGATAGGGATACACACACACACACACACACACACACAAACACACACACAGAGTTATTCACATCTTTTCTAACCCACTAGAATGTGAGCTCCTCGAGGGAAAGAACCATATTTTTGCCTTCCTTGCAGGGCTTAGCACAATGCCTGGCACACAATAAGCAGTTAGTAAATAATTTTTGACTGACTTTTCCAGCCATATGCACTACCACCTTTTCCTTGTTCTTAGTAAAGGATCCACTTTTGTGCTTTACCTAGAAACCATCCCTTGGGAGCTACCTCTTTTCCCCAGTCCAAAACATCAAATCTCCTCAATATCGTCCCCCATTCCTTCCTCCTCTATACCCATATAGGACAAAGAGAAAAATGTGCACTCTTGAATCGCTCCCTTCCCTTCTTAGTACAGTTTTAAGCTTTGTAGCTGAAATAGTAATAGCTTAAAACAGCATTAAGACTTTGGGGACCCTGTTATAGTACTCTGGGGTTTCCAATCCTTAAAACAACCTTGTGAAATAATTGCTACCGGCAGCATTATCTCTTTTGCAAATTAGGAAATTGACCTAGTAATTCAAGTCTTTGCAATCTAGTAGAGGAAGTGAAGCATGGAACCACCTAACAACTACAATGGATTAACTCAAAGTCAGAATGTGATAAGCATATGAAAAATGAAGATAAAAAGTGATACCAGAGAACTTGTTTGCTTCAAATAATCATTGTTTTTATAAAAACTACAGAGACCTCATTAACAGGAGGATTGAAAGAGCTAAACCAGAGGCTATAAATTCTTATTTTTTTTAATCTACATACCTTCTTCATTTTCTAGCATTTTATTTCCCTTGACTTCTCATAGTTTCTGTCTGTTGACTCAGTGGAAATTTTCCGTAGATCAATCCTGGCAATAGTAACACCAATGCTCTTATCCAAGGAGCTCGCTTTCTAAGAATAGTTTTTATCATTGTTCATTATCATCACAAACTTTTTGCTCTTTACTTTCAAGATTACTCTGTTGTATTATATAGTAGCAGATAAGGGACTGGATTTAGTTTCCTGAAGACCTTGGTACAAATCCCACCTCAGACACTTGCTAGCTGTGTGATCCTACGCCAGTCACTTAACCATTCTATGCTTCAGCCTCATCATTTGTAAAATGAAGGGGTTGGACTTGATGGACTTGGAGTTTCCTTCCTGCTCTATATTTGATCCTATGAGCCCTTCAGGAATTTCATAAGTCAGAAACCCCAACCCATATATCTAAGAACCAGAAATTTTACCTCCAGAATTTGGCACTTACTACCCATCTAATTGTGAAAAGATGATATATTCCTAATTCAGAATCAGTTCAACTACAGGAAAAATTAGAGACAAACCTATCCAAGTTAATACATTGACAGCCTGGTCAAAAACCATTATTTGCTTTATGTCTCATTAAAACTTTGGTGCTTAAAGGGCTATAAAACTGTGTGTACCCTTTGATCCAGCAATACTGCTACTAGGTCTGTATCATGAAGAGATCATCAAAAATGGAAAAGGACCCAGAGATACAAAAATATTTATATCAGTCATTTTTGTGGTGGCAAAGAATTGGAAACTGAAGGGATGTCCATCAATTGGGGAATGGATGAACAAGCAGAGGTATACGAATGGAATGGAATACTATTGTTCAATAAGAAATGATGAGCAGGAAGATTTCAGAAAAATCTGGAAAGACTTACATGAACTGATACAAAGTGAAATGAGCAGAGCCAGGAGAACATTGTACACAGTAATAGCAACATTGTGTGATGAACAGTTATGCTAAACAGTTCTTCTCAGCAATACAATGATTCAAGACAATTCCAAAGGATGCATGATGGAAAATGCTATCCATATCTAGAGAAAGAGTTATGGAGCAGATCAAAGTATATTATTTTCTTTCTTTTTTATTTTATTTTATTCTCAAATGCCAGAAAATAAATATAGAATAGAGAAAAGAAACAAAAACACATCATAAACTTAAATATTGGAACTTAAATATGAAGTTAGAAAAAAAACATCCTGTGTGCATAGCAAAACATGAGAGGATTCAGAATGTGTAACAATAAATTTTCATTTCAAGAAAGCCTATATGTTAAATAATACTTGTGTTGAGAATTGTCCATCTTTTCTTTGCTTCCTTTAAGTTTTCTTTTGTTGTCTGCTGTGCACTTTTTTTACTTTGTTCTTTTTCCCCGTCCCCCACTTCCAGAAGACCACAATAAAAGTTTATATATATATACATATATATACATTTCTCTATAGCTATAACTATATACATACACATATACATATGTACATACACATATAGACATATACTTTCCCAAACCCATTTTATTCCTGATCTTTGTTTTTGTGTATGTGTGTATCTCTTGTTTCCTATACCTCCTGCCTCCTCTACTTTACTTCCACCCACTACCTTGCCCTCATATGACTTGCCTACACGCCTCCAAGGATCCCTCCCCTATCCTTCTATCCCCATAAATCAAAACACTCTTCTGTACCGCTATTTTACCTATTCCCTCACCCTCCCCTCTAAAGATACCTCCCTTGTCCTTTTCCCAGTCCCTATGCCCCTACTGTTTTATTTTTTCTGAATTTAGAAGACTTTTATACTCTTCTAAATATATATGTATTATTCCCTCTTAAACCCATTCCCAATGACAGTAGGTTACCAGAACTACCCCATCTAATTCCTCTGTATCAGTTCTTCCTCTTGAACCTCATTTGTATAAAATAATTACTCTTTTAAGCTGTTCCTAAGTGGTTTTACTTTTAAAATTCATATCATACTCAGGTTTACCCCAATCTTTCTTGTGAGCTATCTAATTATTGATAAGAATCTTAGACACACATTTTACATATATGAAAAGTAAATAATCAGTCCTTGTGGATCCCTTATAATCAGTCTTTGCTATGTACCTTATATTTCTCTTGGTTCTTGCATGTCAAATCTTCTGTTAAGTTCGGGGTTTTTTTTAACAAAGTCTTGAAAATCTGAGTGTTTATCAAATATCCATTTTTTTTTCATTTGGGATAATACTTAACTTTGCAGAGTATGATATTCTTGGCCAGAGCCCCAGTTCTTTTGCTCATTGATATGTTGTATCCCAAGACCTTCAGTCCTTTAATGTCTCTGCTGCTAGGTCTTGTGTAATTTTAATTGTGGCACCATCATATTTAAATTGCTTTAATCTTGATGCTTTTAATATTTTTTTCCTTGAACTGGGAGTTTCAAAACTTGACTATGATATTTCTATGAGTTTTTCTCTATTATGGGAATGGGAATCTGAAGATCTTCCCTGCCCCTTGGCCTCTTCCCTGAATTGAAAATATACTCTGTCCCCTAATAGGCTGAATGTGGTCACATGGAACCTGTGGTGGGAGGCTTGTTTTTCAGAAATACCTACACCTTTTTCTTTGTGATTGGGCAGTGGGTCAAGAGGGTTGTGACATTCTTTGATCCAGGAGAAGGCTATATATTCCCTGATGTGAGGTTTTGCTTTGGGGCTCACTTTGGGAAGAGTTGTGTGATTTGGCCAGTTGAGACTCTGGGCAGCTGTTGAGCCCCCCAGCTTTGAAAACCCAGATGTTGGTGCTTCCCTCTCTGGTAACTGACTAGGTATGGATGTAATGGTCAGACAGCTGGAAGCCCTGTCTGCTGATCTGTTTCTCTGTCTGTATTTTTTGTCTGCTTGTAACCTCTGTTTGTATTCTCAGAAGTTCGGGGTGCTGCCCTTTTTCCCCTGAACTAGGTAAATGACATATGTTTGATTAAATCAAGATTATTAACTTATTTTGAGTTGCTTTCCTTTAGAAAAGCAGATCTAGGAACCCATACTAGCAGCCATCCTGGGTATGCTAGGGTGCTTGCTGCTACATCCTCATAGCATCTCTTTTAAGTGGTGATCAATGGATTATTTTTCTATTTCTACTTTTCCCCCTTGTTCTAATGCTTCAGGACAATTTTCTTTAATTATTTCTTGTATTATTGTATCAAAATTCTTCTTTTTTTATTGTAACTTTCAGTTAGTCCTATTATTTTTATATTTTTTCTTCTTGATCTATTCTCCAAATCTGTTGTTTTTCTTATGTTTCATTTTCTCTTCGTTATTCACATTTTATTTAATCAACTCATTTCTTGATCTCTTATAATTTCACAGGTTTCACTTTACCCACCTAATTTTCAAGGTGTCATTTTCTTCCTTAAGATTTGGAATCTCCTATTCTAATGGGTTGACTTTCCTTTCATACCCTTCTTGTTTTTCTTGGATTATTCTTTTTTTTTTTTTTAAGTTTTTCCTCCACCTCTGTCATTTGAGTTTTAAAGTCTTTTTAAAGATCTTCAATGAATTCTTCTTGGGCAGGTGTCCATTTTACATTACTCTTTGGGGGTTTCTTTACTTCAGTATCCTCCTCTGAAGATGAACTCTCGTCATCTCTATTCCCATAATAACTTTCTATGGTTGGATTCCTTCTCCTTGACCTGTGCATTTTTTTGTGGTAATAGCTTAATTTTTGTAATCACCTCTACCCCTGGGGTGGGGGAAATTGTGCCTCTTGCCCCAGATCTTCAGTTCTCACCTCTAGCCTGGAATCAAAGCCAAACCTCCAACCTTCTGTAAGTGCCCATAGCCAGAGATTTTCTGCCCCACTGCTTCTGCACTCACTAGGTATGTGCTGGTTCCTTCTTGCCCCTGCTGCTCGCCACAGCATAGCTAGGTCTGGCATTACCAGAGGCTTCTTCTTCAGTCTTCCCATGCTCAAACACCCAACTCCCCTCACCATCTGGAGGTAAAAGTTCCAGTAGCTGGAGCTGAGGCAGTCTCTCAAATCAACTAACCCCAGGACTTGTTGCTTGTTAAAAAGGAACCTAGCCTGGAGGTGTTTACTCTTCACAGGGACCAAACCCTGTCCTAAGATTTTTCTTCCAATCTTCTCAAATTGTTCCAGGAGGACCCCAGTTATGCCCCTATTCTTGTTTACTTCCACCCACACCTTGTTCCCCTTAAGGTACTATTTTAACTCTTTTGTGGGGGAAAATCTTGAGAACTTGGAATTTTCTGACCTACTCCACCATCTTCCCAGAATCCTCTGAAGTGTATTATTTTCACTTTATTTTTTTTCATGTTTTTTTCCCTTTTGTTCTGTTTCTTCTTTCACAACATGACTAATATGGAAATGTTTTACATGATTGCACATATATAATATACACCAAATTGCTTGCCATCTTAGGGATGGGGGAGAAAAGAGGAAAATTTGGAACTCAAAATTTTATAAAATATGAATGTTAAAAATCATTTTACTTGTAATTAGAAAACATAAAAGTAATATTTAAAAGGAAAAAAGAAAAAAAACTTTGCTGAATTTTTTTCTGTGATTCTATTTTCAGTCTATCAACCAACTACCATTTGTTAAATGTCTATTATGTGCCAGGCTCTGTACTAAGGACGGGGGATACAAAGAAAAGCATAAAACAGTCCTTGCTCTCAAAGATTTTTCAGTCATCTCAGTCATGCCTGACTCTGTGACACCTCTTGGGGCTTTTGTGACAAAGATGCTGGAGTGGTTTGCTATTTCCTTTTCTACCTCATTTTACAGATGAGGAAATTGATGTAAACAGGGTCAAGATGACTTTCCCAGGGTCACACAGCTAATATGTGTCTGAGAACCAGATTTGAACTCAGAAAGATGAGTCTTCCTGATTTCAGACCCAATGCTCTGGTTCTTAGTCAAATGGGGGAGACAGCGTGTAAAAAAACTGTGTACAAAGGAGATAAAAACAGGACATTGGCGGGGGTGGGGATGTCTCAGAGGGAAGGCCCTAAGACTAAGGAAGCCTAGGAAAGACTGTTTGTAGAAGGTAGAATTTTAGCTGAGACTTGAAGGAAACCAAAAGGCAGAGAGGAGAAGGAGAGAGTTCTAGGAAAATGCCTGAAGTCAGGAGAGTGAATATCATGTGCAAGGAATATTAAAAAGGTCAATGTCTTTGACACATTAAGAAAGCAGAGGGAGTAAAGCATAAGAAGATTGGAAAGGTAGGAAGGTGCTGGGTTGTGAAGGGCTTTAAAGGACAGAGGACTTAATATCTGATCCTAAAGGAAGTAGAAAAACACTGGACTTCATTGAGTAGTGAAGTGATATAATCATCCTATGTTTTAGGAAAATCACTGACAGCAGAATGGAAGATAGACTGGAGTGGGGAGAGACTTGTAGCAGGCAGACCTACCAATGGGCTATTGCAATAATCCAGGCACAAGGTGATGAGTTTCTCCACTAAGGTGGCAGCAGTGTCAGAGGATGGAAGGGGATGTATATGAGACATGTTAGGAAGGTAGCACTTCATCATCACCACCACCACCATCACCATCATCATCATCACCATCATCACCATCATCATCAATATAGTGCCTATCATGTGCCAGGCTCTGTGCTAAGAGTTTTGTGTCATTTGATCCTCACAACAGTCTTAAAAGGTAGGTGCTATTATTACCCTCACTTTACATTTCAGGAAACTGAGGAAAACAGAGATTAAGTGACTTGCTCAGGGTCACACAAATAGTGAATGTCTAAGGCCAGTTCTGAACTCAAGTCTTCCTGACTCCATATGCAGCCCCATGTTATTATGACACACAAAGACCTATAGATAAAATTGAGACATTAAGAAAATGATATAAAATCAAGATGTTAAGAAAAACACAGTATAAATAACATGAATGCACCCTTTGACCCTGGAATTGTTAGACTTCGTGTTGTGATTCTGTAACTATTAGCAACTGGCAACAAAAACAATTAGGGAAAAAGTAATCAGCAGGAATGCTTCTTATTGTCACTGAAACGAAATCACTTCCTTTCTTCAGAATCCATCTGGAAATGTTATCAGGGCTAAAAGTTTTCTGGAGAGTATCATAAGGTTCAATCGCTCAGTGCAGGACAAACAGAGGAAACGATTTCATCATAGATCTGTCAGTCATGGAAACAGACTTTTCCTATTCATTCTCAAGCAAGGATAGACAGCTGTTCAGCTGCTGGGTAAACTAGCATAACAGCTGAGTTTCCAACTAGTGCCAGACGTTTGCCTATTATTTATACGAAACATATTATTCATGTTTTATTTTTGTGAAGCCCTTCTGGGGCAATAGGATAATAACAGTGACATATCCAATATAGGGACTCTAGAATAGTGTCTCTAATATTTCTCTGAAATCCAATATAGGTGACTCCAGATATTACCAATTGTTTCAATAATCATCTATTTTCAATTCCCCATGATAATGGAGGGAAGAGAATAACAGATAATCCACAATAATACATAATATCCAATTATTTTGTTTGATTTAGGAATACAAGCAATTTAATTTACAATATGTTTAGCCTAGATCTATATCAGGAATGGGGAACTCGAGGCCTTGAGGCCACATGTGGCCTTCTAGGACCTTGCGTGCTGCCTTTTGACTGAGTCCAAATTTTACAGAACAAATCATTTTATTAAGGGGATTTGTTCTGGGAATTTTGGATTTGGTCAAAGGGTCATACTTGAGGACCTAGAGAGCCACATGTGGCCTCTACCCTGCAAGTTCCCCACCCCTTATCTATATCATTTCAGTCAAGTGTGTGTGTGTGTGTGTGTGTGTGTGTGTGTGTGTCTGTGTGTGTGTGTGTTTGTGTCTGTGTCTGTGTGTGTATGAAAGAGAGAGTTGGTTAGTTAGTTAGCTGCTGGTAATTTTGTAGGGGAAAAGAGCCTGTGGCAATAAGTACATATAGTTTTACTCAGATATATGGGACACATACATATTAAGATACAGACTCATATATTCCTATCAGGCCCCAGTTTGGGTAGCCCTTCCTAATCTTACTAGGAAGTATAGCAGATGAAGTCAGAAATAATCCAAATCACTTATGGATAATTATGAGATAACTCCATTTCGGTTTTCTGCATATGGGTCTATGACCAGAAGTAATCTCCTTCTCTGGACTGCCATTCCGATGTTTTCACCCTAATCATCTACTTTAATTTGTGTCATCCTGACCTTTCTCCTCTCCTTCAAATCACTTATCTCCTCCTTCACTCTGATCTGATGGGGGAGGGGGGCTTTCTGCCTGAATTTGGCCTAATTCTATTTCTTTGCTGCCACCTACAACCCCCTCCTGGCTTTTTCATGACCTTGCTCCATTTACTGGATCATCTCTTTTCTCTTACACCTTAATTCTCTTGTTTACTCCTTATTTCTACCCCTCTGCCTACAAACTCATTCCAATATTCTGAAAAACCTTCTTTTGTCCTGTCTGCCTCCTTAAGCCACTCTTCAGAATGTCTCCTCAGCTTTCCTGACAAATTTATAGAAAGAATACTTTAGAATCACTCCTTTCACTTCAACACTCTCGTCTCTCAGCCTCTGGTAATCTGGGTTCCATCTCTATTCTTTACAAAGTCAATAATGATCCTTTAATTACCTAATGAATTGGCTTTTTTCTCAGTTTTCATCTTCTTTGAACTGTCTGCCGTATTTAAGATTCTTTTCTCATGAATTCTCTTCTTCTTTGGTTTCTATGACCCTGCTTTAGCCCTGGTTCTCTTCCTCCCAATCTTATAACTCCTTTCCAGTTTCCCTTACTAGTTTCCCTCCCTTCTCCTGTTCAATACACATACATTTTTGTCTTTATTCCTATTCTCTTCTCTCTCTGTAAATTCCCTCGCTTAGCAATTTCACCCACCCATCGCTTTTATGATTATATCTGTGGAGATGACATGTAAATTTATAGCTCCATCTCAACCTCTTCCCCTGAGGTCCAGTCCCAAATTTCCAACTGCCACACGGATGCCCTGTCAGCACCTCCTGTTAACACTTAAAAATTAAACTCATCATCTTCCCCATTCAATCCGCCTCACCTCCTAACTGCTTCATCATTGTTGACAGCTCTGTTATCCTCTCAGTCATTTAGGCTCAAAATCTCAGCATCACCTTTTACTCCACCCTCTCCCTTACTCTCCACAGCCAACCAGGCGCCAAAGTTCTACTGATTCTCTTACATCTCTTTCCTCCTTCTCACTCACACTGATACCACCCTAACTCAGAGTCTCGTTACCTTTCACTTGGAATATTGTAACAGCTTCCTAGCACATTTCCATGCCCAGTCCCTCTCCACTTGAATCCAACTTTTACACTTACAAAAACAATTTTCCTAGTGCACAGATGCAATTACGTCACTTTCTTGCTAAAATATATGCAATGGTTCCTGATCCCAATGGGATGAAATACAAATTCTTTATTCTGGCATTCAAGGCTCATCACAGTCTGGTTCCAACTTATTTTTCCAGTCTCCTTTGTTGTACTCTATCTTCCAGGGAAAGTGAACAGCTACTAATGATAGCTATCATTTATAAGTGCCTTGATATTCACAAGTGCTTTACAAATACTATCTAATTTTGTCCTCACAATAACAGGAAGACGGGTGCTATTTTTATCATCATTTTGCAGACAACTTGCCTATAAATCCCTCAATTTCTTTTAAAATATATTTTGCTCAAAGTTTTTCTACTTCATATATGAGGGTTTCCTCATCTGGAATTTAACACAATGGATAGGAAGAACATGTTTTTCATGTTCTTCTTGAAATGAATGAAATTGTCAACATCTTATTTAATCAGCATAAGTGAGATTTCATAGGAGACACACAGGAAGACACATAGGAAATCCCATTAATTAATTAAATTAAATTAATCTCATTAATATGGAAAATAGTCCCCAACAACTAATGAAAGCTTTTATTCCATATGAAATCATCATAGCTAAAATTTATGCTAAATAAAATGTTGTTGAAAATTTCATTCATTTAATTTCTTGAAAATATGCATGGTTAATGAGATTTCCTATGTGTCCAGACTTTAGGGACACACCTATAGATTGTGCTCTGGGCCTGCAGTTAGGAAGGTATGAGTTTAAATCTAACTTCAGACACTTTACTATGTGATCCAAGGCAAGTCATTTAACCTCTGCCCAACTCAATCTCCTAAACTGGAAAATGGGGATAATCATAGCACCTCCCAGGGGTTTTTGAGGATCAAATATTTGTAAAGCATTTAACACAGAGCCTGGCACATAGTAGGTGCTTAAAACGTTTGTTTCCTTCCTGCAAGAGTCTGTTTCATTTCTGGAAAGTATAACTAAACCAAGATGATCTCATTCCGTCTCTATGATAAAATTCATAGTTTTCTTTTTCCTAAAAGTCAAATCCTTCGCTTCAAATGACTAAGGAGAATGTGGCTTTAAAAAAAACCACCTTACTGAACATGGAACAAGGCAATATTCTCTGAGCCTCTAGTACTTCCATTTGATTGTAAAACAACTACTTTTTGTTAACTTTAAGCTCTTGCTTCTCAGAATTAAAAAAAAAAATTTGGAAACTTCTCAAGGCCAATTTTTTTTTTTACTAGATGATTCCCAAGGGCCCTTTCAGCTCCTGATCTATGAACTGAGTACTGAGATTGCTAGTAATAGTAATAACACTGTTCTTTAGAGTTTACAAAAGGCTTTCCTAACGGCCTTGTGAGATAAGTAGTGTAAATATCATTCTCTCTCATTTTCCAGTTGAAGAGGCTGAGCTCAGCCCCTAAGTGAATTCCTTGCCCACAGTCACAGACAGGGTTGGTAAGGGGCCCGACAGTAACTTGAAGTCTGGTCTTCTCCCCCACATCCAGTGTCCGTTCTACCAGACCATACTGCCTCCCAGTAATACAGCCTTCCTTCCTGCAATTACTTATTCCAGTAGCAGTGCCAGTTATAAATAGCCTACTATATGCTGATGCAGTTTTAGTGATTGATTGCACAAAAAATTCTGATATTTTCCTACACTGTGTTGCCTCTTCATGCATCAGCTTGGCTTGCGCTCACTCCCTTTCAGCCTCACCCTTTCTTGTCTTAGAAGCCATTGTCTGCTTGACATGAAAAATGTACATTAGTAAGCACAGTTACCAATTACTCAAGAGAGGGGAGTGAAGGGGGAGCTAAATCTCAGGAAAGGAACAGTTAACTATGTAAAGTTTTATTTGAAACTATTCCACATTCTGCAATTTCCTGGCAACTGAACAAACATGAATTCAATTGCATTTAAATTCAACAAACATCTATTAAGCACCTGGTGCTGAATACCAGGAGTACAAAAGCAAAGGCAAAATTGCTGCCCTCAGGGTGCTGATATTCTTCTGGAAGGAATGTGACATGTGCACCATTGAGAAAAAAATGAAGTCTTTTGAAAAGAAAGGATACTAACTGGAGTAATCAAGGAGGGCTTCAAGGAGGAGGTGGTACCAAGGTTAGTTCTTAAAGGTTAAGAAGTTAAGAAGGCAGAGATAAAGAGGAAGTGAATTCCAAATATGAGGGGGAAGTGTGATAGAGAAACAGAAAAACACAAGAATAAGCAGAAATACACATACACACATACACACACACACAGATGAACAAGTTCCATAGGTTGTTCATTTGACTACATGCTGTAAGACTCCTAAATATAAATCCAGTAAAAAAAAACAAAAACAAAAACAAAAAACTTCATAGCAACAAGTCGACCCTAGAAGCTCTAAATTGCGTTGTGTTGCTCTAAATGGCTAGAATGCTTTAGTCTAATCGAATGATTCAAATATTGTCCTGGCACCCTAGAAATCTAAGTGGAAATTAAGAAGCCTACCTCGGGAAATCCAATGTATATTAGTTTGCTACAAAATGGGTAGAATTTTGGAACTCTAGCTGAAGGAGTCAAGAATTACCACATGTAACATGGAAATCAAAGTTCATCTATCAATAAATCTACCTTAAAAAAATTTTTTAAAGACTCTAGTTTGTGTTGGATTGCTCTAAATAACATGTGTTTTAATTCCAGGCAAGGAAATCAGATATTTCCACTGGTACCTACCAATATGAGAATATGTGTGCATGTATGTATATATGTGTGTGTGTGCATGTATGTATATGTCTATTTATATATGTATGTGTGTTTATATACAACTAGATTACACTAAGTCTGTTTATATAACTCCATTATGTTTCTATTTGCTTCCTCTAGGGAAAATGTTCTCATTCTAGATGAAGGAATAAACTATTACTACTAGAAACCAAAGAATATAAGTTGAGGACATATCGGAAAGAGGGGAGGGAGAGGGGAATAAATATTCATATAGCACAATAAATATTTATATACCCTGTGCTGAGCTAAGATCTTTACAATATTTGCTCATTCAATTCTCACAACTATGTAAATTAGATGCTTTTGTCATCTCCATTTCACGGTTGAGGAAACTGAGGCAAACAGAGGCTGATTTGCCCTGAATCACATAATAAGCATCTGAAGCTGAAAGTGGAATGACTGAAAGTACACCCAGTACTGCAGAGGATGGCAAGGAATGTACTATCTTCTGGAGGAGTCTGATTTCTGATTTCAAGAAGATGGAGGAACATGAGAGGAAGGAGGATAATAGGAAGAACAGTTTGTAACAAGAAAATAGGTATTACCTAAGGCACAACAAAAAGAGAGTAGAATGGGATGCTGATGCAGGCAGATTAGAACAGATATGATTGGTATGAGGAAAGAGGGCACTGAAATCATCCTAGTCAGCCTATGTCTGAATCACAGGGATTCTAAGTAGAACCATAGAACAGAAGATTGCCACCTATCCCAATAGCAATTGTAGTGTAGGTTTGTTTATCATCCCCTGTGCAGAAGATGGAGGCAGAGGGGGAACAGAGTAAATAGAAAGTCTCTGATCCTGCCTGATGATCACAGATAGGGATCCAAACTGAGAACAGTTTAGTGTGGGGCAGAGTCAAGATGGCAGAATGAAGGGAAGAATTTTTGCCTCATTTATTCATCACACCTCCCCCATAATAACGTAGAAAAAGGCACCAGATTGAATTCTGATCAGGAAAGCCAAGAAAAATCACAGTGAGTCATTTTTTCCAGACCAGGATAGCTTAGGAAAACAGAGGTGTCTTGTAACACTGGGGTTACAAGGGGTAACTGAGGTCTGGATAGGAGCACCCAGTGGTGATGGAGAGCATCATCACAGCACCGAAAGGCAGAAAAGGAACCAAGACAGAGCACTAGGGCAAGAAGTACCAGGGTAGAAAGAGATTCCAGGGGATCCCTGAATTAGTGCTTGGTATAGGAACAGGGGTGATCAGGCAGCTGTGTTACCCATTACCCAGTTACAGGTCACAGATACAGAATGGAAAGGAGCAGTCACAAGCAAGCATGGCCCTAGATGAGTACTGAACAAGAAACAAGTTCCAGAAATGTAGCTGTATGGCTCTGAGCCCAGGAACAGAACAGTAACACAGTTCTAGAAGTGAAATAACCAGGGCAGGAATATCCCCAGACTAAAGAACAACCAGCAGTTCAGTTGTTCTTAACCTGCAGAACCTCCCAGGAAGCTAACAGCAACTGAGTCCAGCAACAATCTACTGCAACTCAGCCATGCACTAGGCAATAGACTGAAACCTGGATCAGGAATATGCAGGACTCAAACCAGGGGACAGGGAACAGACCTTTCCTCTAATCACACCCCTTTGGAAAGCACTGAGTACTTACAGACTCCCAGATGGAGGTGTGAAAGAAGCAGAAGGACATAAAGGGACAGAAGCTCAAGCCAGACATCCCCACTAGAAGTGAGCAGAGCTCAAAACTAACTTAAAGTCCAAAATCAGGGAGTAGGCTGGAGGAATGAGCAAACAAACAAACAAAAAAAAAAGAACCTGACCATAAAGAGCTACCATGGTGATAGGGAAGCTCAAAACACAAACCTAGAAGAAGGCATTGACTTGAAAACATTTGCAAAGACACAAAGAAAATGCAAATTGAACACAAGCCCAATAAGAAGTCTTAGAAGAATTAAAGAGATTTTTAAAAGAGCAAAAACTAATTTTAAAAAACAAATAAGAGCAGTAGGGGGAAAATTGTAAGAGAAATATGAGAGCTGTGCAAAATAGATATGAAAAGAAAATTAACAACTTGGTAAAAAGAAGTTTGAAATCTTACTAAAGAAAATAATTCCTTGAAAAGCAGAATTGGCCAAATGGAAGCTAATCACTCCATGAGATGTCAAGAAATAATAAAACAAAATCAAAAGACTGAAAAAATAGAAGAAAATATGAAATATCTCATAGAAAAAAAGTAACTGAACTATCTGAAAGCCATGAACAACAATAAAAAAGAACCTACACATCATATTTCAAGAAATTATAAAAGAAAACTACCCATATATCTTAGAACCAGAGAGCAAAGGAAATAGTTTAGTGTAATTCCCAAAGTAAATTTATTTTAGAAAGTTTCTCAGAACATTCCATATAAGAACTCCCTGATGATTCATTGTAGCTCCAGGTGACCTGGCTCCTTGAAGCCTATGCCAACAAAATGCAAGTTCTGGCAGGACCTACTAAGCTGGAGAGTCCTCAAGTATGGGCCTGGTATTGCATTGTGTAGTTATTATCCAAGGATCAGACTAGTAAAATACAGAGAAACTCACAGGAGGTTGGACACAAAGCAATGAAATTTTCTGCTACAGCAACTCATGAATACTGACTTATTAAGGATGAAATCTGTATTTGGAGAGAATAGTACCCAGATGAATGAAATCACAAATCCTTGAAGTTTCAACATTGAAAATTGATGCCTGTCTCTAGCTTTAGAGCAACTGGGCGCTGCCCAGAAAAAGGACAACAAGTCATATATTGCCTTCTCTGTGTTACCACTGCACACCTGCCCAGGTGTAAGAGTGGGAGTGCTCCCTTTCCTACCAATAACTTTCAGAGAAACAGGATCTCAGATTGAAATCACCATGCCTCATTTACTAACACTGTGTTACCAGGGGTTACTATACTTCATCTGACACTATTTTAAAATTTGCTTTGCAAATTCAGTGATAGAGATCTGTCCTACAAGGAAATCTCAAGAACTAGAAGATCCTAGGTGACATTGATTTATGAGGGTTCTAGTAGGATGAGTTAGAGCTGGTCTCATTTAATCTGTCCGTTGCAAAATGCCTATCATCATTGACTATCAAACTAGATTCAAGATTCTTATCATTGGTCTTTGGGGAAGGGGAAATGTTATAGTTGATAAAATATCTATGAAATTTGGAAGAGCTGGTTGGGTTATTTTGTTTTGGGGCTCATCTTGTATTTATTGGGAAATTGTTGTAAGAACAATTAGGCTTGAGTTCAGGATTCTGTGTTTTCCTGACTTCTTTAGTGCCAGCACTACATTGGAGAGGAGGTGGACAAAATAGTCACTATCAACTTTTCCTAAATAACCACCATAAGTAGAGCGTTGGAAATGACAAAGGAAGTAGAAGACTGCTCTCGAGGAGTTTTCCATTAAATGATGTAGAATCTGCCCTGAGTTGGCATGTGATAGTATCGAAGGGGTGGGAAGAGACCTTCAAGGGCATTGTGTTCCACCTTCATTTTACAATGAAGGAAACTTAAACTCAGATAGCTTAAGGGACTTGTCCAATGTCTTATCCAGTTGAATTGAAACAGATCGAAGGAAACGCAGGATACGCGAATTTGTAGAATTCAAACCAAATGTTCACAAGGACTGTTTGTGCCCGACCTATGGTAGAGCATTCCAAGCTCATATTGCTCTGATCAGTCACAACTGGACACATTGAAACTTGACTTTAGCACAGTGATGTCATTTTGCTCCCTTTCTAGGCCAAAGGTCAACAACCAACTAATCCAGTTGAAGAAGACTGTAATCCCCTCATCTATTGTGCTTAGAATCATGTGGGGCCTAGGACTCCTAAACCTAAAGACGGGGAACCCAGAGCCTCCAAACCAATCTAATGATTGAGGACAGGATTCTGGAAAAAGACTGTTTCAGTTTAACGCTTTTATTTTTTTTTTTTATTTCTGATACTCATTTTTTTTTTCTATTGTGGAGAGTTAAGCTGGACTCTAAGTGATTAGAAGAGCGCACTTGGGAGGCTCTGCACTGTTGTGCAGTGTGATACAAAAAAGCATCCACACATCTAAATAACCTTATCACCTTCAGAGAACCCCTTTTGTTTAGATACTGTGCTGTAGATTCTTTGTGAGCCTAGGTATCCCCCATTTCTGTCTCAATATGAGTAATCAGAGGGGAAATAAGGAAAGTTCTTTCTGGTCTTACATCTCTCATGGAATCTCGTATAATCTTGACATGCTTTGGAGAAATTTTGCTGGACAAGAGCTTAATGTGGAGTTTCATGCAGCTGCATCAAATGCTTTTTTGGTCAACAAGTAACAAATGTGGTGGGATCTTGTATCTTCTCCACCTTTCAGTCATTCATGTGACTATAATGTGGTCTGTTCTAGTATTGTGAAAGCCTGGCTATTAACTTTTCAATCTTCCTTCAAAGATTCTTTTAACGAGTTTGTTATTCCTATAAAGAGGTGGCACACTGGATAGAGTGCCTGGCCTAGAGTCAGAAAAACTCCTCTTCCTAAATTCAGATCTGGCCTGAGACACTTACTGTGTGTGACCCTCGACAAGTCATTTAACCCTGTTTGCCTTAGCTTCCTCATCTGTAAAAAGAACTGGAGAAGAAAATGGCAAAGCATTCCAGTATCATTGCCAAAAAAACAAACAAACAAACAAAAAGGGATCATGAAGAGTCAGACACAAGTGAAAACAACTAAACAGAAAAGTAGTGTGAAAGTAGGTATATGTCTCAGTCTAAGTCAATTAATATTTTCTTTATCACTTTTTTACTGAAATATGAAAAATAAAGAATGAACTAGACTTCAAAACTTCCAAAGCATTTCTTGTGATTTTGAAAAACTCTATCAGAGGGAACTGTGGAAAGCTGGAGGTGTGTATTAGTACCTAAAAAAAAGTCCAGATCTTCCACAAATACCCCAGGAAGGCCCTAAAAATGATCAAGCAAACAAAAAAGAAAAAGCTATGTACTCTTCTATCTAGCCCAGTATAAAATAGACTTTCAGAATCCCATGGAAATTCTAATCAAAGATAGTCCTCAAGCTTGGATAGCCAGAAGGTGAAGTGTGGACCCATAATAGCAGACAGGGTCAGACCAGCACTCAGTAGTGTGACAAAAACCAGGCAACTTATTATCCATATAGGACCACCAGAAGAACAGCAGGGGAGAGGTAGCTTGGTGCCTAGCAATCACATATTAATCTCAACAAGGAAATAGAAGGAAACGGAGGAGGAAAGGGGAGTCTTCTAGGGAGGACAGGATAGGTGAAGGAGCTGTCATGTATAAAATAAACTCTATCATTAAAGCATGTTACATGAAGAGAGGATTAATTTTTTTAAAAAGAGTAAAAGATGTGCGACTAGGGATGGGGAAAGAGGAAAAGAGAGGAGAAAACAGAGCACTTCAATTATATATCATTAATACCAAGCAAACTCTCTTTCATTATCTTCTCTTTAAAAAAGGGATTGGGTCAAAGAAAGGAAAAAGTATAGAAGGATAGGTTAAGTGGGGGTAGGAATACACAATCAATTATTATAAACATCAGTATGAGTGGGATAAACTCACCCATAAAATGGAACAGTATAGCAGAATGAATTGATGAAGTTTAATAATAAATTGTTTACTAGAAACACATTTGAAACATAAAGTTTTACACAAATAAAGGGCTGGACCAAATTCATCATATTTCAAGTGAACTCAAAGTAGCAGTCATAATTTCAGATAAGGTAAAAATAAAAAGACACAATAATAAAAGAAATCAGTAGAGAAATTACATTATTCTTAAAGACTCTATAGGAAGGATAGAAAGAAGGAAGGAAGGATGGAAGGAAGGAAGGAGGGAAGGAGGGAAGGAAGGGAGGGAAGAAAGAAGGAAGGAAGGAAGGAAGGAAGGAAGGAAGGAAGGAAGGAAGGAAGGGTTAACAGGATTTTACTGAGTCAGTCTCTAATCTGAGAATGATGAAACAGCAGGTCAAAGACAAAGTGTCAGGCATCAGGTAGCTGTTTAATTAAGTAGTTTCATTATGAGGAACAGATTTGCAGATTGGGAATTCTCCTGATCAGAATTTTGCCTTGCTGAAGTGAAGACAGAGATAATATACATAAATCACAAGTGGAAAGGGAGGGGGATAGGTAGATTACAATCATTTGTAGGGCCAGAGTGGTTTCCCATGAGAAACGAACAAATGGCAGACAATACAACAATTCTGGAATCCTGGGGGAGCAATACTGCCCAAGTCCTTGGGGGTCATTATTTGGTAAATCATAGGACCAGAGTTCTGTGACGGGAACAGGTTCTACAGTTTTTGATTTGCTTCACTTCAGATACACAGGCAGAAGGATGCCAATGATTGTGAGTCTTGTCAAGGTTTGATTGATCAGTTCAAGCTGCACTGGGAGTCTGATTCATAAGCTGGAAAAGGCAATTCTGCAAAATCTAATCTATTAGTTTATTCATTGCACATATCATAATGATTATTATAAAAATCAGAATTCCCTCCAAACCTGTATATAGTTTGCTTTCTCTCCACAGAAAAAAAGAGGGAGGGAGAGAGGGAGGGAAGGAGGAAAGAAGGATCATCGAAACATTTTTTTAATGCACAAAAGAATGGAAGACCATAAAAGAACCCTAGTCAAGCAGGACAGCTTTGAAAGTTACATGTTGAACTTACATATTTTAAAAGAAAAGCAAACTCTATATAATAGAGATACACAGTGGCATGTGCAATCTTATCTTTCTGTTGTTCCGTGTATATAGAAATGCACAATTTACTTCGTGTTCATAAAATTCAGAATGAAAAAATAAAAAGGAAAATATATAAATACAAGAAGGACAGCACCTATGTCGTGTTGAAAAGTGAGTACTGTCATGTCTAGGCAGATGATAACTTGGATGCCCTCAACTGAGATTCCTCTGTTCAACCAGTCCAGGATTACAATCTGTCTCTAGAGAAGGCATCTCCAGATTTATTTTGAATGTCCATCCCTAAAAATACTTGAGCATGCATTCCAATCTCTGTATATCAAACTAATTTAAATGTCATACCAGGCTAATTCTCAATATAAAGCCATTCCCATCATCTACTTTCTTTATTCCTACTCTTAGGGCTATTGAATTCCCTTAGAGGAAGTCACAAAAATATGTCAACTAAGTTCACTTTAAATTCTTGTTATCTGATCCCAAGATACAACACAATACATTTAAAAAAAATTCTCCATTGATATTTGATCATATTGCTTTCAGCAGTGGTAGGAAACCTTATTTTCTCTTTTTAAGGTCCCAATTTCACTCTCACTTCCTTACCAAAGGAGATGATCTCTTCTATTTTACCAAGAAAATTGAGACCATCCATCATGGTTTCCTACATCTTCCCTACCTCAATTACTAAGAAACCCCCTTACCCATTTTCTCTCTCTTCCTCTCTTTGTCTCTGTCTCTATCTCTATCTCTCCACTTTCTGCCTTAGCTAATCTCACTTTCCGATAAATATGCCCAGATTTCTGACATACATCAAAAACCTTCACTTAACCTAACTAGCCCCCTCAAGCCACCTTTTTCCATTCCTTCTCCCTTTCCCTGCCAAAGCTCTTTAAGAGTCATCCAAACACACAGTGTGCCCAATTCTCTTTTCCAATCTTGCCTTCTCCTACTTGTCTATTTTCATGACAAGACCTGAAGGATCTTGGAAGGGCTGAGGGAAGCTGCAGAGAGTAAACAGTGTTGTTTCCATTGCTATGACTGTTATAAAATAAATCGATTCAATCTAAGATCCCTCTAAAATCTCTATTCGTTGGATCACACAATGCCTAGAAAGAACCTTTAAGATATCTTGCTATATTAATTATAACTCAGAGAGGCTTACTAATTTATCTTCAGAACAACAGTGACACATAAATTTGAACTGAGGAGGGGCTTCTATTTTCACTGAGACCTAATTTCTTTTTTTTTTTTTTAAAGCAATTGGAGTTAAGTAACTTGCTCAAGGTTACACGGCTAGTCATTATTTATGTGTGGGTGCTCATTTTCTGAGGCAGGATCTGATCTCGGGTCATCCCAACTCTGAGGCCGGCGCTCTTACTTCACCACCTAGCCGTCCCCCTTTAGGGCAATTGGGGTTAAGTAACTTGCCCAAGGTTACACGGCTAGGTTTTTGTTTGTATGGATTAAGTGTCAGAGGCCGGCTCCGAACTCAGGTCCTTCTGATTCCAGGGCCGGCGCTCTATTCACTGCGCCACCTAGCCACCCCTGACCTAATTTCTTTTTGCTCTAAATGTGGAGCAACTGCCAGTTTGTACAGGTCCTCTCTCATTCCCAGAGACATACATTAATTCTACCTCCTTCATGGGACATAAAGGTCTATTGTTCAGTTCGGAGTTTGGTCAAACACTAAGATTCCACTGAAGGAGGATGTTTGTCATATTGTCAATCTTTCTGATGCAATCTGGAATAAGCTCCTGAAGGGTAATTTCAAAGATTTTGGTTGTTATTGTTCAGCCATTTTCAGCCATGTTCAACTCTTCATGACTTCATTTGAGGTTTTCTTGGCAAAGATTCTAGAGTGGTTTGCCATTTCCTTCTCCTGCTCATTATATTGATGAGGAAACTGAGACAGAGTTAAGTGACTTGCCCAGGGTCACACAGCTAGTGAGTATCTGAGGTTAGATTTGAACTCGGGAAGATCAGTCTTTCTGACTCTAGGCCAAGCACTCTTTCCACTGTGTCACCTAGCTGCCCCATTCAAAGATTCAGATTTGTTTTATTTTGTTCAAGTAATAAGAAGGGAACACTCTAGTATTACTTCCTATACCATATTAGTCAAACACTCTGCTCCCTGTGTCCTTCATCAGATCCTTCCTTAGTAACCAGTTCTAGCTTCAATATCTAAAAGCATTTCTAGAATCATAAGAAGGTCCTGTGACAAAGAGTAAAAGATGGTTTGAAGAACTGGAAAGTATTTCTCATCATTTAAAGTAGAAAGCATTGGGGTTGGTTTCCCTGGGGAAGGAAAAGTTAAGGAGTGTTAGTCCAGACCTGCAGCCTTATCAGTGTATGAAGCTCTGGAGTGAAGAGCCTCTCTCCCCCAATGTAGATCTGGGGGAGATATTCTACAGCTACATTTTTACAGCACTTCAAGGTCTGTAAAATGTTTATATATGCTATCTCATTTGAACCTCCCAGCAACCCTATGAGGCAAGTGCTGTTGTTATCCCCATTTAACAGACAAGGAGACTGAGACTCACAGGGGTTGACTTGTCCATAGAGGCATCAGTCAATTAGGAAAATGGCTGAACATACTGTGTAGTGTAATGAATATACTGGGAGTCTATTGTCAGTAAGAAATTACAAATATGAAGAATCCAGGAAGATTTTCATGAACTTATAGAAGGTGAAATAAGCAGAAGCAGGAGATTGATGGGACCAATTACATGATCATCACAATAATGTAAAGGAAAATAACATCGAAATATTTCAGAATGCTGAACAATACAGTGATGAGCATGACTCCAGAAGATTAATATGGAATCTAGTGACACAGGCAGATAGGTGGCACAGTGAATAGAGCACTGGCTCTGGAGTCAGGAGGACCTGAGTTCAAATTCAGTCTCAGACACTTACTAGCTGTGTGACCTTGAGCAAGTCATTTAACCCCAAATGCCTCACCTCCCCCAGCCAGAAGGAAAGAAAGAAAGAGAGAAAGAAAGAAAGAAAGAAAGGAAGAAAGAAGGAAGGAAGGAAGGAAAGGAAAAAGGAAGAAAAAAGAAAGAAGGAAAGAAAATCAAATGTTTCTGAGCTGGGAGTTTTTTCTGTGTATAAATCATACTGCTTGTTAGAACAAAATCAAAACAAATACAAAGCTAGAAGAAATATTTTATTCTCATTTTTATATGAGAAAAAATATGGCATTCAATTAAAAGACCTCCAACCTGAGGTATTTAAATAAACTGTTGGTGCTAAGGGGGAAAAATAGGCGCTTGATGGAGGAAAGAACACTAAAACTAATCCCAACAATTTCAAGTAGAAGTTTAATTAATGGAATGAATAAGATCAAATGGAACCTTAAAACCATTTTATTCATCAAAAACTTGACAAATGTCAAAGAAAGGGCTATGGCAGTCAAAGGTAACAACAATTTAGAATATAAGCTTCTTATCTTAGAGAAAAGGATGGTGAAAAGTTATGGATAAATAGTGAGAATTAATGAAGGGGAAAATAGTTAAAAGAAACCCTGGTAATACAGTCAACTAAGCAAAGTCATCTTAGGGTATTTAAGAATGAAATTGTAAGGACAATAGACAAAAGATGGAAAAGATCAGTGAATTTTTTTTTGTCAAATGTTAAATTTATTGCAATAGTCTTCTTTGTAGCTTTTAACTTGCTGGGCATTCAATAGCACCACTACTGATGTCATCAATTGACATCATAAGGATGTCGGCCACCAGTGTAGCAGCCCACAGACTGGGCTGTCCCAAGTATCTTTAATGGTTCCAGAGAAATCTCTTGCCAAGGACCAGTGCCTCATCTGTCGAGAAATGTTGATGATCTCATCAAGACTGATGTTTCCATTGTGTTTAATATTTTTCTGCTTCTTTCTGTCCCAAGAAGGTTCCTTTAGGGCTTTAATGATCAAAGCTGAGGCAGAAGGCACAACCTCAATCTGAGCCTGTCTGTTCTGAATGGTCAGCTTTACTGTGATCCTTAGCCCTTTCCAGTCACCAGTTGCCTTGGCAATGTCATCACCAAACTCTTTTGGGAGACAAATCCAAGGGACCAATTTTAGGGGCCAGAGCTTCACCACCAGTGCACCTTAAAAACACAACTTTAATTTCATTTGGGTCAAACTTGGGCGGCATGGCAGCGATAAAGGTGAAAACTTGGCCTGGACTCTGTGGGGTGGCTGCCGGTGTCAGATGAACCCAGATTCAGGAGGACCGAAAGAAGTTACACCTTCACCACCACAAGCTGGACACCAAAAGGTGTACATTTTTAAAAATAACAATTCTTTTTACCATCAAGGTCACTAGAGAAGTTTAACATCACCATTTAGAAGCACTCGTAAGGTGGAAATGTTACTGAAGAAAACAAAGATGGGAAAACAATTTGACTAGTCCAAGTATATATAGAGGAGGTCTGTGCTAGAGGCAAAACAATTTTGAGGACACTGCTTCTAAGGTATTTCAAGGCAAGGAAGATAGTCATGGAAAAGCTGTTGGACTTTATTATCAAAAAAAGGTGATTGGGAAAATAAAAAGTAACTACTCACCTATATGCCTACTTTCCCATCTACATAAAATTTTATGGATATAATTAACAGATACATGAAGAGCATCCTTGATAAGGGTAGTAGAAAAGGAAGGCCTGCAAAATGAATATTCCACAGTGACCTACATCTTTACTATAACATAATTGACTGAAAGATATGCCACAAGGTTCTACTAAAGATTACTACTTATAGATTTAAAAAAATTTTTGATTTGTAGTACAAAAAGCATCTTAAAGGCTCTCCTCCAACACAGTGTCTCCCATGCATACATCAAAATCATGCGAGATTATTTGCTAGATAATGACAAAATAATTTTATTCAGTGACTTTTTTATTATATCAAGTGAGGCATAAAAACATGGAGACAGACGCTTGCCAAAAGTGCTTACCAGGAATCTATGCTGGTGCCTGTGCTGTTTAAGCTTATTATTAGTGACCCAGATAAAGGCAGAGGAGGCATACTTATAAAATTTGTAGATGATGTAAAGCTGGGAGGGTTGATTATATGTTGGATGATAACTTTAGGATCCAAAAAGATCTTAGTAAACCAGGGTGTTGGGCCAATCTTACCAAGCTAAAATGTAATTGTGAAAAAGGTAGTATCTTACACTTAGTTTCAAAAAAAAAAAAATCAATGTCGCAAGTACAAAACAGGGCAGATATGACTAGATAGCAGTTAATCTGAAAAAGATCTGATGACTTTTGTTCACCAGAAATTCGATATGAGTCAACAGTACAATATGTCAGTCTACAAGTTAATGCTATTTTGTACTATATTGAGAGTCATTGTGTCCAGAACTAGGGAAGTGATAATCCCACAGAATTTTCCCCAGGGCAGACCACATCCAGTGTATTGTGCTCAGCTCTGGGTAACACACTTTAAGAACATTGCTAAGCCAGAGAATATCCATAGAAGGTCAGCCAAGTTGATGAAGGGCCTCAAGCTCAGTTTAATGAACTGATGATGTCTATTTGGAAGTAAAAACCTTTCTAAAAAATTAGAGCAATCCCAAAGTAAAATAAATTTCCTCAAGAGAAAGCAGTTTCTCCCTCACAAATGGTCTATACATGATGGCTGGCTGATCACTTGGTGAGCATGTTAATAAAAGGAATTTTTGCCTTGGTTTACACTGAACTGAGGTTCCTTCCAACTAGGATTCTTTAAGGGTTGGAGAGAGGTTGTACAGAGTAACACAACTAATTTGAGGTTTCAAACCCTGACACTAAGTCCAATATCTTCTCCACTATCCTCCATGGTCTCTCATCAAACCTTACCTGTTACACAATTTTACCTATGGCCAGCCTAGCCACAGAAGCATTATATCAACATATGAACAAGATTCTGGAAAAGAAAAAGTATAATCAGTCCAGCAAGCAGGATAGCTGTGAAAATAAGAAAAACAGAAACCAAAACTCCAAAACAACCCAATCAAGTTATTTTTGTTTTTTTACTGAAACAAGTAGCATTATACAATGAAAGCTGAAGAGATAGGTGCATGTTCTGAATTTAATTGTGCTTTATTTATGGTCTGAGATCCCCCCAGAACAGTATAACCCATATGCTTGAACTTGCTAGCTACCATGACAAATCAACTCAGATTATGTTTTGCATAACAGATACAGGGAAAATGGAAATTTATCCACAAGGACACATATTATTGCTGAAATACCGTAAGCTACCTGGGTAAATCAAATTTGGTTACAGTTAACCTTCCATCTAAGTAAACCTCTAGTTTTGCATTAGGAAATCTCATCTGAAAAACAAATACATAGCAAAAAGTTGTATTAGGTTTCTAGGATGGCATATAAGAAGACTGATGAGCTTTGATGCAGATTGAAGCAAACTTTTTTCACACTATTTTTTCTCGTTTTTGTGCGTGTGTTTTGCAACATGACTAATATGGAAATATGTTTTGCATGACATTGTGTGTATAATTGACATATTGCTTGCCTTCTCATGGCATATGGGAGGGGTAAAAAGAGGGAGAGAATTGGGAACTCGAAAATTTTTTAGTGAATGTTAAAATTTTAAAAATATATATATATATGTAATTGGAAGACAATAAAATAAAAATGTTTAAAATAAATAAATAACAAATATAAATAATATAAATAAAATAATTTAAAAAACATGCACTGTTTAAAACCCCCTCATTTCCTAACATGTAGTACTGAGGCAAATGAACATAAACGATATTTGAACAAGACCTACAATGATGAAGCCCACTATGTCTCTGACAGTGACAATTTTTTTGCAATGTCTTTCATGATACTACCTTCAAAAGTTAGGAATGTACCTCCAAATTATCCCTGTGTCCCTTAATAACATGTTTAAGATGAATTATTCATTTGTTCAGTCATTTTTCAGTCATGTTTGACTCTTTGTGACCCCATTTGGGGCTTTCTTGCTAAAGATATTGAAGTGGTCTGCCATTTCTTTCCCCTGTTCATTATATAGATGAGAAAATGGAGGCAAACAGGGTTAAGTGACTTGCCCAGGGTCACACAGCTTTTAAGTGTCTGAGGTCAAATCTGAACTCAGGAAGATGAGTCTTCCTGACTCCAGACTTGGCACTCCTTCCACCTCACCACCTAGCTGCCTGAATTATTTATAATTTTAGATAAAGAGGAACTATTTTTAATGAGTCAATCTGCATGTTAAGAAAGAGTAATAGTTGGTGGCGACTAGGTGGCACAGTGAGTAGAGCGCCAGCCCTGGAGTCACAAGGACCTGAGTTCGGATCCGGCCTCAGACACTTAACACAAACAAAAACCTAGCCATATGACCTTGGGCAACCCCAACTGCCCTCCAAAAAAAAAAAAAATCTGTACAGAAAAGGTAATAGTCAATCATTAATATGGCCCTTTGTAACATATTATAATTATTATTATTATCATATTATTATAATAATATTATATGTTATAATAAAACATATTTATAATAAAACATGGCAGGGAGGTATCACTGGGTCCTTGAAGGCTATTTCAAGAGAATACACACTCTAGAAGGTCCTACCAAGCTCTGAAGACTTTGAGCATCGCCCTTAGAGACAGGTCACATTTCTGATATCCAACAACAAACCTGCCTTAGTACAGAGTAGCTCACTGTCAAAAGGTTGGTAACCAGGGGATGATTTTTTTTTTAATATAACGGCCTTACAAAATGGACAAAACCAGAAAATGTCCTTATGTGGTTCCCTTCTGCAGTGATGGTGACCAGTGGCAGAATAGTGGAAAAGGTACAGAGGTCTATCTGTTGATGAATTCAGAGATCCACCCAAATGCCTAAATACTTAGTTTTCAACATCCATCACTGGGGGGGATCTGTCCACTGTTAGGTCTTCTGCTTTCTAGCACAGCCTAGGAAGAAGTGAAGGGATCCCTTCTATTTATTTATCTTTCCCGTCTTTCTCAACCAATCTCTGGCCTTGACACTAACAATACTCAGTATACTAACTTAGAAGGTCATTAGGATTAGGACATAACTGTGCTGAGCTAATTGACATTTATTTTATCTTTTTTTTTTTTTTTTTTTTGCTTTTTGGAGGGCAACTGGGCTTAAGTGACTTGCCCAAAATCACATGGCTAGTTTTTTATGTTTAGGTGCCTGAGGCTGATTTTGAACTCAGATCCTCCTGACTCCAGGGCCAGTGCTCTATTCACTGAGCCACCTAGCTGCTCCTTAATTGACATTTATGGAGTCAATATGCTTACTATGTGTCAGGTACTGTGCTGAAGATACAAAGAAAGTAAAAAAATACTGTTCCTGACTTCTAGAAGCTGACATTCAAATGGGAAAGACAACATGCAACCAACTATGTACATATAATATATAGACAAGATAGACAAAAGGTCTATTAGAAGTCTAGAGGCAGCTAGATGGCACAGGGTTGGGCTTGGAGTCAGGAAGATCTGAGTTCAAATCCAATCTCAGACACTTACTAGCTGTGTGACCCTAAGCAAGTCATTTAACCCTTGTTCACCTTAATCCACTGGAGAAGGAAATAGCAGGCCACTCCAATATCTTTGCCAAGAAAACCCCATATGAGGTCACAAAGAACAACAATGACAACAACAAAAATCTTGGAAGGAGAGCAGGAGTTAGGGAAAGTGAGGACTGGGAGAAGCCTCTTGAAGAAGAGTTGAATCTTGAAGTGCCCTGAGTATCTTGAGTAAGGAACAGCAAGAAAGCCTGTGTTGTTGGATTGCAGAATATGTACAGGAGAGTAAAATGTACAAAGACTGAAAATATAGGAAGGGGCAAGATCGAAAAAAAGGGGTCATTATGTTTATTTGTGGAGGCAATTGGGATCCATTGGAGCTTATTGAGTAAGGGATGTGACATGGTCAGACCTGAGCTTTAGGAAAACAATGGCTATCTCAGTGGGAACACATAGGAGAGATGTTGTTCATGTCCCTCCCGTGACCAAGCAGTAGCTGCCAAAGTCCCAGCACATTGATAAGCATGATTGTATATTGGGAGCTTCCTGAAGTCCTCTAGAGATGCAAGAGTTTGTTTCCTTTTATGGACCTGGAAACCACTCCTACATTGGGTAGAAAACATGACTCAGCATCTTCCAGGAAGATGCCACAGCCACTTTCAGTCTCTTAGAGGCAGAGTCACAGTGTGGTACCATTCTGACAAGAGTACATGTGCCTAGACAGCCCCTTCCGGAGCCATCCAAATTCACAAAGGCATTTAGCTACATAAAAGGGGTTTGTGGACTAAAGTAATTTACTCTCAGGCACAGGATATTGATCAATCAGTGAATGCTTGAGAATGAACACAATTTTTCCAGACTCACAGAGGCTTATGCCTGTCATACCCCTCAGAAATCCAACTGAGGATGAGACTGAGCAAAGCTTCTGACATTAACACTGGCCCAAGATAAAGTGGGATTTCTTTCCCCTACTTTGCCATATTTTTTAGTATAGTAATTAGTGTGTCAACATGAATATTAGTATAAACTATCATACAGGACCATAAAGCTAGAGCAGCAAGGGATGCAATGAATAGAATGTTAGGCTTGGAGTCAAGAAGGCTTGAGTTCAAATGTGACCTCAGACACTAACTTTGGGCAAGTCCCATTCTGTTTGCCTCAGTTTCTTCAACTGTAAAATGGGGATAACTACCTCCCAGGGTTGTTGTAAAGATCGAATGAGCGAATATTTGTAAAATACTTAGCAGATATAGTTTAATTCATAGTAGATACTACATAAATGCTATTTATTATTATTATCATTACTACCTGGAGAGGGCTTTAGAGATAATCTAAGAGGGCAGCTCAACCCTGTTTGCCTCTATTTTCTCATCTGTAAAATGAGCTGGAAAAGGAAATGGCAAACCACTCAAGTATCTTTTGCCAAAAAAGTCCCAAAAGGGGATCATGAAGAGTCGGACACAATTGAAAAAAATTAAATAGCAATAAAGGATGCCTCCATCCTATGTATTTCATATATTCCTTTTATTCTATCTCTGCTACCCAAATTATTGGAAATGATTTGCCTCCCTTGTCTTCTATATGCTCCCTGATCTCACAACTACAGGAGCCTCTACCTGCTCCCTTACCAACACTAAGGATAAATCTATTCAGAGTAAATGAATTGAATCATTTCCCATGACAGGGGAGAGTACAATGCATGGGATCAAATTTGAAATTTACCAGTAAATGTAAATTATTTCATGAACTATGCCCCATCACGGCTATGTCCTTAAGCAAGCATCCACCCTTACTGTGCCTCAACTTCTTGAAAAAATATCAGGGTTTTAGCCAGCAGCCACAAAATCTGCATTTTGCCACCTGTCCCCAATCCATTTGATCATCCTTGTTCATTAGATGTAGTTGAATTCTTCACAGGCCCCTCCTATGATTACTGATGGAAGGCTGGAGATTTTAAATTTATAGAAATAATGCATGGAAGCAACAGGATTGTCAATTATTGGCCTGCCTATTAAATGCATGCATACAAGGGAAGGGTTTTTAATTTACCTTTGCCCACCTATAGTGGACAGAGACAGTGTCATCAGTTGCAGAGAAAATGAGGGCCAGAAACCTGCTTGTGAACACTTTACAAACACTGACACTGGGAGGGGTCACTACTTAATCTAAACAATTGTGGGAATGGTTCCCAGGGCTGAGAAACAATCACAACCTAGGCTAGACTAAGAATCACTGTGCAACCTTCAAGCAAAACAGATTCACAAAGGGCTAAGTGAAACAATGTTTCAACATAAAAAACATTTAAAAGTTACTACTCTTCTATCATTATTATTACTGTTGATTATTGTTGTTATTACTATTGATATTTTAAAAATTAATTTATCAGGGCAGCTAGGTGGCACAGTGAATAGAGCACCAGCCCTGAAGTCAGGAGGACCTCAGTTCAAATCCAGCCTCAGACACAACACAAAAGACTGGCCGTGTGACCTTGGGCAAGTCACTTAACAATTGCTCTACCTTCCCCCTCCAAAAAGTAAAACAATAGTAATTTATTAATATTATTGATATAATTTGTTGTCATTTTTCAGTTGTATCCCACTCTTGGTTACCTCATTTGGGAATTTCTTGGCAAAGATGCCAGAGGGGTTCAACATTTCCTCCTCCAGCTCATTTTACAGATGAGAAAACAGGCAAATAGGGGTGAAGTGACTTGACCAGGGTCACACAACTAGAAAGTGTCTGAATCTGAACTCAGGTCTTTCTGACTCCAGGGCCCTAGATCTATCCACTGCACCATCTAGCTGCTTTAAAAGAGAGAATGAGTTAGTTTATTTTTTTGGTAAGTTTATTGACTGGGCATATTGCACTAACTACCTTGAGATCCGGGTCCACTGTAACCTCAGTACAATCAAGCACTGGGTTAAGTCAACATCAATTCACTGAAGTGGTGTCCTAAGAACAAAATCCAGGAAGTGGTTTAAACTAAACCAGCCCAAGGGAAATGTTCACCCAGACTTTACAGATGCATTTTTGTTGTTCTTGAGTCTTTTCAAACTGTCTGACTCTTCATGACTCCATTTGGAATATTCTTGACAAAGATACTGGACTGGTTTGCCACTTTTTTCTCCAGCTCACTTTACAGATGAGGAAACTAAGGCAGAGTTAAGTGACTTGCCGAGGGTCACTCACACAGCTAGAAAGTGTCTGAGGCTGGATACGAACCCAGGTCCTCTTGCGCCAGATACATCATTCTATATATTACCCCACTTACAATAAAAGTAAGCAGAAAAGTAGGGGGCTGGAAAGGGAGGGAAGACAAAATAATCTGAACCTGGGGAGGAAGCATGGTGGATAAAGTCCTGGAAAGGACAAGCCTGGGCTGTCCTCCCTAAAGGAGGGAGGAGCCACAGGGGTAGACAATCCTTCCTTGGAGTGTATGGGTTCCAGGCCAGAGGGAGCCTTAGGAGTTAGAGGATTGATTCTTGGTATGCTCTTGATGGGTGCCTTTTTTTTCCCCATTTGCTTTTTGGAGGGCAATTGGGGTTAAGTGACTTGCCCATGGTCACATGGCTAGTTTTTGTGTTAAGTGTCTGAGGTCAAATTTGAACTCAGGTCCTCCCAACTCCAGGGCCGGTGCTCTACTCACTTCGACACCTATCCGCTCTGATGGGTGCTTTCTTAAAGGGGCTGCACGCAATTTTCTCTTGAGGGTAAAAGAGTACTAGTTCTAACCAATGTGGCACTCAGAACCAGTCACCAGTTCTAGGGAGGCCTAGCTTCTTGGTGATACTTTATCTCCAGGGGCCACGATGGAAAATTGAGGCTGCAGGTGACCAACAAAGCTTCTGAGCACATACAGGTATCCTTGTATCTGGTGTGCATACATACATGTGCAACAAAACTTCGTCTGCTGTCATAAATTTAATAGTTAGAAATGGTTTGAATCTTTATTTCTGTTCCATGGTATCTAGAGCCAGACTAACTGAAGCAATATTCCCTCACATGAGTCACTTATCAGTGATCCAGAATATGGCAAAGAATCAGGAAGTTGGAAAGAGTTCTGTGCAGCCAAGACAGATGCTATAAAGTTCAGGGGCTGAAGATCAAGTCCAGATGAGATGTAAATATATTTACTTTTATCCAGACAATGGGAGATTCCATTTCCCCTAAAATAATCTTTATTTCATTTAGACAAATACCTGATTTATTTATTTACAATAAATATTTATTTTATTTAGACAAATACCTAGTTTATTTATTTATTTACAATCAATCTTAACTTCCTAGGTTGTATAAGGAAGCAAATGTTTTTTTCTATCCACTTCACTTGAGCAAAGAGCAGTCTTTTCTCTGATGCTAATATTGTCAGTTACTCACACCCATGGGATTTTCTGTACCATCTTCTAGCTTTTATAAACATGTAGCAACAAGTACTGTAATAAGCATTTATTAAATGACTGTGTGCTAGGACCTGTACCAAGCACTTTACAAATATTATCTCATTTGATTCTCACAACCACCCTGAGATTGGTATTATTATCATCCCTGTTTTACAAATGAAGAAACAGAGAAAGACAAGGTTAAGTGACTTGCCCAGGATCATACAGCTACTAAGTGTCTGAGGCCACAGTTAAATTCAAGTCTTTCCGACTTCCAAGCCCAGGGCTTTATCCCCTACACCACTAAGGTGACTCACGTCAGGTAAACTGCTAGTTCTGCTCCCATTTAACAGGAAATATCTCCAAATTTTTTTCTAAAAAGCTTCTGTTCTCTAATTATACTTATGACTTTAATTCTAAATGTGCTAGAAACAGCACTCACACAATTCAGTGGTGCCTTATAAAGCATACTTGAGGGAAAATGAAGGTCATGCACATTGCTGAACTGGGAGGTAATAACACAAGCAGAAGAATAAACGCAGTGCTATCTCTAAGGGTTCGAGTCATATAGAAGCTTATTTTTAAAATGTTTCTGTAGTACTTAGCATCATTCTTGAAGGCAGAAGTCAAGTTTTTAAAAATTCAGAAATTTACTTGTTCAATTAATGAGCTTTCCAACACAAGTTTTCCTTCTTTTAGAATAGGCTATTGGAATGTTGGCAATGTTCTGGAGGTCTTAAGACTTATGTTCACATGCCCTGGTTCTTTCTGAAGTACACTGTCATTGTATTTATATATATATATATATATATATATATATATATCAGTTCAACTCTTGGGTGATAATATTGAGATTAATGAACATTTATACTTCATCACAATTACAAAAACATAAAAGTCTCGATTAAGAATCTTACATAGGGACTTCTAGTTAGTGAAGTCAGACTAAAGGAGAAGTATCTACTCAGAAGCTCCTTTGGCATGGTGACAGAAAATGAAACCTGGCTATTTCTGAATGTGGAAAGTTATCTACATTGATCATATTTTCATGGAAACACCAAAGCCTACAGCTCTATGCGTGGATGGCCTTTGTACTGAAAGGCAGAGAACAGACAAGTTTCATAGCAGGGGTGAAGTTCAAGTAAAGACTGTTTTTCTTTTTCTTTAAAGACATGAAAATCTTAAAATCGGATCGGTCATCTGGACTTAGAGAAATTGCCTCTTTTCATTGTCAGCTCTAAAATGATTGTCAATATTCATCCTCCAGATGAATAATCTTTAAGAAAACAAGAAGGCCAAGAAAACCTAGAGCAATGGGGAACTCCCTAAGTGCAGACAAGATATTCACAGCACTTGTGAGAGCTCTGCAATCTGTTCAGATTCCAGCCTAGAACGTTTATATAACAGCCTTAAAAAAAGACATCTTCGATAGTGTGACAGGAGATACAGTGGTACTCTCAGTACTGACTTCAAAAAATTAGCCCACATTACTAACCATTTTCCAGAACAATTTTAAAAATAAAAACAAATGAGAAAAGCTTTGTTTTAAAATAGGTTCCCTGAAAACATCAAACAAAAGACAAAAAATTGTCATGATGGCAAAAGAAATAAAATATAATTGATGACAGATTGCATAGTACTTTCCATAGTAATTAGTATTTGCATAGTAGTCTGCTGAATGCTCAATGCTTAACAAACTAGATCAAAATCATGGTTATCTATTCACTCTTATAAATCTTAGAATATTTCAAAACATTTCTAAAAAAATCCTAAAACCATCTTTGGCTAAATAAGTATAGCAATATTTTTAAATTTTAAAAATTCTCCAATATTTTATTTTAAAGATATTTAAACAATTTTATTTGGCAAAGAAATACAAGTTAACATTTCCAGAAGGAATGCTCCTTACTTTAAAATGCATTTATGATTTGTAGGACAAATCCCATCTGTGAATCCCTTCACTTATCCTGTGCCGATTCTACATTTTGTACAAAAAAGGTCAAATTAGATGAAATTTATAAAACTGTAAAAACCAGTCCAGGCAACGTAACTATACAATCTTGCTGAAAAAGTACTAGTATCAAATCTAGCATAGAACAATTTATGCCATATACTAAGGTTTAGTTCTTCAAGTCACTGCTCATTGCCGGCTTGCTTTTCCATTTTCTGTTGTGTCCATCCTGAGAAAAAGAAGAGGAACCAAGATATTGGAAGAAGGAAACATCTAACTGATTTTACTCCACTACTTCAAAAGATCTTATTTTTTCCAAAAAGCTCCAAAATGAAATGACAAAAATAAAATTTCAACACATTCAAATAATCAAAGCAAAATCTTAATTCAAGAATTTTTCCCTTCTTTCTTACCAGTAAACTGCAATTAAAAAAAATTTACTAAATGGCTGCTAATGGAAGGCACTAAGGATACAATGTTCTGGCATTAAGGGACAATATTCTACTAAAAGAACACAATATGTACATCTAAATTTTAAAAACAAAGAGGGTACTAATGACTGAGGGGAGAGTGAGGGGGAGAATCAGGAAAGGCCAGAAGTAGAAGGCAGCACCTGAGCAAGATGGAATGTGCTGTACAGGGAATAGGTGGTCTGATTAGAATATAATGCATGAAGAGGAAAAATGGGACCAGAAAGGTCAGTGGGATTCATATTATGGAAGGTTTGAAAAGAAACATCCTCAAAAATAGCTAAGAATCATCAAAGTCTGAATCTTAATTGAATTTAAACCTAATTCTCCCAGTAAGAGCTACTGTGTTAAAAAGAATAGCGTTTCACTTTGTTTCTTTATATTTTATGGCATATTACTGACCCTCTTCTATAATTTCACAAGTTCTTCTGAGCATTTTTATTTATTTATTTTTTTTTTGGGGGGGGGGGGTTTGGTGGAGGGAGGAAGGGGGAAGGCAAGGCAATTGGGGTTAAGTGACTTGCCCAAGTTCACACAGCTAGTGTGTCAACTGTCTGAGGCCAGATTTGAACTCAGGTCCTCCTGATTCTAGGACCAGTGCTCTATTCATTGCCACCTTGCTTGCCCCCTTCTGAGCATTTTTAAATGCCATCCTCTGACAGCAAATGTAAGAACTTCTACACTGGCTAGCTTCAATAATTTTAACATATTAACAAAAGACTAAATTTGTTAATCATTACTGACCTCTTAGCAGTATTTTATAGTACTGATAATTTCTTCTCCCGGGATTCCTATCACTGCTCTCTCCTGGTTCTTACTCCACCTGTTCTCTTTAGTTTCCTTTGCAGTATCTTCATGTTTTTGCCCAGACGTGTGGACCTAGCTAACAGCTCAGAACAGGTTTCTCTCCCCTGTTTTCAACAACATCTCTGTTGATCTCCATCAGTTCCCTTGGATTCAAATACCACTTCTCTGCAAGTTACTTCCAAAGCTACTTATCCAGCTCTCCTCTCTCTCCTGAGCACCAGTCTTACACCGCCAACTGCCTCCCAAGACATTTCCACTTTTGGTGTCCCAATGGCATCTCAAATTCAGAATAATCCAAACAAGGCTCATCATCTTTCCCCTATAGTTTACCCTCTTTCTAACTTCATTGTTTCTGACAAGGGTTCTATCCTACTTTCAGTCCCTCAGCTCCCTAAGCTATGAGTAATCTTGGACCCTACTCCCACTCACTAATCAGCTTCTGACTCTTGTCAATTTTGCCACCACATCTTTCACATCTGTGCTCTTCTCTCCACTAGCACAACCACCACCCAATTTCAACTTTTCTTCTTCTTTTGCCAGGACTACTACTGAAACAATTGGTCTCCTTATGCCAAGTCTCCCCACTTTTTAATCCAACCTCCACATAAGATGACACCTTGATTTTCCCAAAGAACACGTCTGGGGGGATGGCTAGGTGGTACAGTGAATAAAGCACCGGCCCTGGAGTCAGGAGGACCTGAGTTCAAATCCAGCCCCAGACACTTAACACTTACCAGCCATGTGACCTTGGGCAAGTCACTTTAACACAGCAGCTCTTACTGGGAGAATTAGGTTTAAATTCAATTAAGATTGCCCTACCTTCCCCCCTCCAAAAAGGGGGGGAAAAAAAAAGAACAGGTCTGACCCTTTCACAGTCCTGTTAAGAAGTTTCAGTGGTTTCCTACTGCCTCAAGAATAAAAACAGACCACTCTGGCATTTAAAATGTTCACTGAGCTGGATTTCTGAAGGGAAAAGAAGCTTTTGTGACCGTGCCTATTCTGCAAGGCATTATATTCAATAATACAAACCCATTTTCTTCTTTAAGATGTTGATATAATTCAGCTCTATTGTTGACAGAATTCAAACGACCAACAAATTCCTGATGTTTCCTGGAATTGGCAGTATTAATCCTATTACTCCATAAAGACAGCAAGGACATTGGTCCTAATATTATGTTTGAAAAGAGAGAAGAAAAAAAAGTATGGAAATTATTTCAATAATCAACTCAAGTTTAGACTTGTCAAATTTGTGGCAATGTTGTCCTATGTCACAGAATTCCAAGAAAAGATTAAATTAACCTATTATAGTCATTTAGTAAAGAATGCTTTATGACAACTGATTAAATAACTTTTCTAAAAAGAAAAAAAAGGATAAGAAACATATAAGCTATCTATTTCTTACCCACCAAGTTATATTCCCTCTTCAAAATAATTTATCTATTCTAAGACATCAAATTTAATAAAAAGTTAGGAAAAAATATTTCCACTATTACCAAGCAATTTCTTAAATCAATACTCTCTATGTAGGACTGAAGTTTGATAATATAAAAGTGTATCTTTATCTCTATTGATACATATCTTCACAATTTGAGTGAAGAGAAAAATAAGGCAACTGAAAAATGCAATTATACAGATTCAAGAGTACACTGAAATAACACATAAAGAAAAAAAAATATAGCCAGGCAGTGTCGAGGATCACCAATGGATCTGACTTGTTTCAATTTTGTAGCTACCTAGCTTCACTTGACCTCTCTCAAACACAATTTCTTCATCTGTAATAACTATTCTTCACAGAGATACTACGAGGAAACTGTTTCATTATCCTAAAAGTCAATATAAAGGTGAATTATTATTATTATTACAAGAAGTTAATAAGTTCAATCTAAAGTTTTTGTTACCCACAGAAATATTCTCAGAGTATTTTGCTAAGAGTCTAAGGGGAAATGAAAGTTGTTATACTGACAGCAAAGTAGGCATCTGGTGTATCAGGAAAAATTTTCTTCCCCACTCTCATGTACCAGAATGTGTTTTGACACATGGGAAGCTTTCTTTAGCTCTACTTCCAGGGTACAGTTTATTCACCCTTGAAGAAGTATTCTATCTAGAGTTCCTTTCTTCCTCAACTGGGTACTTAAGAAATAGTGGCACAAAACTAGTAAAGGTCAAATATGTTGACATTGTCAAATAATCTACAAAAGAGTCACTAAATGATGTCAAATACACTCTGACCTTAAAGTAGTCAAATCAAAGTATAACTTCATCCTCCTCCCAATAACCGACCTGAAACATTACAATTTATAATATATACTTATTTACAAAAACATATGGCAGAAAACATCACAATTAATTAAGTGGATTTATAACTGTTTCTCTGGTTTTTGCCATCCTTTTTATTCCTAGCACTAAATATCTGCTGACTGACTAATAACAATTGGATAGAGGAATGTCTTTCAGTTTATAACACAAGGTCTATACTATATTTAATTTGGGGTTTTTTTTTTTTGTTGTTGGTTTTTTTTTTGTTTTTTTGTTTTTTTTTGCTTTTTGGAAGGCAACTGAGGTTAAGTGACTTGCCCAAAGTCACATGGCTAGTAAATGTCAAGTGTATGAGGCCACATTTGAACTCAGGTCCTCCTGACTCCAGAGCTGATGCTCTATTTACTGGGCCACCTAGCCACCCCTTTACATTTGTTTTAATTGTATTTTAGTGCTACTTGTGATAAAAAAAACAAAGTATGAACCTGGACATTTTAGAACACAGAAGGTAAGAAGGGACCAAAGAAGAGACAAAAAAGGAAGATGAAGAAAGGATCACTAGCCCATAGATTAGAGCTGGAAAGGGCTTCTGGGGACTTTCATGGACAAGCCTCATTATACAGATGAGAAAACTGGTCAGGAAGTTTAGGAGCTTAGCTCAAATTACACAACTAACAAGCAGCACAGAGGTGTTCAGGTTGCATGGTCATGGGACCTCTTTTAAGGCAGGGAAGATTCAAGATTCCAGAATCCCAGATGAAGCACCACTGGCTTCTCCTAATTCCCAAAATTAAAAAAAGAAGAGAAAGCAAGAACCCCTGGCAACTACAGTGTGGTCAGTTGACCTCCTTGCTTCTGCTCCTAAACCCAAGGCTAGGCTCTGGTAAGAAGCATCCTGGCTCAGCAGAAAAATAGGCAGACTGGAGAACTGGGAATATTGTATGCTGAATTCCCTTCTGAAAGTTACTAGCTACGTGCCAACTTGCAATGACTCCACAGTGCCTCTATTTCCTTCTTTGTAAAAAGAAAAAAAAGGAGCACTAATAGAGCCATGATGAGGCTCCAATGAGGTGATGTAAGTAAAACTGCCCTGCAGATCTCCAAGTGCCATGGAAACGGCAGCTCTTTTGATTACAGAGAACCATGGCACCAAAGATTTAGAACTATAGGGACTAGACAAATCCTTAATTCATTTTCCTGTACCTTTTCTTTATAACAAGCCCCACCAAAAACAAAACAAACAGAAAAACAAAACACCAGTTACTTTCAAGGTAGAGACATTTCTCGAAAACTTACCTTCTCCCCTGCTTGCTGATGCCTATAAATTCCTTTAACGGGGACAGATAGCTTATTCCATAATTAGAATTAAAAGGTTTAAAATGCAAGTAAAGATTTTCAAATGCAACGAGTAAAGAATAAATTGCTTAAAACTCATTCACACTAAAATAATCAATACAAATATTATTTTGCTTTTTTAAACAGGAGTTATGAGGTGGTCAACAAGGAAGGGGAATGACTGAAGTAAACAGAAGGACTGACACTTGGGGAGGATGGGAGGAGAAAAATACAGAATGAAAGAAAGGGGAACAAAGAAAAAAAGAAAAACGTCTTGATGCTGTAGCCAGTCAGTCTTGTTGACCTTCAACAAAAAGAAAATGGGTACAAAGTATTTTTGTCATATTCGGCTGAAAGTGCATACAGTTCTACTTTGCATAATTTGTAAAGACTCGGTTTTGTTTTTAATTTAAATTGGACTTCATTACAATATTTTATTCTCAAAAGAAATTAATGGTACTATCACTGTAATTCTCATTCCATTTTTCCAGGCAATGAATAGAGACTTCAAATTCAAAGATATAGCAGGGAGGTTTTCTGTTGCCTCAGATAACAAATATTTATTTGGATCATGCTCTCTGAGATGACTAGATTCTAAGAGTCTCTCACAACAGGGTGTCCCAGCTCTTCTCACCTTTGGACTTTTCCACGGGTGGTGTTTCATCCATTTCAACAAGAGGCTTCTTGTTTGGAGGTTCTGGAGAATCAGGAGAGTCTTTAATAACCTCTGCTTCAGCTAATTCTTCTTTTCCACGTTCTAAAATTCCTTTTAATCTTTAGGAAATTCAAACAGTGAATTTTAAGGTATATTTTTTTAACCTGATTCTTAAATCAGCCAGTCTTTGGAAATCAACATTTCTCTACACAGGATAACTTCAAAACAAAAAGACACTGCCCTCCCCCCAAATCTTTGTACCTCCAACCATACACATACTCAGGAAAAAAATAATTACATGAGTAGGACTAAATGCTGTTATGAAACTTTCAAAATACTACTTAAGAACTCACACAGAGAAGGATAACATAAAGGAAAAAAATTTGAAAGACTTTAAAACTGGGATCACCTCAGTGACAGATGGAAAAGTACGCTTCCTACCACTTACCAGAAAGTGATGGCACAGGAGACCTGGCCAAAGTACTGATTTATCTGGTCTGATTATATTTATTTGTGATAATAGAGGGCTTAGAGATGGGGGAAGGAGGTTACTGAATAATAATAGTGATGTAGAAAAAAGGAAAAGAGTATCAGCAAAACAATTTAAAAACAACAGAAGTAGGGGTGGCTAGGTGGCTCAGTGAGTAGAGCGCCAGCCCTGGAGTCAGAAGGACCTGAGTTCGGATCTGGCCTCAGACACTTAACACACAAACAAAAACCTAGCCGTGTGACCCTGAGTAAGTTACTTAACCCCAAATGCCCTCCAAAAAAAGCAAAAAATAAAATAAAATGAAATAAAAATAAAAACAACAGAAGCAAATAACAGTTTAGAAGGGAAAACAAATAGGGCAACTTCATTACTACTCTGTGAAATTTAAGATACCCTTTTAGAAAAATAAACCATGTAGCAATTCATATACAATCATATACAATATGATATATATCATATCGATATACAACATTCTTTGTCCTTTTTATGTTGAAATGTTTGTTTTATTTTTGTTTTTAAGTTCATAACTGAAAAATTAAAAACAAAATGTCACTAAATCAAAAATGAAGTTACTTTAAAAGGCTGGAAAAACTTAAGAAAAATCTAAAGGGAAAAATTTGCAGACAAATTAATTCAATCATAGGAATAGCTTTAAAATTGCTGATAAAAAAATTACTTCTATCAACTTAGGAAAAAAAATCAAAACTATTATTCAGACTTTTCCCTCTATGACAAATAGTATGTTAGATTCCAAAAGTTAGCAACCAAGACTCTTCTGCTGAGGCAGAGTTAGGAGGGAAAAACAACTCTGGGACACATAGGAAAGAATTTCTAGGCTACAAAGGATATGAAGAGAATAAATTTTCTTTGTTAACATGGTGGACCTATTTTTACATGCTACCAATCTCAGTTCCCTTGAGTAGGAAGGAGCCCCTTAAATTAAAAAAAAAAAAAAACACACACACCCTAAATTAAAAACACTTAACTGCACTGTTATTACTTCCACATGACTCAGAGCTTCATCTCTGGTAGGGTAGGAAAATGATGCAAGTGAAAACAAACAGCCAATTGAGCAGTTAATATATTTATAATTATGGGTTACTTTTTTGCTCAATTTATCAAAATTTAATCTTTATTTCACTAAACAGTACAAGAACTAAGTATTCTGTTAAGAGTACTACGCAATTAATAGCAAAAATGATGCTATTTTGTATAACTTCAATTTTGAAAAATATAAATTCTGAATAGTTATCCTTACTTTTCCCTCAATTTAAAGTGACAATAAGCAATCTATTTCTCTATAATTAGGGAAAGGACATGTATGAATACTGAGCAAGTTACTGTGGTATGGGAGGAAAGTACTAGATTTGGATTTAGAGGATATGAGTTTCAATCAGTCAATCAACTGAATCCCAGCACTGTACCTCCTACTCCTGCTCATGCAACTTTGTGAAAGTTACTGAAATTCTCTGTCCCTCTGATTCATTTGTAAAATAAGAGGTTGAGACTAGATACCTCTAAGGTCCCTTCAAGCACTAAATCTAATTATGAATCCTAAAGACAGCACGGATGAGAGAATGCTATATTACACAATGATATAAATAGATGAAATAAACTTCTAATAAATAAATGTTTGAATATTCAAACATGGGGTAGGCAGAACATGTCACATGCCAGTATCTTCTATCGTTTATTCATTAACTTTTAAAAGTCACCTCTCAGAATCTTGCCAGGACTTCTCTTGCTCATAATCTTTGGCTGCCTTCTCTGATTTGTCTTCTTTATCTTCCCTCTTCCTTCCTCGTTTCTTCCGCTCTTCTTCTTCTGGGGGTTTGCTTCGACATGCCATCAGACATTCTAAGACTCGCTGATGCTTCTCAGAGTTGTTAATATGAGCTCTGACAAGAGTTTCCAATTCATTCCACATAATACGATACTGTTCATCTCTGCAATAGAGAAAAACAAAACAATTTTTTTTCATGTAAAACAACACACCAGAGCTAAAAGGCCATAAAGTTAACGAATACTGAGGAAAAAAAGAAAGGAAATGATAAACATGGTATCTGTTTTCTGTGACACTTACTGTGCATCCAATTATATTATTTGATAACCAGAAACAAATTGCTGTAAAAATAAATTTTAACCTCTTAAATTTAAATTATTTGAAAAGGGTTAAAAAAAATCAACTACCTTTTGGGGCCTTTTCCTCTTGTACCAACTGTGGAAATAGGCAGAGGATCGTTTTTTCTCTCCATATCAACTAAATTGTATATTGTTTTCTGACAGTTTAACACATCTTCATCTGTTAAGGATTCTTTGACAATAACGCTGGCTAGTGGAACTACCTATTAAAGGAAAAAAAACAACAAACCTCAAATGTCTTGAACAACCAGAGTATCTAAAGTCAAAGTGAAATATTTCATATGATTTTAAATATTTCAGGAGTAGAAATCTAACCTTCAAGCAAAACTACAAATAGTTCATTAAAAAGTTATATTGCCTATTTAAAGAAGGGGAGGGTACAGCTGTGACCCCTAGACTAAAACATCTTTTAAATGAGATTCCTGAATACAAGCAATGGACTGGAGGATCAAGACTTGAGTTACACTCTTAAGATTTGCTATCAATTATCTATACACTCTTGGGTAAATCACAACCCCTCTGGGAATCAGTTTCCTTAGTTGTAACATGAGGGGGAAAACTACAGGCTAGAGTCCTTTCTAATTCTAAAATTCTATATAAATAACTGTAGAATTATTTATTTCATAGAAACAGAAAGTTAGAGACTTCCTAATCTAGTGATCCTCAAGCTTTTTGGTCTCAGAAACCCTTTATACTTTTTCTTTCTTTTCCCTAATGCTTTATTAAATTGTGGTTTACATCATTCATTTCTGCCAGATTTTGAGTTACTTTTTTTTCCCCATTTTTTCCCTACCCACCACCCCAGAATAGCAGTCCCCTCATCCAATCTGCTCTCTCCCATATTTTCTCCCATACTCCCCTCTACTCTCCCAGTAGGGCAAGGTGAATCTCTGTGCCCCAATGCCTGTACATCTCATTTCCCAATTATATGCAAAATAGTATTAATAATAGTATTTATACATTTTTACACATTTGATTTTAAAACTTTGGATTCCAGATTCATTCCCTTCCTCCCTTGTGACCCACCCTTACTGGGAAGATAAGCAATTCAGTGTATGTTGTGCATATGTAGCTATGTAAAACCTTACCATAGTACATATATTGTAAAAGACTCTATATTTCCCTCCCTTCTATCCCACCACTAACTTGGTCTATTCCCTACTTTGATCCTGTCCCTTTTCCAAAGTGGGTGCTTCCAACTTCTCTCCCCCAAGCCTACCCTTCCTTCCATCATCCCCCATCTCATCCCCTTCCCCCCCTACTCTCCTGTAGGGTGAGATATCCTATTTAGTATGTATGTCATTCTTTCCCTGAGCCAAATTCAATGAGAATAAGGTTTTACCTTTTTGCCTTCTTGTTCTTCCCCTCCCTTGTAACCATTTTCCTTTGCCTCTTCTCTATGAGAGAATTTACCCCATTCTGTCTCTCCCCATCTCTTCTCGTTATATTCCTCTCACCTCTTAATTTCACCTTTTAAGTATCATCCCTTCCTATTAAATTCGACCTGTGCCCTCTATGTATACCTGTAAACATATATACACACACACATTCACATATGTATTCATATGCCCATATACCCTTCTTCCAACTATTTTCATACTGAGAAAAGTTTCATCAGTTACAGTTATTGTTTTTCCATGCAGGAATGTATATAGTTCAACTTTGATAAGTTCATTACGATTTCTTTTCCCTGTTTACCTTCTCAAGCATCTTTTGCTTCTTGTATCTGAATGTCAAATTTTCTATTCAACTCTGGTTTTTTCATCAAGAATGCTTGAAAGTTCCTATTCCACTGAATGACCAAATTTTCCCCTGAAATATGATACTCAGTTTTGCTGGGTAGGTGATTCTTGGTTTTAATCCCAGGTCCTTTGTCCGCTGGAATATTATATTCCAAGCCCTTCCATCCCTCAGTGTAGAAGCTGCAAGATCCTGCGCTATCCTGATTGCATTTCCACAGTATTCAAATTGTTTTTTCCTGGCTGCTTGTAATTCTCTCCTTGATGTGGGAATTCTGGAACCTGGCTGTAATATTCCTAGGAGTTTTCTCTTTGGGATCTTTTTCAGGAGGTGATCTGTGAATTCTTTCAACCTCTATTTTGCCCTCTGGGTCTAAAACATCAGGGCAATTTTCCTGGAGAATTTCTTAAAGGATGATTTCTAGGTCCTTTCTTTGATCATGGTTTTCAGGAAGTCCAATAATTTTTTAAATTATCTCTCCTGGATCTATTTTCTAGGTCAGTGGTTTTTCCCATGAGATATTTCACATTGCCTTCTATTCTTTCATTTCTTTGGATCTGTTTAACAGCACTAGCTTCCCTTTGGTGCATTCTAAATCCGAAGGAAAGATTCTCCTCAATGAGCCTTTGAGATTCTTTTTCCACGTGGCAAATTCGGCTTTTTAAGGCATTCCTCTTGTCGTTGCCTTTTTCAGCTTCTTTTGCCATTTGAGTTAGTCTATTTTTTAGGGCATTATTTTCCTCAGTAAGGCTGTTGACTCTCCTTTCATAATTTTCTTGAATCATTTTCACTTCTCTTTCCAATTTTTCCTCCACTTCTCTTATTTGATTTTCAAAATCCTTCTTAAGGTCCTCTATGGCCTGTAACCAGCTCGTATTTTCATTTGGGGCTTTTGGTGCAGGAGTTCTGACCTCCCAGTCCTCCTCCTGTTCTATGCTTTGATCCTCTTTGCCCCCAAAATAGGAGTCTAATGTTGAATTTTTCTGTTTATTTTGTTTCCTTTGCCTAGGCATGTTGCCACTCAATTACTTGACTTATGGGCTTGTTGCCACAGTAGGACTCTGCCACCAGACAGGGGAGCTTCCGTCCCAAATGCTGGGGGTTTTCCCAACTGTTAGAGGTATTAGTTGGGTGCCCTCTCTGAAGCCCCAGCACACTCTGGCAAGCTGGTCACACACCCCAAGACCTCCACCCCAGACTGCAACCCAGATCCAAGAAGGTTAAAAATCAAGAGCAATTACCCCCAAGACTGATCGCCAGATCCCCCTACAGTCAGTAGGGCAGGAACTGAAGCTGCTGCATGTGTCCGTGGCTGTGCTGAAGCTCCTCAGCGGCTTCTCGCCCCCAGGGAAAGAGGCCAACGTGCTCTCCCAAATAATGAGTCCCAAAGTCCATACCACACTAACCTCTCACTTTGTAGTTGGCATCTATGTGTTGGCAATTCTGGAAACGCCACAGTTGCTGGTGTTCTGGAGTCTCTGCAGTCGGCTGCTGGTCAGGCTGCCCTGGGGCTAAAACCTCTGACTCAAGTGGGTCTGGGCTCGGCTCCCAGAATGCTGTGCTGCCCACTCCCTGCTGGGCTGCTGGGCTGTCCTCAGTGGGAGGTTAGCTTCTCTATGTCATTTTGTGGGTTCTGGAGCTCCAGAGGTTGTTTAGAGTCCCCTTTTGTATAAATTTGGAGGTGGTAGGAGCAAGAGCTGTGTGGAAGAGCTGTTTCTACTCAGCCATCTTAACTCCGTCCCAACCCTTTATACTCTTAAAAATTATTGAGGGCCCTCCAAGGAAGTTTTATCTATGCATGTTTTATCTATCAATATTGACCATATGAGAAATGAGAATGTCATTATGAAATAGTTTATGAATTATAAAAATTATTACTAAATTATGAAAATGGTTGTGACCTGATAGATTCCCTGAAAGGGGGGATTACAGAACTGCTGGCCTAATCTAGTCCTTTTATTTTGTATACAAGGAAACTGAGGCCCAGAGATGACTTGCCTGAAGTCATTAATCAATACATGATGAGCCAGGACCAGAACCCAAACTTTCTGACTCCCATACTGGTAATTTTTCTACTACAACAGGCTTACCTTTTACTGTATTCCACAGCTGCCATCCCTTATATTGATCAGATTAAGTTATATAATCATTACACAATAAGTTAAATATTTATTATGCTTGGCAAGACTGCATAGTCAAAAAAGAAAATTGAAACTGCACAACAATTTAAAATTACTTACTGCTTGCATGTTGAAGATGGTGGTTTGTGAAATAATCATAGGCCAATAACGAGTATGTTTTTCTAACTGATCTTTTGCTCGTTCCAAAGGGACCTCAACACTTCCATCGATTTTATATCTGGGGTCTAGAAAAGGAGTTAATCTGTTTTCCCTCATAAATTCACCAAAATCCTAATGATAACCAAACAAGATAAAGTTAGAAACTACATTTTCTAATTTACACAGTATGGATTAAATGTTAATAACCTCTCTTAAAATTTAGGTTCTATGACATGCAATGAAGAAAATACAAGATGCTATCTTTTGTTTCTTTTGTATGGTGTATGTCCAGAAACATTTCTGATAAATCTAGATAGATATCTTTAAAAATATGTGTTTATATGCACACATACATATATGCTTATATTTGTTTACAGGCACATAAACATATATATGTATATGTATATACATATACAGATATATATATATGCGCATAAACACACACATAACCAAAAATATAAAGAAAGATCTGAGCCAAAATAAAAACCAAAAATATAAAGAAAGATCTGAGCCAAAATAAAGTTATGCTGCTATGTCTAGATTAAGGAAATCCTTAAAATATTGAAAAAATAGGACTGCATTTACAGGTTTTGAAGGCTAAAACTTCTCGCTAAGATTGCTGACAGAATTTTTTGTCTCCCACTAAAGTTATAATCATATGATGAATACATAGTTATCACTAAATATTTAAATCTTGTTGGCAAAACCATTTACTTCACACTAAGTAGAAACAGAATCAAACAAAATAAAATCAAACCACCTTACTCAGAAAGGTCCCTTTAAGAGCCTGGTAAATTCAAAACATTGTGAAGTAGTACTCATAGACATTAGAGCCTTACTGTAATCCGGTAATCTGTAACTCTCCCACCACACCCTTCGCTAATTGAAGGAGGATCTTCTAGAATGGATCGAGAACTGCTCAAGACGTGCAAAAAAATCTCTCCTCCATGGCTACTAAGCATATGACTAATGACTTTGGAACCTGATTTTCGAGGCTGTTCCAGTAGCACAGAACGACCTGTCAAGAGCAAGATCAGCAAATTAATTCAAATTTATAATTTTTTCCTCTTTAAACATATTTCTGGATGATTCATTTCATTCACCCACCCACAGATTTTATCTAACAGGTCCTTTCCCTTCCAGGTTTGTATCCTGGCCTCAATTAACTGTTTTACTCTAATTTTTCAAATTTATATAAAGGAAGCTATTAAAGTTTAGTATCTGGTAAAATATCTTATTGTACTTATGGTGTCATAAGTCATTTGGACACCAGAAAGGAAAGTGAGAGCACTTCTGGCCAGTCTCTAGAAGAGCAGCAATAAAAAGGGAAGTCCCACTTTTGTTTCATAATGCTTCACTGTCACCACAAGTATTTAAAAAGTTTTTGAGTTCTTGCAGCTGTTAAAGCCTTTCTGAATGAAGTTTATGTTTCCATCCTGTTCAAAGTACCACCATCATTTCTAAAAGGAAATACTTTTGAAGATTTCTGCAGTAGAATATAGTTCTCAGCAGCTGCCACTCTAGAAATATTCGATATTTAATTCTAATACATTTATTAAAATCTGAATTTTGTGTAGCCATTCTATCCTCCAAGTGTGTAACATAAAAGTGAAATTAAATTTACTACAAGGGTACACTGTCACTCTTAGTTACTTATAAAAATGATTCTATACAATGCTACAAATTAAATTCCTCAAGAGAGGTAGGGCAATATAGTGGACAGAAGTACAGACTTGGAGTCATCAAGATTTAGGTTCATGTTCTACCTCTAATACATATCAACTGTGAGATTACTGGCAAGTGATTTAAGATCTCAGTATCTCCAGGCTACTCATAAGACTAAAATTTACAAATATGCATTGGCAGAATGAGTTTCTAGGTCAAGGATTCCCTACTCTGATCAAATCACAGGTCAGAACCAAAAAAAAAAAGTTTTGTGCTATAAAGGACTTAAGTTCATAACAATTTTATAGTTTGGGGAAAAAAATGAATTGAAAAAAAATTGAATCAAATTGAATCAAAGAAGTATTTCTAAGCTTTTTTCCCCTTCAAAATATTAATTTGAAATCTGAGGGGCAATTAAAAATCAGAAAGTATTTTAGTCATAATGTTCATTAATGAAACATAATACTCTTGAGGAAGATCAGAAACATAAGCCATTTTCTGAATCTCTGAGAAATCACTTCGATGAGTTCTTTAATGTTTAAGTTCAAAGAAATTAGTGGGAAAAAGGTTAAAAGGATAGAGAGGGAAACAATTTTCCAGACCTAGATCAGATTTCAGAATCTGTTAGCAATCGATGTGGTAAAATAGCACACCCCTATTTCAAAGTATTCTCACTTATAAAATTATACAAGTAATTATACCAATGGAAACAAAGGAAAAAGTTACCATTCAGAAGAAAGTTAGTAAGGCAGGAGGAAGGTCTGCTGTTCACATCTACAGGTGAAATTCTATATGCTCCTGTGCAATAATGTAATTCTGAAACACAAAGTAAACACTAATGTGAATAAGCATGAAGTATGTTACTCACCCCCATGATCTTTATAAAGATGACAAAAGATGAAATCAAAGGAAAAAAAACCTATTTATAATTTTTAAAAATTTCCTAAATATTTTATAATTTATGTTTAATACCTTATTTTGCTTAATTATTTTAAGTACTTACCAACATTATTCGTCCTTGGTGTGCACCATTTAAGTGTTACTGTTTCTTTAAACGAGCCTTCTCTGCTACTGCCACCCAAGTGGAGATCACCTTTAACATAGCCCCAAAAAAAAATAAAGTAGAGGAAAATACAGCATAACATTTCAGTTCTCTATGGAATATACTGATTTAATTCAATTGAACAAATATTTACTAAGGACCTACTATGTCATACTAGAGAAATATTAAAAGCAAGTGACTTCACTACACAGGGGATACAAAAAGAGATACCAAGTTATTTCAGAGGGGAATGCTAACAACCGAGGAATTAGGAAAGGAGGCAGCACTGAAGCTGAGCCTCGAAACGAGCTAGGGGTTACCAAAGCCGGAAATGGGGAAGAAGAGCATTTGTACCAGGTATGGGAGCAAAAGCACAGAGGCAGAAGACGGACTATTATGTAGAGGGAAGAGCAAGTAACCCAGTCTGATGAAAATGGGCAGAGAGCATTAGTCTAAAGAGAATTAAGAAGTGGATGGTGAAACAATAACAAACAAAGGAGTATATTTTGGCTGAAAGGCAAGAGGGAGTCACACAGCCTTCTTGAACGGGGAAGCAGAAAAGCTGATAGATGGAAGCTGGATGACAGCAGGGGACTTTTCACTTCTGCTGGGTCATGGAGCCCTGCAGGGGCAGCACAAGAAGCCTAGTGACCTCTTCTCAGAATGTTTTTAAATGCATAAAGTAAAATCCATAGATTATAAAGAAAACTAATTACTCTGAAATATGGTTATAAAAATAAGTTCACAGACATCTTGAAATCTATCCTAGACCCTTTGGTGATCAGACTCCAGGCTAAAAATCCATGAATTAGAGAGCAGAGAGGCTTCAGATGCTGTTGCAAGTCTATACAGGAGGCAATGAGGGCCTGGGCAATTTCTGGAGGACTAGCATAGGATTCTCACTGAGCTCTTGACCTGGATTGTCCTACTCACAGACACACTAAAGACAGAAAGCATCCAAGTAGCCAGATGTTTCCCCAAAGGAAGTCTAGGATTCTTGATCCTCCCTCCCCTGTTAAACTCCAACTTCTAATGTCCTTCCAGGACATCTTACCCCCCACCTCTGTGCTTTGGCCCAGGCTATCTTCTAGGTCTGGGATACAAACCATCAGTAGCATGATAGAATTGGTATCAAGTCAAACCTCAGACTTGATACCCAGACATAACCTGGGATCAAGTCCCACCTCTGACACACACTAGCTATGTGACCATGGACAAATAACTTAACCTCTCGGGGTCTCCAGGCAACTAAGTACATTATAAATTGCAGGAAGTTTGAAGATCTACACTGCTAGAAGGAATTTCCTCATGGGAACTCCCAAAAGCTAATACTCTAATGCGTCCAAACTCATTCATCAGTCACTCATTCACACACACACACATACAAAAATATGTGTGTGTGTGTGTGTGTGTGTGTGTGTGTGTGAGAGAGAGAGAAACAGACATACTGTTCTAGGCCCTGGAAACAAGAAGACAAAAATTAAAAGACCTTTGTCCTCAAAGAAGCTTCCATGTCACTGGAAGAAAACAACTGATGTGACTAGGAAACCCAGACTGACCCCACCTGCACTAGTTTCCATTTTCTTCCTCTTCCTCCCCCCTTCTGAAGGACTCAGTACTTCTTCCCTGTGCACCTGTTATTCTCCACCAACAGAACGTAAGCTAGGTACAGTGGAGAGATCACCAGGCCTGGATTCAGGCAGACCTGAGTTCAAATCCAGCCTCAGACACTTACTACCTATGTGACCCTGGGGAAGCCTGTTTCCTCAACTGTAAAATGGGGATGATAATAATAGCCCCCACCTTGCAAGGTTGCTGTGAGAATCAAATGAGATAATGATTGTAAAGTAGCTGTCACTGTGCCTGGCACATGGCAGGCACTATATAAATGTTAGCTATTATTATTAGCTATTCCTAATTTCCCATTTTTTGTCTTTCAATTCCTAGCACCTAGCACACTGCCTGACACACAGCAGGTTCTTAATAAACACTTGCTGAATGGGTGGCACCCAAGTCTCTCCTAATTCCAAGCCTAGCTTTCTTGCCACTAACCATCTCCCCCATGTCAGAGAGAACTATAAACCAGCTTGTTATGTTCCTGTACCCACTACTAAGGGAAACCGTACAGAACAGAAAACAGTACCTTTTGGGGTAAAGATCTGCCAGCAGTGAAGGCAGATGAGAAAGCCTGACAATATCCTGAAGTGGCAGACACCAGCAGTCTACAAAAATCATTTGCAGTCAGTAAACTAAACCAGCATATTTGATGGACTAAGTTCTTTAGCTAGCCTCACTTTAAAAAATTAATGTCTCAGGGCAGCTAGGTGGCACAATGAATACAGCACTGGTCCTGGAATCAGGAGGACTGAGTTCAAATCCAACCTCAGTCACTTACTAGTCATGTGACCTTGGGCAAGTCACTTAACCCCAATTATCCTGCCTTCTCCCCTCTAAAAAGCAAAAATAAAAATAAAAAAATAATAAATTAATGTGTCCTTTGAAGCTAAAACCAAAAGCAAATGTTCTAAGAAACCAAAACATAAAGATCCCAGAAAAAGAAAATTCTTGCAAAACCTCCTTTGTGACTTCACATTCACCCAATCTCACCTCAGTCTCATGGAGGTGATAATTAACAACCAAATGAAGACTTGCTCAGCCAATCATTTTTTTCTAACTCTGCCTCCTCCTCCTCCTCTTCCCAGACAAAACTTCATTTCATGAAGACCAATACTGATCTGGAAGTATGTACTAGAGACTTCAATGATAGGTAGATGGTTATACTCACTACCTGTGCCAGGCTGGAATGGCAATTTAGGACGGTAAAGTATTAAAGATTCTGCAGTTAAGCCCTGGGGTTTTTGACCACCATAGGTTCACCATATTATCTAATACATAAGTACACACAGATACATGGGTCAAGGGTCTAGTTTAGAAATTGAGAGGGTTCTTTCCAAGCCCTTTGTACTCCACAGACCTATATCAGGATGGGCTGTATCACAGATATACTACACTTACATGGATAATATGCCACCTTGGTAGGAATACACCTATGAAAAGGAGAGGAAGGAATGGAAAACAGAAGTTTAGGTAATGCTTGGTGAGGACTTGAAAGGACAGGAGGATCTGTATAATTTCTCTCCCTGCCTTGGGGGTCAAGAGAGACTAAGATTAGAACAATATGGGGAGGTGAGAACATAGAGAAAGAAGAGGAGCTGTGTCCATTTAGTAGGAAGGGAATGCTAAGGAGGCATCATGAAGTGACCCCACAGAGGTGGTGGTAGTGGTGGCTGTTCTAGAAGTTGTTATGCCATAGTCCAGTTTTTTGGAAGGTATGACAGATTACGTGTCAGGAAAGCATATTCTCTACCACTGCCTAAAATATTATTGAATGAATTCTTCTAACATGTGTGAACCCTAAACACAACAAAAAGACTCTTTTGTCACCTCTCTCTCCACTACTTGAGAGAGTTATAGAAATACTAGTTAGAGCAAATGGTAACAAAAAAAAAGAGAACAAAATTAAAAGGTATAAATGTTGACAAAGAGAAGATAAAATTATCTCTATTTGCAGATGACATGATGATTCACTTTGAAAATCCCAGATTAGTGAAGAAACTAAAATAATCAACAAAGTGGATTAAAATTTGCTCTAGCAGTACACTTTAAGGTTTTAAGAAAACCGGAAATTGCTGGGAACCAATAGTACTCTGCACACTATAGGTCCTTAAGAGCTTGATGAATGAATAATTTAATAGATTAGCTCCCAAGATTAAGAAATGCAGAACTGGTTTTAACAAAAGTTACAATTTTAAATGTTTTCATTATTATAGTCTATTAAAAAAAATTCACTATGATTTACTTACCACTTTTTAAGAAATCTACATGGGCTTCTTTATGATGAAGTAATTCCACATCATAATTGGCAGATGTGTTTGCATGTTGTTCTTCCTTTAATTGGAGACATTTAAAAATCAGTTTCCTCACATTATTAAATAATTAATAATTCTGGCTTTTGCCTGAAGGTAATAAATAGTCAAATACATTAGAAAGGGGTAAGTTCTAACTCTGCAGTAGTTTGCTCAGTAACTTATTTAAAGATGCAAGCATTTTCCCCCAATATGGAATCTAATCAAGAAAAATAATTCTCAAGGTTATTAGTAAAAATAATCTCATGGTTGTCATATCAGAACCAAAAGAAGTTCCTCCCTCTGGAAGCACTGAAGCAAAGATGTCAAGGCCACATCTGGCCTACAACATTCCCAGTGTAGCAGAATTACATTAAAATGTAATAGGGAAAATAATTAACAAAACAAAAAGAAAACAAAACATTAATGTTACTATGTGGTTTTCTAAGTCAATATGTACCTCCAGGGATTCTTTTTTTTTTTTTAAAGCAATTGGGGTTAAGTAACTTGCTCAAGGTTACACGGCTAGTCATTATTTATGCATGGGTGCTCATTTTCTGAGGCCGGATCTGATCTTGGGTCATCCAAACTCCGAGGCCGGCGCTCTATTCACTGCGCCACCTAGCCGCCCCCAGGGATTCTTATATAAGATTTAAGGGCCCCCTTTTCTATTTGACTTTGACACCACTGACTAAGAGAATTACTTTTGCTTCCAATCAGTCTAACTAGTATTGCTTCTCGGGCATTGTTTAATGTTAAAAGGTTGTATGCAGAGCAAATAAGCTATGTTTACCATCATCATAACACCTTATATTTCTACAGTGTACAAAATACTTCTAAAAATATTATCTAATTTGATACTCATAACAGCCCTCTTAAATAGGCAGGCCAGGAATAAATATCTCTTTTTTTTTAATAAGAGGTCACATAGGCTCAGATAAATACAGTGTCTTAAGTCACATAACTAGTAAGATGAAGCCTTAGAATTTTAACCTTATTCTGATTCCCAACCCAAGTCTTTCAAATTCTCAAATATTGTATGATACTGACCATTTTGCCAACAAAACTCCAAATGGGGTCAAGAAGAGTCAGATATGACTGAAACAAGTGAACTGACTATTTACTCAAAAATGAAAATAAAACCTTTGGCTAAAGATAGCATCTTTAAATAGCTGCAACAGATGAGCAAGCACCATAATACATCAATTAGCAAATACAGAACCATCATCATCTTAGGAACTTGTGTTCATAAAACAGTGAACACAGACTTCAGCACACTATATTCTAAAAGGTTCAAAGTAGAAAAAAGTGTCACATCAACAGCACACAAACTCTATCAATAAGATACAAGCAAACTATCCGCCAACCTAAATTATTTTTTTGTTGTAACATACACACTGAAATTATAATGTAAGATATTAATGCAAATCAGTTCCACTGTATTTGCTAACTGCTATGTACAAAAGATTCTACTGAGGAAGCACATTTTCCATTGAGGGTTTAGCCAATGTAATTCAAAGAGTATTCGTTTTTCCTTCTCAATATTATTTAAAGGAAAAGAAGAGCTAAAAAGACTCCTGTCACTTTCTTGTTCACATTACTGTTCAAAGTGTAATAGCAAAAAAATTAAGCAGATAATTAAATCACAACTTAATGATGGAATAATCAGCATTGGTATATAGCATAATGGATACAAAAAGCCTCAAGAGTCCTAAGAAAATCCACCTCCAGTCCTTCCTGGGAGTACTACTGGGGGCAGAGATTATTTTATTTTTGTCTTAGTATTCCTAGCATCTCACTTTAACAAAATGTTTATTGAACTGAGTAATAAATGTACACAAATTCAATTCTTCCTAACATTAGAAAGCAATAAGCCAATTGAAAATCATGGCCTATTATTTTGTGATCAGTATCTATTAGTTATTAACATCTTTATGTTAAATGGTTAAGAAAATTACAGAAGAAAGAAAAGCTCCACTAGAATGCACAAAATCAGGAAAATCTAGTAACACGGCTATCAGGAAAAGAATCACAGACACAGTAATAATATGAGATGAACAGATTAGATTTTGTACAAAATAATGTGAATGGAAAAAATTTACGTAGCCTAATCTTAATTGGTGAAACAACATTATGGCATTTTGTTCTGTGATCCTTCAAGGCATATATCAATAGTTACTGACCTGGTCACATACAGTGAATGTGGGCTAGCAAAAAAAGAAAATATGATATGGAGAGAAAAAAATGCAAAGATCCAATTAAAATAAACAGTAAACTTCAAAAGAATTTTTAAAAATAGGAATACAGTCCCTCCAAGATGAGAAAAATTTTCATCTTACCTTCATTGGTATATTGGTAATAGTGGTAGAAGCCAAATCAAAGTGTTGCTGCACTAAAATATTCAATTTAGTAGCAAGATGCCGTCCTGCTCGAACACTGTGTACTTCACTGGTTAAAACTGGAGACAGCTACAAATAATAAATATTATAGAGTGTTAATGAATTAGAATCTGACACTAAATACTTTATTTTTTAAAATACTTTTCTAATATTGTTTTACAAAACTTAAAAAATTAAGACCCATCTAATTAACATTATCACTTACTTTGTTTCTACATTTTTTTGGTTTCAAGTACAAATGGGAAGAATATAAACGGAAAACAAAGCAGATATGACAAAATGGTCTTAGGAAGATTTTTTTTTTTTGCCTACAGAATGAAGGATTCATTGTTTACATCCTTCTACTAGGAATGATCTAATAGTTTAAAACAAATATTCCAAATTACTAATAAAAGGAAAATTTCTGAGATTTTAACCTCACAGCCACCAAACTGGCAAAAAGGATAAACAGAAACAGTGTTAGAAGATTAGTGGAAAGACATGTACACTAAAATACAGGTTGGACTATATATATGGAATATAACTGTACAATCTGGAATCATTCCAGAGAAGTGGTTCCAAAGGTGGGGAACCTGGGGCCTCAAGGCCACACGTGGCCCTCTAGGTCCTGAAGTGTAGTCGTTTGACTGAATCCAGACTTCACCAAACAAAATATAAGGGTATATGTTTGGTGAAGTCTGGATTCAGTCAAAGGGTGTACTTCAGGACCTACAAGGACACATGTGGCCTTGAGGCCACAGGTTCCCCACTCCTGGAAACTCTTCATACTCTTTGATCTAGAGTCTACCTTATTAAGCATACATTTAAAAAATCAAACATAGGAAGAAAGTAGTATAAATACCAAAATTTTTATCGCAACATTTTTGTAGTAACAAAGAATTGGAAACAAAATGGCTGCTCCCTAACTGAAAACAGGGTTACAGAGATCAACAAGAATTTTTTAAATGTTTCTATGCCCAACACTATACTCTGTGCAAAGAATGTAAATATAAAAGAAAAAAAAAGTCCCTACTTTCAAGGAGCTTAAATATTGTGCAACAAATACAAAATGAAGGATTCAGTTAAAACCTGAATATATGCACTGATGCATGATAAAGTGATAAGCAGAACCAGAATAACACATATAATATTACTAAGCAATAATGTAAAAGAACAACAAGAAGTTGAATGATGAGTAACTACAAAGATACTTTCTTGGTCCAGGAGAGCAAAGAGAAGTCAGGTACTAATGGTGCAGAGGGCTACAGGCAGTATCAAATATGGTCAGAGTACCGGTTATTTTTGCTTAAATATTTTTCTTTGTTACAAGGGATGTACTAATACTGGAAGAGGAGAAGGAAGTTGCTTTATCTGGAAATTACTGTGAGGCAAAAACAAAAATCATCAATAAGACATTTAAAAACACAAAACAAACAAAACATGCTGTCCACAACAACTTATTAAAACTATCCATTCAGGTACAGAGTGCTACAATCTGTACCAATGAAATAAAGAAACACACTGCTAAAACCTATAACCAGCTCCTCATAAAATTAATGTACCTCCCAATTAGAGAATCCAAGAACAGAAACTATTTACTCAGTAAATGTAAAGATAAGATACCATACTGGTTTGAATTATTAGTTTTGTTTATTTTTCCTTGTGAGAAATAATTCTGTACACTGTAAGAATTAGCAAGATGGTGCAGTGGATAAAGAGCTAGACTAGCAAGACCTGAATCTGAATCCTGCCTTTGGGACTCTGGGCACATCAGTTCACCTCTGTGAGCCTCAGTTTCCTCATCTGTAAAAAGGGGATAATTTTAACACCTATTTATAGGATTGTTCTGAGGATCAAATGAGATGATATAAAGTGCTTTGCAAACCTTAAAACATTACATAAATACTAGCTACTATAATTATTTCTGTCAGTTGCAGACAGTAATATATTTTATACACACCAAGAACTCTAGGTCAGAGATGTATCAAAATAATTCTCTTTAAAAACAAGATGCTAAATAGGTATCATTTAAATCTAGTCTTCCTTTTCTTCACTATCATTATAATACTGATTGTAGGTCCTTCACATATAAGACCACAGATCCATTCAAGTAGACTGTAATCTTATCAATGTGTGTATTCCCTCCAACAACGAAGATTTCCACCAATACATGTCTGTCCATCCTGCATAGCTCTAGTCCATGGGCCCCCATTAAGTATGTCCCAGAAGGTCCATTAAGGCTTCCACAATTTTGCTTGACACCACAAAGTACCCAATTCACTGGTTTACCTATCTTTTTTGCTTACGTATTTCCCTGGTGACAGTAGCAAACATTTTTTTGCAAAAATATATGTTTTATGCCTTGCTTAATATCAACAGAGGGTCAAAGTTATCTTTTTTGTCACATTCAGAAGAAAGACCTGATTGGTAAACAGCCTTTAAGATGGCACTTGAGCACAGTGGAATTTTACATTCTTTGAACTTTTCAGCCAATCCTATGACTAAAAAGATGCTTTCAAAATTATTTGTGATCTGCCTTCTTCAACAGAATTCTACTTCCACAATTCCAAGTACAATTAAGCCAAAATGCTATCATGTGAGTATATGGAATAATATAAACAAACAAAAAGTATTAACAGGAAACAGGTTTAAAAATTTTTCTTTTAAGTAGAATTTTTGAGGAATATGCTTTCCATTGTAAATGGTTTCAGTAACATAGCAAACACTTAATGCAAACTTCATACTCACATACTTACTGTGTATTATTTACAATTCATAACCTTTCCTTTGGTAACTTACTTAAATCCTTACCTCCTTTTTAGGACGATCTGACACAAGACTATCTTCACCAACTGGGTAGGTGTGGATCAAAACTAATTCACACTTTTGGATCTGCATGAGACTTAAAAGATAATTTTTTTACTTAGAATGTTAGAATACATTTATTTGCTTCATGTGAAAAAAAGCTAAATTTCTCACAATTTGTATGAATAATTCCATGGAACTTGCAAAGTATAAAGAAGTACCAGAGTAGATATTATTGTTATTGTAAAGGCTAAATATTTAAGAAATTTGCACGTTCAATAATCATGGTCAATTAATAAGAATTTAATACTGTACAATTTAAGTAAGACTGATTTATTGTGTGTTGGAAGGCAAAACAAAGGCTAAACATATAAAATAATTTCCTAAATGTTTACTACAGATGCTTCTGTGAAAAAATAAAGATACTACTATGGTAAAAGACAGAGAAAAAGTTTTCATTAATACACTTTTTCCTAATGATTCACTAGTCATAACCAGAGAAGACTTCTCTTGCTTTACCCCCACAGTAATTCCTAAGAATAAAGACATCTGGACTCAGCAGAATTGCTGGCAAATTATAGAATTTGTAAGAAATACTACTCTAAGGCCAAGAAAACTGTTTATAGCAGAGAAGATATTTGTAGATTTTACCTTTTAGCTTCCCCTCCCTCTTTAAGAAGGGACCAGCCATAAAACAACAAGTACTGATGGTTATGAAAATACTGGAGAAAATGAAAGGGACAGAGCAAACAAGCTATAGGAGAAATGTGTTCAATTAGCTGAGGACTTTGTTGTTTCTGTCATCTTTAAATTACATAACTCTTATTCCCCAGGCTTCTGTTAAACACATACCCGTGCTTTTTGTGGTTTATACTCACTGATCTGAATTAGCAGCAAGTTTGTTATGTTCATGAATGGTTTCTTGAACACAGTCCTCAAGCATTCGTACATGACTATCACTATGGATTAAAAAGACAAAGATGATCATAAGATACTACACTTTAAAAAAAATCAATGGCTATTTTGACAGAAGATGTGTAACCTCTATACCAAGAGGCCCATTTTCATTTAATTTTTAAAGTTATTTCTACAGTATTTTAACAAAAATGCAAATATGCAAATTATCATATTTGTTTTGAAAATTTCTCACCTTTTTGCATTAGTAATACAGATTATTCGGCCTCTATTTCCAACACGTTCTGCATTCTCCATCAGCATAGTTCGAGCTTCATGTTGATACTCAGTAATTTTGCAGAGGGTTTCCACTGCTGCAACCAGACCATGCAAGATACTGCAGCATTCTGGATCTGCACGAGGATTAGGTGGTCCAACAGCAGCTAATGCAGCCATTAACTAATTAAGAGAAGGGAAAAAATTGGTAACAACTAAGGCATCACAACTTTAGGCCTATCTTATCTTGTGCTTCTAGAGAACCTGACATTATGCAAGTTATGAGTAGGTTAAAAATTGCAATTATCAATCTTGTGGGAAATCTGGCTATCTCTAGGCAATACAATGGAAAGCATGCATTCAATGTACTATAATCAAAATTATCCATTAATATTTTACCTTCCTCAGAATATTTCATAGCTCTCACTTGGCCACTGACCCTTGCTCAGAATTATACACCCTTATCAAATATATGTAAACACACACACACACACACACACACACACACACACACACACACCCTTATCAGAACTATATACCCTTTCCCAGCTAATTCTGTACTAATCTCATTTGATTTTTTTCAAAATTTATAAAACTGTTTAGCTATAGTGAACTACAATGAGGAACATAGTTAGGATGTGTTTCAATGTCCATGATCCAGTTCTTCTTTCATTCAGTAAAATAACTGTTTTGGCTAAACAAGAAAAACAGAGTACTGAATCATCCTTTTAACACAAATATACCTCATTCTTCACAGATTACTAGATTGAACAAAAAAAGCCTCAGATGTGACTTTAAGTGATTTGCCCAAGATCACACATATAGTAAACCAAAAAGCCACAATCCAAACCTCTAACTCCAAATCTAGTGTTCTTCCCAACGTACCATAGCCTCTCAAATCTGCTGAACTAAACTGAATACTTCAAACCAAGTTGGCGTATACATTGACACTTGGTGATTTCACAGAAGATGGAGCAGAAAGATAAACAGTAAAAATTAGGGTTCAAGATTAAGAAATTAAGAGTTCAAAAGCCTTTCAAAAGTATTATACAATGAAAAGGGTACTGAATCTGGAATCATTTAGGTCCTGGGTTCAAACTTCACTTGTGATTATAGGCTAGTCACAAGTTTCCTCAGCTGCAAAAGGAATAGTTTAGGCTAAATGGCCTCTATTATCTTTTCAAACTCTAAATCTGTGATCCTGTGACCCAAAAATGTCAAATACATTTTTGATAGGAAGGTCAAGAAAGCTGTTAGACTTGGCAAGCACCTGACTGTAAATAATAAAACTAACTCTATCTAAACAGACAGAAAGTAACCAGTTACTGACATAGGAGTCTTTTTATAATCAGCCGTTTATGTGCACTCAGATCATGATAGGGAGCTAAAGTGGGGGCCATATGAATGGAAAAGGGGTATGAATGTGAGATGTTTTGGAAGTAACAAGACTTGTCAAGTGACTGAATATGATAAATAAAAGTGAGGAATTGAAGATGACCACTCTGCAGCTGTAAACCTAAATAAATGAAAGGATGTGAAATACTCAAAAGAGGCACACACAAAAAGGTAGGTTTTAGGGAAAGATTAATACATACATGTTATATTAGACATAAAGTCTAGGATGTCTAGGGAACACATAGCTCGAGATCCCCAGTAGAAAGCTGGGAACAACTGGACTATAGGAGGTGATGAGAGCACTGAGAAGGTATAAAGAAAGGGCTCAGGAAAGATCTTTGAGAATAACCTATTACTAGATAGGTTACTTAGATAACGATCCAAGAAAAGAGACTGAGTGGAAGACAGCAGTGTCCCATCAATGTCCAGGAGAAGGAAATAATCAACAGTGCCAAACGCTCCAGAGAGGTCAAGAAGGGTAAGTACTGAAAAAGTCACCAGATCTGATAATTAAAGAGAGTTATAGAAACCTTTAAGAGAGCAGCTTAAGTTGACTAAGTGATGAGGTCTCTCTTACACTCTTACACACACACACACACACACACACACACACACACACACACACACACACCACCCCCATGGTAAATTCATATGATAAAGCAGTATGAGCTCCCTTCTTATTTCCCTCAGAAAGAAGCAAACTTGAAATAGAATACCACTCCATGGTCAGTGAATTTATAAAGTTAAGTATTCTCTACATGCAATAAAGTCTGAATACATGTGTATTATGAATTCATTCACATTGAAACTCAGCCTTAGTATACTTTCAAAAACAACTCCATCCAAAAGAGGTATCAGATACATCTGTTTGTGGGGAAAGGGGGGAAATTTCTCATAAATATCTCAATTATCTTTGAAATCCAGAGGAAATGATACAATAGAAAGATCTGGAGTTAAGAGGGCTTAAGGTTCAAGGTCTCTGAACCTCAGTTACCTCACCTGTAGAGATAATACAATACTTTTTAACTCATGGGCTTATTAAAAGGAAAGTGCTTTATAAAAGCCTAATTATTATTACCTTTAAAACCCCTTAGAGCTCTAAATTCCATGACTCTATGATAGACACATTCTAGGATCTGCATTCACAATTTACAGAAAATGGGTACCCAGGAAGTTGGAATAAACAGAAGCTTTATTAGGAAACAGGCAAAAAAAAAATGAAAGCAACACACACAAACACACAAACACACACACATACACACACAGGCAATACAGAGACCTGACCACAGAGCACCAGGGTCATTCAAGTGTGGGAGATATGCGTGTGTATTTGGCCGGGGGGGGGAGGGGGGGCGGGATATGACGACAATATCTAGGTGGAAGTATATACTAGAGAGAGGGGTAGAATGGATGTAGGGGTGGACACAGGAGTGTATCAGGCTGGAAGCTTCATCCAATCAAGATTCTAAATTACTCACAGTATCAGAATGAGTCAGGGCAGTGGAAAAGTACAAGCTGTCTGTTATGGCTTACATGTTTATTATTATCATTAGCCTAAGGGACTCAATATTGGAGTCCTATTACTTGGAACTACAATATAAAACATCATGTTTCAAAAATGACAAATATCATAACACATATTCCTTGATTATGCTCTCTGTAATTTAAAAAAAGGGGGGATGGAATAATTTCTTGTATGAAATTTCCATCAGTGGCAAAACTTCAAAATGAAGTACTTCAACTTAGTGTTCCAAATATTTGACTCTTATCTGTTTCACTTACAAAAAGTATTCATAGTGGAAAATACAATAGGATTCAAAATATTAAAAACTGGTGTTTTCCCAAACTAAACAAAAGGTTGAATATTTGAAAAATACAACTCAATCTGGCAAGGTCTATAAGATTGCAGAATTCTAGATTTTCATTTAAAAGACCATCATATTAACTGAACATTGTTTTGTTTTCTTTTCAAATTATCACATTTCAGAAACTGAACATACCTCCTGCAAATTCTGGTCTTCTTGAGTCCAAGAATTTAAAACATGAGGTCCAGAGTCACTAACAATGAAATTCACCTGAAAGGTTACAAAGTTGTATTTAATAATTATACTGAAATTGCAAAAAACAACTGTTCAAGGACTAGTTTGATTCAAAGTTACCAAACAATTACATGGCAGTTACATAAAGAATTCCTTCAATCTAAATATAAAAGAAAGATATATGTTTACAGTTCTCCTTTCTACACTGTGGGGCAGTACTCCTTTGATCTGGAAAACCTAAAATTTTTGGCCTTCCCTTCACACCAAACAAGTCTGACTTTTTTCTTTTACGGGGTGTTCATACTACATTATTGTAAAATTTGGGTTGATATTATACAATACTTTATATATACTTTATACATTTCTGAGTTTTTAAATTTTTTTCTGTGACTTCCACAAAACTCCCACAAAATTCTCATTTAATTTCTTATGCTGACCCATGCATGATATATCAAAACTGCAATAGGGAAAACTGAATGTGGAAGGAAAGCTATTTACTTATACAGGAGTATACACACAGGCAAATGCATATATGTATGTATACATGCGTAGTAGCATAACCAAATAGCTATAGGCTGGCTTATAAATCAGGAATATCTGTTTTCAAGTCATACCTTTGACACAAACAAGCTGCATAACCAGCCACAAGTCACTATCCTTTCAGTAGCCCTGTCAACCCTCTAAAGATAAATTGCTAATCTACACTGATGAGGTAAACGAAATCACAAGTCAAGATCATAAAACAAAAAATATAGGCATAGATAGGCATATATATAGATACAGGTAACACACACACCTTTATGTGTACATATGTATACATATACCCATACCCATACCCACACACACACATATACTATACATACATACATACATACATACATACACACACACACACACACACACACACACACACAGATGTACCTGGAAAGAAACAGAATGGTTAGGAAACGAGTTAGAAAATATAACTCTGTAATTCCAGAACGGTTCAACTTTGCTAGGATCTATGTCTAGTTTCCCACTGCTGTGTGCTTTAGTCTCTACTCTTTTCCTTTAATTGGTCGTGGGAACCCTTCTTAAACCAGTCACTGCTCCCTCTCCCAAGGTCTCCCTGGCACTAGCATCACTTGCCTTAGGTATGTAACTCTACTCCCTGGGCAATTTACAAGATACTCAAACTGGCTTCCTTGACTCCAAATAGTCAAGTCCTTATAACTCTGGAACCCTTTCTTGGGGTCTATCCCATGATGATGGCCAGTCCACACTGGTACAGAAAGTTTCCTCACCAGCAATTTCCTATACTGATGAAATCACAAGTTCATTCCCTTTCTTCCACTAAAAAAAAATCATAGATAATCTAAAATTCCTTCATATCTGACTTCAGAATACAGCCAAATATACACCTGACTTTCATGTCAAACTGCACAATCTTCACCTTACTAAAAGACATCTGAAACCCAGATGAATAACTGAAGAGATGAGACTCCTTCTCTCTTCTCCCAATATTACAGAAAGCAATAAATAAGTGAAAATTCACTTTTGCATAATCAAGCTTACATTCTTGAAGATGTAATCCTGAACATGATATAATTTTAATAGAAAAAAGGAAGCTATCAATCTTCCATAGGCCTTTCAACTAACAGATTATCCTAATTTTAAAAAGTATTTTCACTAATGGCCTACTATGACTCCCCTTAGTGGTGTAAAGATAACCCTGAGGTTTTCACTGGACTGTGTGTAAGTTCTAGCCATTCTCCACAAGCTAGAAAAGCTTCAAGTTGAGGTCCAGCAAGAGACTGTATATCTGTTCACAAAGGAACAGCTTAACTAAGCACAGAGAAGCTCATCACTAGAAGAGTATTCATCAGATGACTTTTTTTCTACCACAGCAAAGTCACAAAAAATGTCTACTAAATATAGTGACTTACATTGTCAAGGAAAAACAAACTAGTCCACTTACTGTGTCCCCTACAGGACATGGAATCATTCTTGACCAGGCCTTTGTACAGGTTATCCCCTGGGACTGGAATAATCTCCTTCCTCAAATCCAATTCCTGGAAGATTTTGGTTCTTTCCAAGTACAGCTCAGCTGTTACCTCCTGCAGAAGACTTTCTGAATCCTCAAGTTGTCAGGGCTCTCTACCTCTAAAATTACTTTGCATTTACTTTGTATGTTTTGTGTATACATCTATGTGTATATGTTATTTCTTCCCACTAGAAAATAAGCTTCTTGAGAGCAAAAATGGATTAATTTTTTTTCTTTGAATATCTAGTGTCTAACACAGTGCCTAGTATGGCACTCAATAAATACTTAAGTACCTGAAATGACAAGATCATAACTCACTGAAGTACAAAAAAGAAACAACTTGAAACCCTTTCAAATTATCCTAATACTGACAGACTCTCCTGGCTTACCAGTGAAGTCATCATATATTAATCTCAAAAGATAACTCTCATATTAAATGGAATACAAGATTTACTATGGTCTTTTCAGTCAAAAGCAATACCAATATAATTAAAATATGTACATGCAAACAAATTATATCTCAAATTCATGATTTCCAGCACATCCAAGGTATTGAATAAATACTTACCAGCTTTTTGAAAGGAAATATATCATACATAATCCTGCAGTATTCCATGGAAGACTCTACTGAGCAAGTCCACAATGATTTAGATATGGGTGCCAGTGGTATGATTCCTTGGGTCCTATTTTTCACCAACATGTCAAACTCTACATGTTGTCGGCATGATTCTGCCATGTATGGGCAATGATCCACAACAAATACCGTTTTATGAGACTCAGAAAAAATTTTCATTTTTTTTAACCTACAAGGAAACAAACATATTAGATGAAAAGCTTTTTAAAAATGTAAACAAGGGGCGGCTAGGTGGCGCAGTGAATAGAGCGCCGGCCCTGGAATCAGAAGGACCTGAGTTCGGAGCCGGCCTCCGACACTTAATCCGAACAAACAAAAACCTAGCCGTGTAACCTTGGGCAAGTTACTTAACCCCAATTGCCCTAAAGGGGCGGCTAGGTGGCGCAGTGAGTAAGAGCGCCGGCCTCGGAGTTGGGATGACCCGAGATCAGATCCGGCCTCAGAAAATGAGCACCCACGCATAAATCAAATGACTAGCCGTGTAACCTTGAGCAAGTTACTTAACCCCAATTGCTTTAAAAAAAAAAAAATAAAAAAAATAAAAAAAAAATGTAAACAAATCTGATTAGTGTCTAATTTCTCCTTCATGAAGACTTAGTAAGGGAACTGAATAATATTCACATTACAAGTTGGAAGCATAATTTGATAAGGTCTCAACTATAATCAAAATGTCTCTTAATTTTTGTTATAAGCCATGTTATATTGGACTTATACTCTATTAAAATTAGAAAATAATAATATTAACTTTTTGGCTGAATTTGTCACTGGTCATTATGTCCTCAAGATATATTCAATGTTAAAAATTTCATATAGTCAGCTCTTCATAGTCAATCCTTCCACAGTTTGCAGCATAAAGTGCAATGGTCCAATAGTCAAAAGAATTGAGTTCTGGCTCTGTGACCCTATGCAAATCACTTAGCCTCTTTGGATCCTAATTTCTTTTCTGTAAAACGGGCATAATGCTTGTACTATCTTGTGTACTTCTCTAGCATTTTTACAAGGGTTTACAATTTACTTTTTTTTTTTTAACAAGAACCCTACAGGGGTGGTTAGTTTTTTGGGTTTTTTTTTTTAAACCTGAACTGTTTTATTTCATGAGTTTAAGAGTCACCCAATGAGGAACTTCTACCAATGATGATTAGCCCTTGCTCAGAAATTTAAAGTCCTCCAGATTTGCCCAGAGTACGGAGAAGTGGCCTGCTCAGGGTCACAAATGATTCAGTGATGGGACTTAAATGGAATTTTTTCTGACTGAGACTTTCTATTCAGTGGAGTTAGAGACTGTCAGTACAAGTTTAATTATCTCTATTTTGCAGTTGAAGAATCTGAAACTCAGAAAAGGCAAATTACTTGTCTGGGGTCCTGTAACGATTCTAACTGAAGTCCATACCTTTCAGGATTGTCATGAGAAAAATGTTTTATAAATTTAAAGCACTATACTATCTTCCTATGATAATAAAAAAAATTAATTCAAAGTCAACACTTTCAGCCTTTATTCCTAAGAAATCATTCGAGCTTTGACTAACTGTATAAATTAAGCTAATTTGACCTTTTTTTCTTTTGCAACTTATGACCAACAAAATGAACAAAAAGCAGGTAAGAGGTGATAAGGTTTGAAAGAGACCAAATCGTACAAACCAACTCCTAAGAAACTAAAAGTTAACTATCTGATGACTTTCCAAAGCCAAATCTACACAAATATAACCTAACCTTTACAAAAAGTGACTTACTATGGACTACTATAAAAATAGGTTACCTATTTTGTTTTGACTTTTTGATAATGGGCAATTTTTTCCTCATTAAAAAAAAAAAACTATACTAAACTGATTAAACAAACGACCTTAGGAAAGCATATGGCAAGAAAAATTAAGTGCTCTTCAAAAAGAACCTTTCTGGGGCGGCTAGCTGGAGCAGTGAATAGAGCGCCGGCCCTGCAGTCAGAAGGACCAGAGTTCGGATCCGGCCTCAGACACTTAACACACACAAACAAAAAACCTAGCCGTGTGACCTTGGGCAAGTTACTTAACCTCAATAGCCCTCCAAAAAGAAAAACAAAAACAAAAAACCTTTCTACTTGATAGAATGTTTCCAGAGGCTATTTTCATTTCCAGCTTTTAAGTATTTCAGTTTCATATAGGGCATATGTGCAAGGAGGCTTTTTTTACAGAATGAACCAGATCTAAAATCTCCAGGAAATGCAGAAGATGGGGAAACCGCGAAGTGGGTGGGTAGGATACAAACTTCAGGATAAGAGATTCGCTTACTTTTATGCCTGGTCCTGCTGTGGAAACGAGCCAAAGGCTAGGAGCCACAGCCTCTCTGGAATATGCTGCTGAGAGGTTCAGCAGACGGCCAAGAGTGTCTGCTACCACCGAGAGGAGAGCATCGTTTTCATCTTCTCACACCCCAGTCCCTTTCCAGTTTCATATATATAGACACGCACGCAAAAACACAAACACATTCGCGCGGCGCGCGTGCGCAGCTCGCCTAATTCCCGCCCCCCCCGTTAGGCTCCCCTTAGCCCCGCCCCCTTTGCCTCCCGTCGAGCTCCCCTCCCCCTCGGTGGTCAGGAAGCCCAGGCCACGAAACACCGAAAGGGGGCGGAGACTGGGAGGGAAAAATGTCTCGGCCTTTAAGGGCTTTCTCCCCGATTGAGACCCTTAGTCACCCCTTGGAATGGATGTTCTGGGCCGTCGGGGCACCCTTGCTAGCCTTGCAGCACGAACCGCAGCACCGGCTAAAACGCATCCAGCCCACAGAGCGCAGAGGGGCCCCCCCTCGCCTGTTCTCTCTCCGCCCTGCTTTGGTTCCACTGGCAACGCTCGCGAGACTCACCGAGAGTTCGAGAAGAGCTAGAGGGAGGGAGGAGTGGAGAAAAGAGAGAGGAGGGGTGAGACGTTCTGTGCCTCTCGCGGGAGTAGTCCAAGAGTGTCACCGGTCAAATCTCCGCGCGGCGACCCCAAAGGGGAAAGGGGCACGGGTAAAGGAGTCTCGCGAGGCTTGAGGTGCTCTCGCACCACTCGTCCCGCCCCTCCGCTCCCCAGCTCCTCTGGCGCTGGAGGTAGAGTGAGCAGCCCGCCCCCCACTCCGCGATGGGGGGTGGATTCGGCCGCCTCCCCTTGCTGCTGTCTCTACCCGGCTCTGCCGTCACCTGCTGAGGGGACCCAGCCCGGCTTTGCAGCCCTGTAGGGAGGAGTGGAGCCCAACCCTTCTGGAGCAGCCGGGGGCCCCCGCCGGCAGAACCCGCCCACAGCCCTACGCGGAGGCGGAGGCGGCGGCGGCGGCGGCTGAGGGGGAGACGAGAGTAAGTACCGGCCCCGGGGGAAGGAAGAGAGGGACGACCGCCAGTCGGAAACCTGGCTGGCCCCCGGCGGGCGGAGGCGGTCCTTCACCGGCTTGGGGTGGGGAAGGAAGACTAGCCAGCGCCTCATTCCTCTTCCCGGGCCTTCTCTTCTCCCCGGGGCCGAGGGCAGGGGAGAAGAGAGGCCCAGGGGTCCCACCTTGGGCTCCTGGGTCAGAGGTCGCCGCCCTTCCCTAGGGAGAGGCGTATGCAAAGCTAATGAAAGATACAGAAAAAAAAAGAAAAAGGTGTGATGACCGAAGAACGAGTAACCTGGTCATTATTAAAGCAGACGTACACAGTCTGGGTGTTTGACTCCTTAGTGGTCCGAAGTGACCATGGTCCAGCTGGCTCGTAGGCGCTGTATAAGTGGCTTGGGGATAAATATTGTCGCTGGCAGCTTCACTTGTCTTTCCAGTGTATGCCCAGCACAAGGCTTGGCACATCATCGGAGCTTCATAAATGGTCCTCTTCAGTTTTCTCCAACACTGGCCCGTAGTAGATGCTTCATAAGTAGATTGCCGACTTAGATACAAGAGAGGTGGTGTTACAGGTCAGCTCTTCTTCCCTGTGAATCAGTAGTGCTGTGCCTAGTGGACACTTCATAAATGACTTGCTGATTTGTCAGCTTTTGATACAAGATAAATATTGTCACTGGTCGACGGTGCTTTTCTCTTTGGGTCAGCCCGAAGCCTGACACACAGCAAGTCAGTGGGGGGTACAAAAAGAGGACAATGAGCCCTAAAGGAGCTTACAGTCTTATGGGGGGATAACATATATACACAAAGCAGGCCACATACATGATAAATAGGAAATATACTGGAATTAAAAGGAATTCGAAAAGGTGTGTTGTATAGAGGGGAATTTTCATCAACACTTACATCATTCCATGCATAAGGGACAGCCAATGAGAATGTCAGGAGTCTAGAGATTAGAGTGTCTTGTTCTTGGAAGTCCCTGCAGAGAAGTAAGGTGTAAGAAGACTGGAAAGGTAGGAAGGGGTTAGGTTTCAAAGGGTGTGTGTGTGTGTGTGTGTGTGTGTGTGTGTGTGTGTGTGTGTGTGTGCACGTGTGTGTGCACGTTTGTGTGTGCTTGTATTTGCTCCTGGAGGCAATGGGAAATCAGTGTAGTTTATTGAATAAGACCAGATCTGTGTTTTAGGAAAACCACTTTTAGTGGCTGAATGGGGGATGTATTGGAGTCGGAAGAGACTTGAGGTAAGGCAGCAGGCTATTGCAGCCACTTAATAAATATTTGTTGAATTTAATTTAATTGTAAAGAAGACTGGATTGAGAGTCTGAAGATCTAGGGTCAGTCAAGTCAAGCATTTATTAAATGCCTCCTGTTTGGAGTGCTTGCTGTACAAAGAAGGGTAAAAACAGCCTCTGCTTTCTAGGAGCTAGAGCTGGGTGGGGAACCTTTGGCCTCAAGGCTACATGTAGCTTTCTAGGTCCTCGGGTGCAGCCTTTTGACCAAGTTCAAGTTTTATAGAACAAATCCTTTTATTAAGGCAATTTGTTCTATGAACTTTGGAATCAGTCAAAAGGCTGCACTTAAGACCTAGAAGGACACATGTGGCTTCAAGGCTACAGGTTCCCCACTCCTGAGCTAGAGTCTAATGGGGAAGACAACATGCAAACAATTCTATACAAACAATATACGTAAAATAAATTGGTGCTGTTTAGGGGAGGCTAGGTGGCACAGTGAATAGAGCACTGGCCTTGGAGTCAGGAGGACCTGTGTTGGGATCCGGCCTAAGACACTTAACATAAAAATTAGTTGTGTGACCTTCGTCACTTAAGCCCAGTTGCCCTCCAAAAAGCAAATAAATAAATAAATAAATCGGTGCTGTTCTCAGAAGGAAGGCACAAAGACTAAAGAGGACTGGGAAAGGCTTTTCACAGAAGGAACTTTAGCTGAGGCTTGAAAGAAGCCAGGAAGCTGAGATGAGGGAGGTCATACTAAGCAAGGGGGACAGCCATAGTTAGAATGGGAGAGAGGGAGTTTCCTGTATCAGGAGCATGAAAGAGGACAATGTCATTGGATCAGACTGTATGGGGGGAGGCGTAGGTTTTAGACTGGAAAGGTAGGAAGAGGCCAAGCTATGAAGAGCTTTAAAAACCAAATTCAAGCCTCTTCTTTGTTCCTTACTATTTCTGTTGACTTTGAGCAAGTAACTTAACCTCTCCAGACCTAGTTTCCTCATATGTAAAATGAGAGGCTAAACTACATGGTCTCTAAGATCCTATATGGTAACTATTCCCATTTACATAGCAGTTTAATCACTTTAATCACATAACTTTATGAGGTGGGCACTACAAGTTACTATCTTCATTTTATAAATGAGAAAAGTTATCTGAGCAATTACATCCCTTGCACAATCACACAGCTAGTAAATAAGCCCAGCACCTTTTCCACTATACCACCACATAAAGTCATAGTATTAAGCTATAGGGCATTTCACTGTAATGTGTGTGGCACTCTCCATCATTATCTTTAAGAAAGAGGAACAAGAATCACATACAGATAAAAGAGGGTAGGGGACAGGAACCTCTTAGAATTAAATAGGATTTAGGACAAGAAAGAAACCTAGAGATCTTGTAATACAAACTTTTTGTAAGTCCCAAAAAGATCATAGGATCAGTTCACACATCATAGACACAGAACTATATTCCTCCTGCAAATAATCAGATGTTGATGGCAGATTGTTTTGACATTTCTCCTCCTTTCCCCAACAAGCATCCAGGGCTAAATTGTCCATTAGCTTTCTCTTTCCTGGGCCTTCCTGCACAGGGAAAGTTCAGTGTTTAAGTTCATTGAGCAAACGTTTATTAAGTGCCTGCCATTTGCAAGTCACTGGTGCTAGATTTTGAGGGAGATAAAAATAAGAAGGGCACAGTTCTCAAGAAATTTATGATTTCTGATGTTTTTAGAAAACTTTTTAATAACCATACTGAAGTTTTAAATCAAACTAAGTAGTTGATAATACGTTACTTCTAAACTTAGATCAATATTCACTGGGTTTCTCTCTGATAGACAGTGGATTGAATAAAGAAAAAAGTGACTGAATTTCTTTTTAAATTCTTTTTAATCAAATAAGACAACTAAGCAGCTGGCAACTACTGTTGAGGGTGGGTGTTGTGTTCTCTTTTATCAAAAACAGAATGTACTGAAGCCTCTGCCAAAAGTGGCATTGTGCATGTTATAGCATTAGGCTATAAGTTATCAGATGAGAGGCAGTGTGGCTAATGCAAAAACAACTTTATTCTTTTAAAAAATTTGTAATTTTTACTCATGAGGGAGAGGTCTAAAGGTGAATCCCAACTAATTAGTTGCTTAAGATAAATTGAGATAATTATAACACAAACTTTTCTAAATTGGGGAACAAATAGAGGCTTGAGCCTTTGTGAAAGAATTTCCCCTTTGCCCCCTACCCCTAATGATTTGTTATGAAATAGTATTTTATTGTTTTGTTTTAAACAAGGCAAATATATTTTATTTTTAAAAAAGAAGCAGTGTGAAGGTGAAACTGGAGGCACCAGCCTTGGAGTCTGAAAGGTTTGGGTTAAGGCCCTGTTTCTGACACATATTAGTTACTGTGACTTCTTTTAAGTCACTTAATTTCTCAGTACCCAGGTAACTCTGTAAGACTACATTTAAGGCTAGTTACTGATTTGCTTTGTTGGAAGGAGTAACTTATATTAATGAAATAAAAGGTCTGGTCCAATAAAAAAACACTATACCGTACTTTAATGTTTTGTGGTTTCAGTTACAGGAAATGAATATGCAAGTGGTAATGGTTTCTTTACCTCTCTAAGCATTTTTTTCTGTAGCATTAAATCACTCGGGTAAAGGTATTAGTTACTCTAGTTCTCTTCCTGAAATAAGTGGGTTTTTAAATTTTTTTATTATGTAGTTATAGTACAACAAATTCTGTCATTTCTATGCTAGCATTTGTTATTATGTAAACTTCAAAAGGAGAGAAACAGAATTCTATTCTGGGTTTTGGTTGTGACATTTTAATCACAAACTTTGAAGGGGAACTCATGAGACTGGCAGGAGAATGATATTTAAAATAATTGCCAACAAATTTAAGTGAATTATATACTTATCAGACATATAGGTATTAGTTTGAAAAACTGCCTTTTTATTGAAATTTTCTCTTTTATTCAATCAACAAGCATTTCAATATAGAAATAAATTTAAAAGAAGATCATATACAAAATTATGAACTTCTGTTATATAATTTATTTTAGAAAGATATTTAAATTTAACATCCCCTTTTCCTTTTGTTCACCTCCTTACTGTACCTCTTGTTTTCTTTGGGTGCATTAAGAATATGGTTCATCAAATGGGATAATGTTCATAAAACTCTTTGCCAACCTTAAAGCCGCTGTATATATGTCAGATATTAGTATGGAGTTTTGTTTTTGTTCTTTACTAAAAAAATTTGGGGGCAAATATCTTAGGGAAAGAAGGTCATAAAATTTTATTTTGCTTTTCCTTCCTCTTTTGCAGAGCTAACCTAATCTAATACAGTGGTTAAAGGACTGAATTAGTAAATTCCTGTTTAGAAAATACAGGCAGGTAGGTGACATAGTGCATAGAGTGCCTGGCCTGGAGTCAGGAAGACTCATCTCCCTGACTTCAAATCCGGCCCCAAGACACTTAATAAATAGCTGTATGACTCTGGACAAATAATTTAACCCTGTTTGCCTCAGTTTCTTCATATGTAAAATGAGCTGGAGAAGGAAATCGTGAACCATTCTGAGTATCTTTGCTAAAAAAAAAAAGCCAAATGGGGTTACAAAGAGTCCAATAGGACTGAAATTGAGTATTCTTGCTCTTGGGGTTTGAGTTTTTGTAGGGTATACTAAGGAAACTATTAAAATTAGGCAAATAGATCATTCTCAGAGGTTTCCAAGTAGTTAAGCACTTGACTTGAAATGTTTTCTGGTTGTTTTTTTTTTTCTAAAACTGCCCATCTCAGGTCAGTTTTAGAAATTATAGTGTATTGTGATTTTTAAAAATTATTGTTATATTCCTTATAATCCATAATTCATTTCAGTGTTTGCATGTTATTTTTTATCAAATACATTTTATTACTTACAGCACTCAGCATAATATTGCCCACCAAAGTGTGTTTATGATGACTATTGGTTCATTAATTTAAGCTACAATAAATCTTTCTATCCAAAATCCACTGATTGAACAAATATTTATTAAACAGCTACTATATGCACAGTACTGCTAGGTTCTGTATGGGCTGCAAGAGTAAATAAACCATATTCTTTGTCCTTGAGTTTAGAGTCTAGATTGGAAAATAACACAATTGTAATATAGGCAAGATATAATAAGAGTGATAAAAATAGTATCCACTTGACTTCTGAAATAAATGCAAAGATCCTGTTTAGGGAGGAAGCATTTGCAGCAGTCAGATCACATGTGAATTTTCAAGTAAGTGTTCAATTAAAACACAATTTTATATCACTTCATTTGTCATTCTTTACAATGTAGTGGAGCTGTGTTACTCCTAGTATTTTTTTATGTTGTTGATTTTTCATTCATAATATATTACACCTATCCTTCATAAAAATAGTACTATGTATAAAGTACTTTAAAGTTTGCAAAGTGCTTTTACATATGTGGTAGAAACAGTATCTACCAGAGGCCCCTACTATATGGGCTGGTCTACTTCTTTTCCTTAAAAGTCATTGAAAGCATCCTCAAAACTTAATCGCCTCAGAGAACTAAACAGTGGAGTCACTTTCTAGTCACCCAAGTACAAAAAGCTATAGTGAGTTCAATTATCTAAATGCAGATGACTGTCAAATTTATATATCCAGTCCTAAACTCTATTTTGAATTTCAGTTTCATATTACTAACTGCTAAACTGCTCTCCCTGCATATTGCATAGGCATCTCAAATTCAGCGTATCCAAAATGGAACATCTGATTTTCCCCCAAACCCATCCCTCCTCCAAACTTTGCTATTTAGGCCACTGTCACCCTCAGCCACCCATCTTCTCCATTCCCCAGATTCAGTTGGTTGCTATTTTGTAGATTCTGCCTCCACAAAGTCTCTTCCCATTTATCTTCTTCTCTTTGTTCATAGAGGTACCCACTACCCTGAATCAGATTTATAATTCTTTGTCAGGGCTACTGTAGTAGCTTCCTAATTGATCCTCCCTTCTTCCATTTTTTCTTTGGTCTAGTATATCCTATGCATAGCTATGAAAATAATCTTCTTGGGGCGGCTAGGTGGCCCAGTGAGTAGAGCACCGGCCCTGGAGTCAGAAGGACCTGAGTTCAGATCCAGCCTCAGACATTTAATGCACACACAAATAAAAACCTAGTCGTGTCACCTTGGGCAAGTTACTTAACAACAATTGCCCTCCAAAAAGCGAAAGAAAGAAAGAAAGAGAAAGAAAGAAAAAGAAAGAAAGAAAGAAAGAAAGAGAGAGAGAGAGAAAGAAAGAGAGAGAGAGAGAAAGAAAGAAAGAAAGAAAGAAAGAAAGAAAGAAAGAAAGAAAGAAAGAAAGAAAGAAAGAAAATAATCTTCCTTTGGCACAGGTCTACCATACTTTCCTGCTTATATCTTAAGTGCCTCCCTAATCCTTTCAGAAGAAGCCACAAACTCCACAGATTATCATTTAAAGTTCTTGACAATCTTGAAGTACAAATCTTGGCATGCCTTTTTATTAAATGTATTTCATATTGGGGCGGCTAGGTGGTACAGTGAATAGAGTACCGGCCCTGGAGTCAGGAGGACCTGGGTTCAAATGTGGCCTCAGACACTTAACACTTACTAGCCGTGTAACCTTGGGCAAGTCACTTAACCCCAATTGCCCTCCCAAAAAGGCAAAAATAAATGTATTTCATATCATTCCCTTTCATTCCAAAAAAACTGATCTTCTGACTGTTTCTTCAACTTAGCATTCCATGTCTCATCTCTGCCTTTACACAAACTATTCTTCAAGGCTGATATGTACTCTACTAACCTGTGCCTTTTTGAATCTTTAGTTTACTTCTCATTTAGTGCTACTTCCTTCTTGAAGTATTTCTTGATTCATCTCCCTCTCCCCAATTATTTGTGCTATCTTTCGTACTCAAATTATCTTTTATTTACTTATCTGTGTAGATGTTGTAATCTCATCCAGCTGTCCCCTGGATAAGTTAAGGCTTAGTAGACCAGGAAGCTTTCTTGGGTATTTCCTGAAGCACCATGCCTTGTATATAAAGTATTTGAGAAATATTTGAGCTATAAACTAGCCTATAGGTAGATCTAAGGAAAGACAACATACGTTTAACTGCTAAAAATCATATTGTTTCTGATTGTTCATTCATTTTTACTTTTTTTGTTTCTTTTTACTCCTATGCTTACTGTTCAAAGTTCTGCATGTATATGTAGACATATATGTGTGTATATATTCAGTTGTGCAGTACAGTATATACATGTATATATAAACTTATTCGTGCATATACACATATACTGCATAGTTGAACTGAACTTCATTTATGTGAAACTGAGACAGAATAGGATTTAATTTAGCTAGTAAGTGTCTGAGGCCAGATCTGAACTCAGATTTTTGTTACTCGAAGCCTAGTTCTTTTATCCAGGATGTTGTCCCACCTAGCTGCCTTCTACTGTTAATCCAATGGCATTTTCACAGATCTCACTCTTCATGGCTTCTTTTTAGCCTTAAGCAGTATCCACTGCAATGGACTGGGAAGCTTAGAGGCAAAGTCTATAAAGTGGTGGCTGATGAAATGTGTGTGATTCTGACTCTGACTCTTCAGCACTTGAATTCTTTCTATCTAGCAGCTTGCAGCATTTTTCCATTGACCTGGAAGATCTGGATTTTTACTGAAATGTTTATGTGAGTTCAGTTTCTACTTTGCCCTCTGGTTCTAAGTGATCTAGATAGGTTTGTAAAAAAAAAAATCTTGAAATATATATAGGCTCTTTTTTCAGTCATGACTTTTAGTGCATTGATTCTTAAATTAGCTCTCCTTGATTTGTTTTTAGTCTTTTGACTTTATTTTAGTATTTCTTATCTCATGGGGGTCATTAATTTTTATTTGGTCCTTTCTATTTTCAGGGAGTATGTTGCTTGGGCAAAGTTTTATAGCTTTTCTGTCAAACTGTTTATTCCCCTTCCAATCCTGTCTTCCATAGAAAGAAAAAAATTGTCTCTTCCATTTCTTTTCCAATTTTTCCTCTAATGTTTTTAAATTATTTACAAAATATTTTCAAAACTATTTTTAACTGTTGTTTCATTTCTTCTAGGAATTCTGGTTAAATTTGTGCTCAAGCTATGTTTTTCTTTGAGGTTTTGCTTGTAGCTATTTGATCTTCTGGGTTCATGTCTTGAGTATCCCTATCACAGTAATAGCTTTTTATAGTGGGATTTTTTTTTTTATTTGCTTATTCTTCCAGCCTGCTTCCTGTCTAGATATAATGTTAGGCCTAGGCTCTGTATGCTTTTTTCCTCTTCTTGTTTTGGAGGGGGGAAGGTAGGGCGATTGGGGTTAAGTGACTTGCCTAAGGTCACACGGCTAGTTTTTTGTGTGTGTATGAAGTGTCTGAGGTCAGATTTGAACTCAGGTCCTCCTGACTCCAGGGCTGGTTCTCCACTGCGCCACCTAGCCACTCCCTCTTTACACTTCTAGAGGAAATACCTGGACTGATCTTGCTGCCTCCTTTCTTTGAATGTATTATATTATTCCAGGATCTGAGGGACAATTTAAGCTGGTAACCAACAAGCATTCAGTGCTCCCAGAGTGGTCCGATCCAGGGAAGAGTCTGATTGTTGCCCCCAGGTCTGAGCAACAAGCCTGTGGGCATGCCCACTTTGTTGTTTTAATAGACTACTGTTCCACTCAGCCACTATTCATTAGCTGGAAAGCTCAGTGCTGGTTCAGTGAAAAAACTGTCAGCTTCCCTTTGGTCTGGGATTTCTGCCCTGGTTATTCCTCTTACTAGGTTAGAAGCTGGAACTCAGATCCAACTTCACCACTAGTGCCTGAGCCACAAAATGCTGCTTGCTTTTGAATTTGTAACTTGATAGTTATACAACCAAGGCCAGGAAAAACTCCTCACCCTGGAATGCAATAGTCTCCTCAGTCTACCCCAGTCTGTGACCAAGAACTGAGCAGTGGTCAACAGTGTTGTCAGTTGGCACCTGTTTTTCCATCCTATACAAGTTTAGGCCCTTCTGTGCTACATCTGGGGCCTCTTCTTGCCCTGGTACACAGCCTGTCCCTGTGCTGGAATGCTCAAAATTAGCTCCTGTCGCCACTGCTCACGGACTTCTTTGTTTCCTTATTCTGGTGTGGGATGGAAAAATAACTCACTGTAATTCTTGCCTTACTGGAATTCTTGGGTTTCATGATCAGGATTCAATTTGATGTGTTTTCTAGATCTCTTCAAAGGAATTTTTTGAGAGGGATCTTGCTGTGTCTTTATTCCTGCTACTCTGTCATCTTGGTTCTGCCTCCCCCAACTCCACTTTGACCATCCTGTGACCCTCTACCAAGCCATAACTCCACCACCTCCCCCAGGGTTCTGCTTTTGATTTTTTTCATTAAAAAAAATATTAAGTGGCGGGGGAGGGAGGAGTTGGTGGCGCAGTGAGTGAGTGAGACCTTAGTTCAAGTCTGGTCTCAGATGCTTAACACAGAACTAGCAATGTGACCTTGGGCAAGTCACTTAACCCCAACTGTCCTGCCTTCCCCCTCCAAAAAGAAAAAAAAAAGAATATATGGGTAAGGTAGGCCTTTATAGAGACAGAAACCAAGGAGGAAGGGACAATTGATGGTGCAGGGGAGTTCTGAGTTAAAAATGATTACTACTGGTCCTTTGCTGAGGGGGAGTGGAGAAAAGGCAATATGGTAGTTTTGAGAAGAGAAGGCTGAAAATAATTACTGCAGAGCATGTGATAGAAAGATATGAGTAGAATAAAAGCACGACAGTATAATTAGGTAAGGTATATTCATACTGGACCCAGTTGGCAGAATTTCATGGCTTCTTACAGCAGATTTTTTTTTGTACAGGTGAGTTATCAGTGGGGCAGGTGGATGCTGGAAATAACCCATAGTTAGAATTACCATGTTATTTTAGTGTGGCTCAGTGGTCATAATTTGGTCCTACATATTACTGCATATATTTTTGTTAATCCTTCATTTATAAACCATGGGTAGTAGTTTTTATATATTTGTAAAGGAAACCTAAAGACATGGTTAAAATAGTATAACAAAAATAACATGTATCACAGAGAGATGCCTTTTTTCTAGAAAATGAACCATGCTGATACAGTGTTGTTTTAGGGCTTAAATGCCAACAAAAAAAATGGAAACAAATGTTACTATATGTAAGGTAATATAGCAACCATAGAACACAGCCTTGATTTTACTTGCTATTATTTCCAATTCTGTAGAAATGAGCTGCACAATTGAAAAAGCCCTTGCAGATGCTAAAGCACTTGTTGAACGATTAAGAGACCATGACAATGCAGCAGAATCTCTGATTGAACAAACCACAGCTCTCAACAAGCGAGTAGAAGCAATGAAACAGGTTTGTATATCTATTTTTTACTTCATTATAAAGGCAAACATCCATTTATTTTAGATGTGTCTTAAGCTGCTTTGGTGTTGTTAGTACATTTTTGCATCTATAATTCTCTAGATGTAGGAGAGGACAAACTACTGCTACAGGCCATATCCAGGGCCTGTGAACTAAGAATGATTTTTATGTTTTTAAACACAACAAAACTTTATTTAAAAATCATTTTTAGCAGTCCTAGAACTTAAAAGTAATTTGACATTTTAAATTGAGATCTTAACTTTAAACATTGGTATATGTAGCTTATTGCATTTAATGTTTATGCTCGGTTTTAACATTTGGGTACGGAGAGTGACCTTTTTTCTTATAGTTCGGTTTCATATAATTTTTCTGCTAAATGAAGTTTGGTGAGTGACCTTCAAAGCTATCTAGTCCAAACCCCTCAATTTACAGAAGAGGAAACTGAAATTTAATGAGGTTAAGTGACTGCCCTTCCCTAAGTTTACATAGGCAGTCAGCTTCAGATACAGTATGTGAACTGAAATCCTGTGCCTCCAGAATCTTTCTACTGAGCTTCCTATTATAATGTGTATGCTTTTATAATTTGGAGAGGTAATACATTTTGTCCCTGCTGACATACTTGTATAAAAATACAAGAAATTTATATTGCTTATGACTAAGAGTGACTAGATAATTCTTTTTAATAATAGTTTTGCATAGTCATGCATTTCTATAATCAATAAAAAATGCACTGTTAGAAGTACTGTTATAATTTTTCATTGTGGCAGTCTTTTCTAGGACATGGGTTCTTTAGAACTATTGGCAAGATACACTTAAAATGTTGAAAATATACATGCACATTTTCTCATCTTTTATATAGGATATTTACAATTAGTAATATTCCAGAGGCATAGTATTTCCAGTGCTAGAAAATTATTCAAATACTCTGAGTACACACCCCAGATCTCAGTATACTAACATGTTTCCTAATAGTTATTTTTTTGTCCTGGTAGAAGTTCTTCACTTCTGTTTCCATATAGATAAGAAACAGTCTTCTTACAACAGACTCATTTGTAAATCATAAGGAGTAATTTTCCCATAGAAACATTGTAATTAAATTCCCAGGCCAATCCATAAAAATTTGCTTAACATCTATAGTACCTGTAATCCCTAGTACTAAATCTGAATACTATGTATAACTGGGGGAAAGCATATGGAGTTCCAGACTCAGATACCACAGACATATCATCCCTGTGTTAACACATACTCTCCCCTACTTGTATGAGACAGTTTGAGGGGGGAAGGAGCCCCCCAGTAAGACTTGAGTATATGGTTGATAATGGGGTGGTTTACCATAGCCTATGTAGCTCCTCAACTCTGAAACTCCAAAATATAGGGTAGTGCCTTTTTGTCTCTTCTTCTGAGGACCTTTGGGTATTGTTTAATGTACTTTGAGTATGTTTAATTTTAAGCAAATTCAATTCACAGAATTCCAAAGTTACCAAAATTTTTTTATTTTTAAAATTTTTCTGTTCTAAACTTTCTATCTCCACTTCTCACCCATTGAGAAGGCAGGAAAATGTTTTTGTTGTTGTTTAGCCATGTCTGCTTGATGACCCCATTTTGGGGTTTTCTTGGCAACAATATTGGAACGGTCTGCCATTTCTTTCTCCAGCTAATTTCACAGATGAGGCAACTGAGGCAAATAGGGTTAAATGACTTGTCCAGGGTTACACAGCTAGTAAATGTCTGAGACCAGATTTGAACTCATGTTTTCCTGACTTCAGGCCCAGCACTCTATCTACTGCCACACCTAACTGCCCTCACAATACCAATTAAACATGAAGTAATTAAAAACTTATTTCTATACATTAGCCATATTTGGCGATGGGGAGGAGATTGGAATTAAAATAAGAAGAATTTAAAAAGAGAAAAAAATATGCTTCAATATACACTCTGAAGCTCTGAGTTCTGTATCTGTTAAGTGGATAGTATGTTTCATCATGAGTCCTCTAGAATTGTCATGGATCATTGCATTGGTCAGAGTTGCCGAGTCTTTCATAGTTGATTATCTTCAAAATCTTACTCTTTCTCCTGGTTTCTCCTACTTTTTTTCCTGGTTCTCCTCACTTCATTCTGCATTATATCATTTAAGTCTTCCCACGTTTTTCTGAAACTGTCCCCTTCTTTTTACAACACAATAATTATTCCGTCATATCCACATACCCTAATTTGTTCTGCCATTCACCAGTTGGTGCACATCCTCTCAGTTTCCTAGTCTTTGCCATCACAAAAATAGTAGCTTTAATATTTTCATACATATGAATCCTTTTCCTTTCTCTTTGATCTTTGTGGTATAGACCTAGTAGCACTATTGTTGGGTCAAAGGATATGCACAGTTTTATACCCCTTTGGGCATAGTTCCAAATTGTTCTCCGGAAGGTTGGATCATTTCACAGCTCTGTATTAGCATATATTTTCTCCCATCTCTCCTCCAGCATTTATAATTTTCTTTTTCTATCTTCTTAGCCAATCTGATGGGTGTGAGGTGGCATCATATAGTTGTTCCTATTTGCATTTCTTTGATTATTGGTGATTTAGAGCATTTTTTCATATGACTTAATAGCTTTAATGTCTTCTCTGAAAACTGTGTTTATGATTCTTATTCTTATAAATTTGACTCAGTTCCCTGGCTGTAGAATTTTAAAAGGAGGAAATCCTCATTTTATAAAATCTCAAGTTTTCAGCATTGAGATTTTCAAATTTTAATATCATATGGGGTCAAATTATATACTACTAAAGTGTAATTTTGCAGCCCATCTCCACTAATAGCAAATTCCCAAATCAGATTTCCAGGAGCAGTTTCTAGAGAATTGGGATCATTAGACTAGGAAATTTTTCCTTTGTCCCCATTAATAAAGGGAGATCACAGCAGTAATAGACTGAAGTTGGAAGAGTGCTACAAATACACAAGTAGTGAACTGTAATTCCCAATATACTTTGGGGATAGGTAAAAAGTTTTCATTTAGCGGAGTCAAGATGGCAGAGTAGAAACAGCACTTCTGTGGCGCTCTGGCCCACACCACTTCCAATCTATATAAAAGGAGACTCTGAACAAACTGGAGCTACAGAACACACAAAATGACACAGAGAAGCTAACCTCTCACTGAGGACAGGCCAGCAACCCGGCAGGGAATGGCCCCACAGTATTCGGGGAGCCAAGCCCAGGCCCCCTGGAGTCAGTGGTTTTGGGCCCAGGGCGGCCAGACCAGCAGCCAGCTGGAAAGACTCCAGAACACCAGCAGCTGTGGTGTTTCCAGAATTATCAACACATAGATGCTAAGGACAAAGTGAGAGGTCAGTGCAGTTTGGACTTTGGGACTAGTGGGGAGAGCCCATTGGCCTCTTTCCCTGGGGGGGCAAGAAGCCTCTGAGGAGCCGGTGCAGCTTGTGCCACATTGCCACATTGCAGCTTCAGCTCCTGGCCTGCAGACTGTAGGGGGACCCAGCGATCAGTCTAGAGGATAATCGCTCTTGCTTTAACCTTCTTGGATCTGGATTATAGTCTGGGGTGGAGATCTTGGGGTGTGTAACCAGCTTGCCAGAGCATGTGGAGGCTTCAGACAGGGCACCCAACTAATACCTCCATCAGCTGAGAAAACCCAGCATTTGGGACGGAATCTCCACTGTCTGGTGGCAGAGTCCTACTGTGGCAGCAAGCCCATAAGTCAGGTAGTTGAGTGGCAGAATGCCTAGGCAAAGGAAACAAAATAAACAGAAAAATTCAACATTAGACTCCTATTTTGGGGGCAAAGAGGATCAAAGCATGGAACAGGAGGACTGAGAGGTCAGAATTCCTGTATCAAAAGCTCCAAATGAAAATACGAGCTGGTTACAGGCCATAGTGGACCTTAAGAAGCAGATAAGAGAAGTGGGAAAAAAATTGGGAAGAGAAATGAGAAGGATGCAGGAAAAGTATGAAATGAGAGTCAACAGCCTTACTGAGGAAAATAACACCTTAAAAAACAGATTAACTCAAATGGCAAAAGAGGCTCAAAAAGACAATGAGGAGAAGAATGCCTTAAAAAGCCGAATTTGCCAGATGGAAAAAGAATCTCAAAAGCTCACTGAGGAGAATCATTCCTTCAGAATTAGACTGGAGCAAATGGAAGCTAGTGACTTTATGAGAAATCAAGATGCTGTTAAGCAGATCTAAACAAATGAAAGAATAGATGGCAATGTGAAATATCTCATGGGAAAAACCACTGACCTGGAAAATAGATCCAGGAGAGATAATTTAAAAATTATTGGACTACCTGAAAGCCATGATCAAAAAAAGAACCTTGAAATCACCCTTCAAGAAATTCTCCAGGAAAATTGCCCTGATGTTTTAGACCCAGAGGGCAAAATAGAGGTTGAAAGAATCCACCAATCACCTCCTGAAAAAGATCCCCAAAAGAAAACTCCTAGGAATATTATAGAAAGGGTTCCAGAATTCCCAGATCAAGGAAAAATATCACAAGCAACCAGGAAGAAACGACTTCAATATTGTGGAAACACAATCAGGATAACACAGGCTCTGGCAGCTTCTACACAGAGGGATCAAAGGGCTTGGAATATGATTTTCCAGAGGTCAAAGGAGCTGGGATTAAAACCAAAAATCACCTACCCAGCAAAACTGAGTATCATGTTTCAGTGGAAAATATGGTCATTCAGTGGAATAGAGAACTTTAAAGTATTCTTGATGAAAAAAATAGAGCTGAATAGAAAATTTGACATTCAGATACAAGAAGCAAGAGATGCTTGAGAAGGTAAACAGGGAAAAGAAATCATAAGGAACTAATCAAAGTTGAACTATTTACATTCATACATGGAAAAACAATAACTGTAACTGATGAAACCTTTCTCACTATGAAAATAGTTAAAGAAGAGTATATGGGCATATGAATACGTATGTGAATGTGTGTATATATGTTTACAGGTATACATAGAGGGCACAGGTCGAATTTAATAGGAAGGGATGATACTTAAAAGGTGAAATTAAGAGGTGAGAAAGGAATATAACGAGAGGAGATGAGGAGAGACAGAATGGGGTGAACCATCTCATATAGAAGAAGCAAGGGAAAATGGTTACAAGGGAGGGGAAGAACAGGAAGGCATAAAGGTAAAACCTTATTCTCATTGAATTTGGTTCAGGAAGAGAATGACATACATACTAAATAGGATATCTCACCCTACAGGAGAGCAGGGGGGAAGGGAATGAGATGGAGGATGATGGAAGGGAGGACAGGCTGGGGGTGGAGAGAAGTTGGGAGCACCCACTTTTGAAAAGGGACAGGATCAAAGTAGGGAATAGACTAAATGGGAGGCGGGATAGGAGGGAGGGAAATAGTCAATCTTTTACAATATATCTACTATGGTAATGTTTTGCATAGCTATACATATAAAACGTATACTGAATTGCTTATCTTCCCAGCAAGAGTGGGTGACAAGGGAGAAAGGGAATGAATCTGGAATTCAAAGTTTTAAAATCAAATGTTTTAAAAATGTATAAATACTCTTATTAATACTATTTTACATATAATTGGGAAATAAGATATACAGGCATTGGGGCACAGAGATTCACTTTGCCCTACTGAAAAAATCAAAGGGGGTATGGGAGAGAACAGATTGGATGAGGGGATATCCTGTGGGACTGCTGTTCTGGGGTGGTGGGTAGGTGGAAAATGGGGAAAAAATTGTAACTCAAAATCTGGCGGAAATGAATAATGTAAACCAGAAGTTAATAAAGCATTTGGAAAAAAAAGAACGTTTTCATTTCAAGGCGTTTGGGCCTGTTTCCTTCAGGAATGCCACTCTGTTTTCTTAATGTAAGTCAATAATGAAATATAATTTACTTTTCAGAAATTTACTATATAGCAAGCTTTTCAAGAATTCATAAAGAGAATCATGCAATATATAAACTTCTAGTAAACAAATTAGTGGAACAGATTAACACATTTTGTTACTGTAATTATCTGAAACAGTTAACATATCTCCCTATTTGCTACTGATGTAAGTTCCATTATTTTATTTTTTGCTTTTTGGAGGGGGGAAGGCAGGGCAGTTGGGGTTAAGTGACTTGTCTGAGGTCACATGGCTAGTAAGTGTTATATGTCTGAGGTTGGATTTGAACACAGGTCCTCCTGACTCCAGGGCCGGTGTTCTATTCACTGCACCACCTAGCTGCCTCTAGTGATAAAAGTTTTATACTGTAAACAGTTCAATGAACTGAATGTAAAAGTGACTGATTAATTTTATATCAAAAGAGAACTGAGAATATGTTTTCTCATTTGCACGCATTATGGGAATTTTCACAAAGAGGCTCCGTGCTGTTAAAGATGATCAGTTTGGTTTTAGACATGTTAAGGGTAAGGTGATAAAATCTAGTTGAAAATATGAAACTGAAACAGTGGGGAAATATTAGAGATGGAAATTTGGGAGCTGTTGCATAGAGGCCATATTTGAAGCCATTAAAGAGGTACTTGTATCCATAGTAGATACAAGGCTAGCATTAACCTCTGAAAGACTTGGGTTCTGTCTGTTGTTGCCATCAGCGTACATTAGCCTTATAACCATGGACAAGGAAATTAGCTTCTCAGTACACTAGGCAGCTTTCTATAAGTTATGGACGAATTGCTAAATTATAACTTCATGGAAAAAAGGAAAATTCCATCAGGAGTTCCCCTATGCCAATAAAATCACAGCTCATGACCTCCTCATTGTTTATTGATTTGTAAGAAATAGTAACTGACATCAAAAAATTATGTTCCAGCTTTTTTAGTAAAATGAATATGTCTTTTATGAATTATTTTTCTTCTTTAATCTTTACAATTAGTATCAAGAAGAAATTCAAGAACTTAATGAGGTTGCAAGACACCGACCACGATCTACATTAGTTATGGGAATTCAGCAAGAAAACAGACAAATCAGAGAATTGCAGCAAGAAAATAAAGGTAAGTTAAAGTAGTTCTAATTATGATAAATTAAGAGTGTGAAACCTCTTTAGTGGCTGTGAAACTGGATTATTTTCTGAATTTAAAATAAATCAGTAAATTTTTGTAGTGATTTGTTATAGGCAAATATCGATATACCTAATTGAACTTGTTTTGCAATTATTCACTTTTAAGGAAATTCATTTCAGTACATTAAGTGTCATGATATTTTTTGTCACTTTTAAGTCTACATCAGGATTCTTTGTTTACTTGTTACCATTCATTTCCCCCTTATGGTTATACAGTAGAGTATATTCTGATTCTCTGGTTCTGCTTTAATTATTTTCCATTATTTTACAGTATCATAGAATTTTAGAATTAGAAGGTAATTCACTGGCCATGTAGTCCAGTCCATGCCTGAATAAGAATCTCATCTGCATACTTCCTTTCCTCTCATTTTTTTTCTTACATTCACTCCTCCTCCTCTTGAGAAGGCAAGAATTAAAATATCCGTTTTGTATATATGAAGTCATACAAAATGTATTTCCACATCATTCATGTTCTGAAAAAAAAAAGGCAAAGAGAAAAAATATGCTTTGATCTGCACTCTGAGTTCATAATTTCTATATCTGGAGTAGATAGCATTTTTCATCAAGAGTTCTTTGAAATTTTGGTGGATCATTGATTATCTTTACAGTCTTACTGTTTCTGTATAAATTTTTCTCCTTGTTCTGGTCATTTCACTTTGCATAAGTTCATACAGGTTATCCCAGGTTTTTCTGAAACCATCCGCTTCATCATTTCTTATAGCACAGAAATATTCCATTACATTTACATGCCATAACTTGTTCAGTCATTCTCATTCACTTTTCAATCCCTTGCAGTTTGACTTCTGACTCCATCACTCAGCTGAAACTGTTCTCTCCAAAGTTAACAGTTATCTTGTAATTGCCAAATATGATGGCTTTTTCTCAGTCCTCATCCTTCTTTACCTCTCTATATTTGACACTGTTCACCACCACCTTCTCCTCGTTAGTCTTTTCTCTCCCATCTCCTTCCAAATTTCTCTGTTTCTATTAAGGAAACCACTATTCTTCTAGGCACTCAGATTCACAACCTCAGAGTCATCCTGTACTCCTCCTTCTCCTCCACACATATTAATTTACCTCCATAACATCACTTACATCAACTCACAAAGCTATTACCATAGTTTAGGCCTTCATCAGCTCTTCCCTAGACTATTAAAAAGCCTGTTAATTGATATCCCTGCCTCAGGTCTCTCCCACTCTCCAGGCTTTGACATTTATGCCAAAGGAATATTGCTGAAGCACACTTCTGAGTAGATTACTCTCATACTTACGTCACAGGTGAGTCAACAGTGGATTGGATGGGGATTAAGAGGCTGGTGCCAGATGCAAAAGAGATTGCAGGATAGAAGAGTCAGATGATTCCACAGCTCTTAAGCTGAGATGACAGAATTTCCCTTAAAAGAGAAATTAGAAGAGGGGTCACTTTGGGGGGAAAAAGATGATGAGTTTGGTTTTAGACAAGTTAACCATGAGGTGCTAACATCTAGTTGAAAATACAGAACTGGAACTCTGGAGAAATATTGGAGATGGAGATAGAGATTTGGGAGCTATTGCATAGAGGTCATATAGAGAAGCTAGTATAGGGCCCTGGAAAGAATCCTAGGGAACACCTACACTTGACAGTTGAGAAAAGAAAATAGAACCAGCAAAGCATAAGTCAGAAAGGCAGAAGGAAAATTATAAAAGTTTCTTGTCATAGAAACCCAAGGAAAAACTATCAGGTGCCTTTGAGAGGTCAAGGAGAATAAAAAGCAGCATGACTACTCCATTTGATAAATGATATGAACAGGCAGTTCTCATGAAGAAATTAAAGCTATATGTAGTTATGAAAAATTGCTCCAAATCACTGTTGAAGAGGAATACAAATTAAAACAACTTTGAGGTATCATCTCATACATATCGGATTGGCTAATATGACAGAAAAGTAAAGTGATAAATATTGGAGAAGATGTGGGAAAATTAAATGCATTGGTTGGTGGAGTTGTGAACTGATCCAGCCATTCTGTAGAACAATTTGAAACTGTGCCCAGAGGGCTGCAAAACTGTGCATACTCATTGATACAACAATACCACTACTAGGTCTGTATTCCAAAGAGATCATAAAAAATGGAATAGGACCCACATGTACAAAAATATTTTATAGCAGCTCTTTTTGTGGTGGCATGGAACTGGAAATTGAGGGGATGCCCATCAATTGGGGAATGGCTGAACAAGTTGTAGTATATAAATGGAATGGAATGCTATTGTGCTATGAGAAATTATGAACAAGCAAATTTCAGGAAAACCTGGAAAGACTTACATGAACTGATGCTGAGTGAAATGAGCAGAACCAGGAAAACATTGTACACAGTAACAGTAACATTGTGGGATGACCAGCTATGATTTACTTAGTTATTATTCTCAGCAGTACAATGATCTAATACAAATCTAAAAGATTTATGATGGAAAATGCTATCCACATCCAGAGAAAGAACTATGGAGTCTGAATGCAAATTGAAACAGATCATTTTCACTTTTGGGGTTTGTTTGTTTTTTTGTCATCATTTTTCCATTTTTGCTCTGATTCTTCAACAACACAACTAATGTGGAAATATGTTTAATGCTGTTGTACACGTATGACCTATATCAGGTTGCTTGCCATCTTGGAGTGAGGGAAGTAAAAAGGGGGGCACAACATGAGTACTTGATTTGGGAGTCAGAGGACATACTGTTTACTACTTATGTGACCAAGTCACTTAATTCTTTAGTTTCTTCATCTGAAAAATAAGGATTTCTGGTACATGACTTTCAAGGTACCTCCCAATTCTAAATCTCATGAAACCTAAAGCACTGTTGATGGAGGCATGAAGTCCAGCTGTTCTGAATAGCAGTGTGAAAATATTCATAGCCTTCTTTGTGGTAACAACTAAAAACAAAGGTGTCATGTTCATCCATTAAGAAAGGACTGAAAAAACTGGTGTATAAGTATCCTAGAACATTATTATGCGGTAAGAAATGATCAGTGAGGAACTCAGAGAAACATGAAATTTGAATGAATGAATGCAAAGTGATGAATTAATAACAAAAAGCATTTCTTAAGTGCTTACTATGTGCTACCCACTGTGATAAGCACTGAGGATACAAATAGAACAAGCTTGATAGTCCCAGCTCTCAAAGAACACACAGTTTTAATTAGAGTAAGCAATATATAAAAGACAGTTCAGCTCCAGGGCAGGTTGAAAGGCCTGGCAATATTAAGGGTCAGCAACAGACCAGATGACAGTGTGAGGGGTTGGCAGGGCAGATGGTAAGTCCTGGAGGACTTTATGAGGTGATGACAGGGTGGATGATAAGGCGTGGTGGTAGAATAGTCAGCCACTCTCGTTTCTTCCAAGCTGTGTGAGTAGATTCTCTGGGTCTGGGCATCTCAGGTCAGAATGTAGTAGAAGGGAGAGGGAAGGGAATTGATGGTGGAGGGGGAATAGTCTTCAGTGTCAAGTTATACTGGGATGGCCTGGGGGCTGGGAGAAGCAAAGACAAGGAAGAAGAGCAGGAGGACCTAAGAGAATATAGGACTACTACAAGGTAAATGACAAGATTGCCAAAAAAGGGAGTTGAAGCCTAAGTAATTGAAAAAAAAAAAAAACCCAGGAAAGTTCCTGGAGAACAGATAAACATCCAGGAGAACTTTGTACAAAATTATAGACACATCATATGTGTGACTGGCTTTGATAGACTGGGCTCCAAAAGACTCATGATGGAAAAGATAACCACATCCACAGAAAGAACTACAGAGTCTGAATGCAGAGTGAAGCAAACTACTTGCTTTTTCTGTCTTTTGTGTTTTGTTTTGTTTTGTTCACTCCATGGGTTATAATTCTTCTTTACAACTTGACTAATGTTTAATGTGAAGGTATTTGTAGAACCTATATTGGATAGCATGCCACCATGGTGGTGGGGGGGAAGGGAGGAAAGAGAGGGAGAGAAAATTTGGAACTCAAGGGATTATGGAACTGAATGTTGTAAACTAAAAGTAAATGAATAATTTTTTTTTTAATTAAGAAAAAAGAACAGATAAACATTCTTTTCCCTTGAAGACTGAGAGAGAACTTAAAGGACAGACTATTGCATCCATTGTCAGATTCAGTTACTGTATTGGATGTTTTTGCTTGTCACAAAGACTTGAAATGACTATAATGTAAAGAGAAAAGGCATGAGTGCAATTGTCATTTTTGTCAAAACCATGGAATTTGCCAGCAAGGTCATTAATGACCTTGTAGAAGGCTCTTTTAGTAAAGTGATGGGGACAGACACAAAATCATCCTTTTTTTCTCCTGAACCTAATACCATGCTGAACTTCTACTTATGCCTACAGGTTTATCTTCTAAGCATAATAGACTTCATGGCCAGAGTGCAACTCCATTTTCTACAACTAACAGAGGCAGCAAAGAAGCAACTCTTCTGCCCAGTACCCCTTTCCTTTTCCTTTCTCTGCACATCATCTTTACCACAGTGGTCAGCATCATTGTCTGTTTTAATTGAATTAAATAAATCTCATTTGCAGGATTTCTGATAAGTGATAGCCAAACTCAGCCTGAAGACTTCCAGTCTAAGGAATACAACAAGTCAGCCCATGCAATTTTTTAATGATTGCAGTTGTTAAGATCTTCCTTTATATTGAACCAGATTTCCTTCCCTTTAGCTTCTATCCATTGGCACTAGTTCTACCCATTCCTGCCAAGAAATAGAAATAAAACTATTTCTGGTATATGATAACCCTTTAAATATTTAAAGACAGGTTGTGCTTATCTAAACCTTCTTATCTCTAAGTTAAATCATTATGGAGATTGTAGGTAGTCCATTTAGGGAAGAAATGAAGGATCAGAGTATAGGTGATTTCACAAAACTTGAATTTCAAGCAAAGAAAATTATACATTAGTAGGAAGTAATAGGGTCAACTATTTGTTGGCTCTGACCGATGATCATTCAGGTAGATAGATGGATGGATAGATAGATAGATAGATAGATAGATAGATAGATAGATAGGTGTGTGTGTGTGTGTGTGTGTGTGTGTGTGTGTGTGTGTGTGTGTGTTATCAGTGGAAGGATTTGTGTCCATTGGCACACACCAAGAGGGGCAAGTTGTGCCTCTGATGTAGCACTACTGTTGTCTTCTAGTGATGTTAAACAGCTCTTTGCTGACAGTCAAATTTATGCTTCCCATCTGTAAGGTCCCTTAATACCTTCCATTAAAGGGACTTTGCTTAGTAAGTATCTTCCCTTCAGGGAGAGGATATTTTTCAGTCAGCTCCACCTTCAGTTGATGAATAATCTTTTTCTTTGTTTGAATTTTCATCATGTTTCCTTGCTTTTTAGAAAATAATTTGGCTTTTTTTGTACCAAAAGAATTAACTTTGCCTTTTTATTCCAGAATTTGAATAAAATGTATTTTGATTTTTCATAGAATTACGCACATCTCTTGAAGAACACCAGTCTGCTTTAGAACTCATAATGAGCAAGTACCGAGAGCAGATGTTTAGGTTGCTAATGGCCAGCAAAAAGGATGACCCAGGTATTATAATGAAGCTAAAGGAGCAACATTCCAAGGTATTTTTTTTTCCTTTTTGTCTAAAGTTTTAAAAATTGAAAAAGGACTCATGGGTTAACTTTGGTTTTTTTTGTTTGGATAAAAAAAAAACACTCATGAATAACCTCATTTAAACATATTGTCTTTTCAACTGTGATTTCTTCCATTTCTGTTCTTTATCTCTAAATTTCAAAGTGTTTCTCACGTTTGATCTCTTACCTAAAATTTTGATGATCTTTTGTATAGTGTGTTAAAACATAGAGTCTAGTTAGAAAAATACAGATGTCTTCAAAATTCTATTTTTCTAAGATTTGAGTACTTTAAGGATATTTTGATATTCTGCCTTTGTGTGTTTCAAAATGACTTCCAGGAAACAAAAATATTGAAAACTCTAAGGAAAAACAAGAAAACATCAAACAACAGAATGGTGACTTATTCAGGTGAATTTTAAACCCTTGAGACTTATCCTGAGATACTTATCTTTAAGTATTGAGGCAACTTATCCTAGAGGAACTTAATTTACCAGCTCTCAGAATTTAGCAATTGAAAATTCAGGAAAAGAATAAAAGGACTTTTGGTCTAGAATTTCTTTAATAGTAGCTTTCATCTAGATCACCAAGAAGAAAATAGGATTGTCAGTTTACTTTCTGTGAGATGAAAAAGCAAGAACAGCAGGAATTAGTGTGTGCTTTTAGCCATTCACTTCTTTAGACATCCATGGTTCTGTTATCTAAGAAAAAATTGGGAAAGTAGACTAGCTAATACTAACTCACATTCTTAGGAGACTGTCATGAATAATCATAATTAATGTTCCTCTCTCACAGCTGAACAAATAAACTACAAGATAAGCAAAAGGGAAGATTTAGAACTGAATGAACTATTTAAAAATATAGAGGTAAAAGACAGTGCCTTCTAGCGGGACCACTAAAGAATATACATATTTCTAAGCATCATAGGGCAATTGAATAAAAATAGATCATGTATTGGGGCACAAATTGCAAATAAATGTAAAAGTACAGTCATATTAAATATCCATTGTGGACCATAATGAAATAAAAATATTAATCATAGAGCATAAGCAAAAGATACAACCCATAAAATTTTAATATCCTAAAGATTGAGTGGTGGTTCAAAGAACAAATCATTGAAATGTTAACTGTATGAAAGACAATGATAATGATAAACAACAGAAATAATAACTACTTGAAAGACAATGATGAAACAACTTAGCAAGATTTCTGAAATCAGTCTATTTTTAGAAGAAAAATTGTGTCCCTAAAAGCATACATTGAGAAAATTTGGCTAATAAACAGAATGTGCAGTTTTAAAGATTAGGAAACTAACAAGCAAACTTAATATAAGCAAATAAAAGAAAATCTTGAAAATTAGAGAAGTAATGAATTGGAAACCAAAGAGACCATAGAACTGATAGCTATTGAAAAACCATAGCTATTCAGTTAAAATGTGGCTCTTGGGGAAAATAAACTAGATAAACCTTTAACTAACTTGGTTAAAAAGAAGAAAGATCAATCAAGTTAACAAAAATGAACAAGTAAAATCACAATGCAGAAAAAATAAAAGCAATTACCACAGGGCAGCTAGGTGGCGCAGTGAATAGAGCACCAGCCCTAGATTCAGAAGGACCCGAGTTCAAATTTGGCCTCAGACACTTGACACACTAGCCATATGACCTTGGGCAAGCCACTTAACTGTGATTGCCCTGCCTCCCCCCTCCAAAAAGCAAAAAAAAAAAAAAAAATTACCAGAACTTACTGTATACAGCTAGATGTCAACAAAACTTTGAATTCTTTGTAATAGAGGATTATCAACAAAGCTATAAAATAACCAATAACAGATCAGAAGTAGTGATTTTAAGTAATATAATTTCAGAAAAGGAAATTGAACTAGCAGCTGATAAGGAGTCCCTGGTCCATACAGATATACATACAGTTAATTGGATTAAAATGAACCCATGCTGTTCCCAAGAATTGAGAAAGTATTTTACTAAACTCCTTTTTTGGAGAAAAACATAGTACTAATACCTAAACTTACTAATTTCCATTAGATTGTGAAAGGCAAAGTCCATGAAAGACAATGATTTGTCTTTATATCCTTCTTTGTATCCCCAGCACTTAACATAGTGCTTGGCACGTAGTAAGTACTTAAGAAGTGTTTGTTGACTATACTAAAGAGGAGAGCTGTCGACCAATATCACTAATGCATATTTATTTTAAAATGTCAATTAAATCCTGGCCAAAGAATTGTTGTGGTTTATCTGACAAATTGTGTTCATTGTGATCAAATTGGATTCTTAACATAAAGGCTCTGGTGGCTCAGCATTAGGAAAATTAACAATCGTTTTTAAAAATCCCAAGCCACATAATTATCTTAATAGATGCATAAAAAGTCTTTAAAAAAAAACCTCACATATTCTATTGGGGAAGAAAAACCGTACAGTGTATGGGCACAAAAGAATCTAAAACTAAAAGCTAGCATTCCTAGTAAATACAGAAGTGAAATAAGAATGCCTCCTTTTCCCACTATCACTTGATTAGTTCTCAAAATGCTTGCAGTAGTGCCAAGACAAGAAAGAAGCAGTAGACAAAAAAGGAGACCAAACTGTTTTTGTTCTTTTGGCAGAGGACAAGAAGGTTTACTGAGAAAATCTTAGAAAGTCAGCAAAGAAACTAGTAGAAACAATAGCACCAGTAAAGTTAGAGTCTATAAAATAAACTGATAATTAATAGCAATTCTATTTAATAATAACAAAAGCAAGGAGGAAATAATAGGGGTGTCCCATTCACAATAACTACAAAATGTATTAAAATAACCTGGTAACCAATCTGCCAAAGTAAATTAAATGCCTATATTGTTGCAATTACAAAACAGTACTTCAGGAAATAAAGAATAACTGCAGGATTATTCGGTGTTCTCGGTTGCTCTTGCCAGTATAACCAAAATGACAGTAATACTAAAGTAACATCGTAGCTTTAGTACTATGCCAGTCAGACTACCAAAGGGACACTTTACAAGCTAGAAAAAATAACAAAATTAAGGAGGGATGAAAGATTGAAAATATCAAGGGAAATAAGGCAGAAGGATAGGAATGAAAAGAGAATAGTATTTACCAACTCCAACCATATTATAAAACAGCCATCAAAACTATTTGGAACTGACTAGAAGAATTTAAAAAGCAGATCAGTAGAATAGACTAAACAAAAAGAATGAGAAATAATGAAACTTAATAACTCAGTCGTCAATAAAACCTGAAAAAATAAATTATTTAGGAAAGAGATTTAACCAGAATTTCTGAGAAAACTGAAAAACAGTCTGGCAGAAATTAGGTTTAGATCAGTATATATACCATAATCCACAGTAAGTTCAAAATGGATACCTGATCTAAATACTAACATTTATACTATAAAAAATAAAAATTAGTGAAGCAGATCAAATACTTTTTATAGGCATTGGTAGTATCTAACTTCTTAATGAAAGGATTAATTGAAGCAATAACAAAAAATAGATAATTTGGGTTATTTGTAAAGATTTTACATGAACAAAATTAATTCAGCCTAATTATAATGGAGACATTTGAGAGGGGGTACTCTTTGCATCAAATATTTCTAATAAGAGTTTTATAGATGTGTAGACTTCTCACAATTATAAAAAACCAAAAGCCATTCCCTAATAAATAAGTTGTCAAAAGATAGGAATAGTTTTTAAAAGAATTGTAAACTTACAATTATGAAAGAATCTGCAAAATCACTAATATTAAGAGAAGTGCAAATCAAAAACCCTCTGAAGTTTTATCTTTCACCCGCAAATTGCCAAAGATAGTAACAGTTGGGAATAGTCAGTATTATAGAGGGAATGGAAAAACTGGAACACTGATGCATTGTTTGGTAGCATTGTAAATGGTTCTAGCCATTCTAGAAAGCAAGATGAAATTATGCAAAGAAAGTGAATAAAATATCCATTTTCTTTGCATCAGAGATTCTACTGCTAGGTATATATTGCAGGAGGGTCAGTGGCAAAAAGGAGGGCCCTGAATTCAACAGAATATTAATAGTAATACTTTTTGTGTTTGCAATGACCTGGAAACAGCCCATTAGAGAATGACTTAACAAATTGTGATACCTGATTATAATGGAATATTACCATGCTGTAAGAAACAATAAATGTGATTAATACAGAAAAGCATGGAAACCTACAGTGAAGTAAAATTAAGTGAGCAGAATCAGGAAAACTATACATAGTGATGATAATACATCAGTTGAAAACTAAAAGCTATGAAATTATAATGGTCAGTTCTTGGCCCAGAGAGGAGATGAGATACATCATCCCTACTTTTTCTTCAGAAATGAGAGACAATGTCCTTAGACTTTTTCAGTATTTGGTTAGTTTTGCTGAATCTTTTTTAAATAAGAAATCATTCTTGGAGGTGGGGGCTGGAGAGGGGTACAGTAGAAAATGTAGGTACATAAAAACAAAAAATATCAATAAAAATATTTTTAAAAATAAGAAGTCCCTTCCTATATGTAGCTTACTGTAAATTAGCATTTCTTGTTTTTCCACAGGACAGAGCCATAATTATTAAATATTAATGATGAAATAGATCCTAACTGGGTTGCTATCTAAACTGTGCAACAGTTGACTGAATAAAGTTGTCTTTTATACTTTTCATAGTATTTAAAATATAAGTAATGATTTTTGGAATGTCTTTTTACCTATCTGAATTACTGAATGATATCCTTAAAGGCATTAATGGAAAGTATTTCTTTGTTTACCAAATGGTTGTCTATGAGGTAGGTTTTTTGGCCATAATAGTTCATGGAAAAAGTCTGTGAAAGTTTTCTGTGTCACTGGAGGGAGTACTCAGAATGACTAAGTTACAGGGGGTTTTTTGCATTTATGAGGCTGAGTATTAGAAGAATGCAAAACTGAAAAGCCAAGGCATGCTTAATCTTAATTACTTTAAAACCCCACATATATAGTTCTTTAGATAATTTGTATCACAAAAATCATAGCCATCATTTAATTCAACAAAACAATAAATTGAATAAATTTACAAAATCTGAAATTACAATGCAAAATTTTATCTAAATGTAATCCTTGGAAAATCAAGGAGCATTCTCGCTGGACATAAAAATCCATCTGTTGCAGAATAAGGTAATGCTAAAAGCATATAATGTTTACATTAGAAAAGATTAATGGTGAGTTGATAGGAAATTATTGATAAGAAAAATGTAATTCCTATGAAGTCCCAAAATATCTTACACTTTAGAAATGATATAACTTGAAATATTTCTACCCCAGGACAATAAAATTTTTACCTACCTGGAAAAAAAACCAATACTAGCAAAGACTCTTTACTGAAATCTGAGGTGCTGGACTTTCTAGTCTCATCCAGTAGTGGCTATAAAAGAAATAGGTTGGGGGCAACTAGGTGGTTCAGTGAGTAGAGCATCGAACCTGGAATCAGGACCCGAGTTCAAATTCCACCTCAGACACTTGACCCTTAACTAAATTTGTGACCTTGGGCAAGTCAACCCCAATTGCCTTGCCTTCTTCCCTCCAAAAAAAAAAAAGAAGAAATAGGTTGAATATAGATTGTACCACTTACCTTGATCTCTTTTTGAACAATTAAACATTATTTTTTAGTACTCTTAAACCCTCCTTTCATGATGCAAAGCTGCTTGTCCAAAGTCATGGTATCAGTCTTCCATGATAATTAATGTCTGTTTCCGTTCTTGTTTTTAACTCTAACTAATACATATTGATGTTTTTTGTGATTTTTATTTTTACCCAGAAAGAACAATTTTTAAAACATAATGGCAGCATTTTGGAACAAGGAATCCCTCCCTTGGGGCTATACTCTGCTGTAAATATATGTGCCACAAGTTTTTGAGCACATATTTTAATATAAGTGGGAAGTTGGGAAGGGCTGATCTTTAGCCCAAATAATGACTAATTTTTAATCCTTTTTTTAACTGATGTCTTTTTGGAACTCTTCTTAAAAAATTTTTTTTAAAGTAATAAAACAATTGGCTAACACGCATGAACTAACTCATTCAATTTTTAAATTACGGATCATATCCGTATTAACATTATAATGACTCTGTACTACAGATTGACATGGTACACCGTCACAACCCTGAAGGAATCTTTCTTGGTGCACCTCGACGAATCCTTGAAGCAACTCAACATGGACTGAAGAGAAGGCACTTGGAAGCAAATCTGAATGTACACTAATAAAACAGTTGACTTCGGGGTATTGGTTGGTGTGGGGTGCCAATATTTGATATTTTAACTTTTAACATTGGATTTAAAATAAAATAAAATTGCCAAATTACTAAAAATTAATAAAATGTGCTTAGAGTATAGCCCTTCACTTTCATTCATTCTATGATGTAGTGTGTACCATGTATTTTAGAACACATGACATACTAGATTTTTTAAGATTATGTAACATAAGGTAGCATGAGCCTTCCATTTCTTTGCTTTTGTTGACAGTGCATAAAGTTTTAGAGTTTTTCATCTTGTTTTATTTTTAAAGAACTATTGATTATCAGAAACTTGTTTTTGTACTTCTGGGACATCACAGGAATCATTTTCTTGACAATAATTTAAGCTGATTTATCAAATAATGTGTGTTGAGGAATAGATAATTAATGAAAAGTTAAAAATCATTCTTTCAGGATTCTTAGGTTGCTTCTACATTTCATAAGGTCACAATTAAACAAGTATTTCTTCCATTGAGTATTAACTCTGGTTCTTCAAGGTCAGGTGTGTCATGCATTTTAAATGAAGTAGAAGTCCTACATCATAAAGATTATAAGGGATTGAAGAATTCATTGTGTTGTAGGGACTGTTATAACTTTTTCCCTTATTTTTAAAATCAGTATTAAAAGCAGAGGCATTGCTTTTCATGCCTATTAAAAGGTCTGTGGAATTTTCTTTAAAGCTTTAAGTATTTATTTATAAATGATAAGTTTTTACTCCCATCTTGAGCCTCTAAAAAGTTATTCTTAACTCCTATAATTTTAAGTTTGGTGTGAAGAGCCTGATACTTTTCTGTGACAATTCAGTGTTATTAAATGCTTGAGTTATATTAACATTTAGTTGTGTTTAGAAGTGGGACAGTTTGATTGGGGTTTGGAAATGTACTCTACATAAATTTTCCTTGTAATGGAATTTGCTGTGGCAGAATTTGGAATGTAGAGTATTATCTTTCGTGCTTCTATTTGGAAGCTAAAGTATTTCCCTCACATGGTCAGAGTAGGTAGATTTGATGAAACAAACCCAAGAGTTAGTTACATAAATGTTAGTTTGATTGCTGCTGTTGCTTTTCTGCTTCTACTTATTGTGAATGTTACTTTATTTTTATCATAGAAGTACTTGTAGGAGCAGCTAGGTGGCACAGTGAATAGAGCACCGGCCCTAAAGTCAGGAGGACCCGAGTTCAAATTTGACCCCAGACATTTAACACTTACTAGCCATGTGACCTTGGGCAAGTGACTTAACCCCAATTGCCCTCCAAAAAAGCAAAAAAAAAAAAAAAGAAAGAAAGAAGTACTTTTAGTTGTCTATGTAAAAATATAGTTAAAAGTGTAGCTCATTTTAGAAGATAAATTATAATTTTATTTTGGTTAACATTTTTAGTAAAATATTCCTTGATGGCTAGTCAAAGGGTTTAGTACATCGGAGTTATTCATAAGGAAAATGAATTCTATCTGAAATGATGGCTCTTTAATTTTTAAGATAATTTGAACTAATTTGCTTAAATATGATTGTAACAGCACAAATTTAAAAGCCTTGAATAATAAAATAATTGCAGAGAAAATCATACTTAGGGTAAAAGTAGGAGGTAGAATCTATTTCAAGTATTTCTTATTTTTTCAATGAAATTAGTCCATTACGATATTAGAAAGAAAAAACAGATTTGGTCTTCTTTTATGGAATAACAATGTAAAGAGTATAAACAATGAAAATGTAATTCTTTAACCACTTTTTTTTTCAACCAATTGAGTATGAGTTAAGTGAGTTTTGCTCCATTAAAGTTTGCTTCCATTAAAGTACATGTATTTTAACCTGACAAGTCCTATAAACAAATATGTTTGGCACCTTTTAGGATATAAATTTAATATGGCAACACAAAGTAGGGGGAAGCTCTGGAAATATTTTAGATTAACAGAAGAAATAATTTTCTAATCTGATATTCTTTCTCCCTGTTACCCCTCTTATTTTTAAGGAATTACAAGTACATGTGGACCAGATTACCGAAATGGCAGCAGTAATGAGGAAAGCTATTGAGATTGATGAGCAGCAGGGCTGCAAGGAGCAAGAACGCATCTTTCAGCTTGAAGTGAGTTTTAAATTCTGAGTCTGGCTGAGACAGCCATGTTTTAGCTAGTAAGAAAACCCAATTGGTGTTTGGGGTGAATAGTTATTTTTAAATCTGAACAACTTAAGGGTGTTCTTCTGCCAACTATTTAGAAATGTGCTTTTGTACTCAAGTATGAAATGTTCATACATTCTCATATGGATGATGGTGGTACACATTAAATACCTTTAAACGTAGATCCTCCTCATTATATAAAAAGCTTATGAAATTCTCCGGTTCCTGGTTTGGGCCAGTAATCATTTGACAGACTAGTAGTAGTAATTAGTGATAGCGAATTTAAAAACCTCCCCTGTTTAATTTCACTGAATCACTGTACTACTTATTTATTTTCTTACATCATTTTTATAAGTTCTTCACAAATAGGCACAACATTCTTTCTAAATCTAATTACATTCTTTGGTGGGATATAAATGCTTTGGACACTTAGTTTGTAGCTACGGAAATAAGAGCCATTGTTCTTGAATTCAGTGGAGTGTCTCATGGGAAAAAAATCATTTTGAAACTAGTATAGTATCTGATTGTCTCTTTAATGAATAGCTATGTTCTTTATGCCACTAAAGCATAAAATAAGACTAACAAAGAAATGGTATAAGTTAATCATGAAAGATTAAAATAAAATTCCTTTAAAAATAATCCTGACTAGAAAAAGTTGAAGTCAAAAGTTAATCACCAAATTTTGCACTAGAGTAACCAACATTCCTTTTACTAAAATTACAAACTACTCAACAGTCCTTCTTTTCGAGCATTTGTGAGGGATTTTGAGGGAGGCAAAAAGAATGATTTCTTACTACTTACTGTACTGTAGCACAGTCTGAAGAATAAGATGGGTAATTCTAAAACAGGCTGCAGTGAATACGGCACCGTGGAAAAGGAAGTAAAAATTAGGGCAGGCAGTTCACGTTCTCCTACCCCAGAAGAATACATTCGTATACTCTTTATGTGGGATAGTCTGGCACAGTGGACAACAGAGCTGACCTTGGAATCAGAAGTGGCTTTATTCACATAGAATCAGGGGAGACGGAAGGAACCTTTGAGGTCTTCTAGTCCAGTCCTGTCATCTTACATTTGAGGAAACTAAATCCTAAAAGTGTTTATTGACGTATTCTGCTACATAGCCATGGATGGATAAGTTACTTAACATATCAGGGCTGTAGTCAGCTCTTTAAAACTCTTAAGTTATAGGCATGCTATTAACCTGCATTGGTGGAGGAAGTTTACATGACAATATACCTCTATTGATGAAATCACAAATACATACATATATACATATTTTCGCAGTTGTGAAATGTTTTTGGTTGGTTACTTCTACATCATATTTCCTTCCCCCCCCCCCAGAAAGTATGCGTGGTACTTGATTTTATTATTTATATTCTTATAGCAAGAAAACAAAGGATTGAGAGAAATCCTTCAAATAACTCGAGAATCATTCCTGAGCCTCAAGAAAGATGATGCATCAGAGAGTACATCTTTGTCAGCATTGGTAACTAACAGTGATTTGAGCCTGAGGAAGAGCTAAAGAACATGGAAAATCACTGAGCTTCTATTGCACAGCTCCTAATAAGGAACCAGGGTTTACTTAAAAAGTTGTTAATGAATTGAATACCAGAAAAATCACAATCTTAAATCAGCCCTTCATTTCATTCTTTTTATATTATGTATAGTACACTGGCAAATGACATTTTAAAAAGATATTAGCAGAAGATCAATATTTGGTTGTCATTGACTTTATTATTCCTATTAAAAATTTTAATGGGAAAGTGGAAACTTTAAGCCATTGTTATTAGGTATACAAATAAAAAAAGTTCTCACATACAGAAACTACTGATCGTACTAGGCCCCTGCCACACTGTTACTTTTCTTAACATTTTTATCCAAATATTAAATATATATAAAGTTCTACATAGAATTTATGCAGTTATACCATTTTTTTAATCCACATTTTCTTAGCTTGGACTTAGTAAAAAAAGAAATATCCATTCCTGAATTTGATCTCTATTTGATATGAAGGCTAGCAAATGGTATTATATTTTACATCTACTAGGCCTACCTTTACATTTAAGAAATGCCTTTCAAAGATGTCAAGATTATTAAAAAAAAAAAACTTTTAAAAGATTGCCGATGTTTTGATTTTGTGGCATAGGCCATAAATTGGATATGTTTGTTCTTCAATCCTAGATCCTGAGAGGTGCTTTTGTTTTTAGCCAGCAACATACCATAGGTGATCATGGCATTTTGGGTAATAACTGTCCATAACTTACTGAAGGTGAAGAAATGTAGAAACTATCTTTTCAGTAATGAAAAAGAAAGCTATACTACTTTCTGAGAAAGAAAACCATATAGAAGACAAGATTATTCAGTAGGTTGAACTACTACTTTAGAGGGGGAAAAGGTTAGGTTTGGATTCCTGAATAAATATTAATTTGGTCAGGTTTGCTTTCTGGTTGATTTTAGGAATATTAACCTATCCATTACCCAGCTGTCCCAGTTAGAAGGCCTTATATAGGAAGCCAGGAATAAAAGAGATTGGAAGTGGGCAAAAAAAAAAAAAAAGCAAACGAACCAATGTATTTATTTTAGCCTTGTTAATAGTAAATGTCAACTTTCATCTGGTTTATAAAAAGAAAGCTTTATTCCTTAATAAAGGCTTGTTTTTCTTATTAGATGCCAACAGGAGCAAAGAAACTATAATTGTAGGTCTCTCTGAATCTGCCCTTGAACTTATGGCCATCATACTGAAACAGATATTTGGGAATAGTTCATTTTCTTGGGTTTTACATAAACTGCAAGTTATTTACTACCACCGTGTGAATTTTCAAAACAGAAAACCGAGTAAAGAAGTAATTGAAGTAGACAGTAAAGTAGAAACTAAATTTTCTCAAAACTAGCAGATTGTAAATTCCATTTAGATCATATGTTGAAGAAATACTATTCTTAGAATCTGTTAGTGTGCAAAGATGCACATTGCTAAGAGTAAAAAGCAACAACTATTTACTCAAACTTACCTTCCCAAAAATTGGGTATTTCTTTTTTATTTAAAATAAAACCTTATTCCAGAGGCCTTAGTGAAGATTTTCAATAAAAAAAGATATTTTTTCCTTAAAATTGTTTGGTAACTGTCTTCTATCTTACTTTGAATAAGAAACAATACTTGACTTGGTGGCAGATTTCTCTAGATAATTTTGATTTCATCCCATTTAACTTAATAAAATAAAACAAGCTGCCCTGTTAAGATTTAGTATGTGGCAATCTTGAGGCAGCTATTATTAAAAAATGCTTGATGAGTATTTTTGTAAATAAAATTGTGATTTAATTTATCTCTTCTTGCCCGTCATAGATATATTGTGTTTTTGAGACTTAATTTTAGGGTTTTGCAGAGTTTCATTTTGTGTAATAAGTTTTTGTCATATACGCATTATTTTTGTAATCCAGAAGCTTGAAATGTGTATTTGAAATGTGTACTGTATAATTTTATCAATAAAGATTGATAAAATTAGTATTTTTTCCATGAAGGTAAAAAACTTTACAAATGCATAATTTTTCTTGTTCTCAAAGATTTGTCAGTCACATACATGTGTATAGTCCTACAGTTCATTAAAGGCTTTCCTCACAACAAATTTGTTAAGTGGAGATAGATGATCCTGAGGTGAGGTGCCAACAGCTACACACCTCATAGTTAAAAGTATCATAGAAGTATAACTCACACCCTGGGGTCTGCTCACTCCAGATCCATTGTTCTGTTGATCAACAAGGGTTAAACACCCATTATGTACCAGTTATTGTCCTAGGGATACAAATACAAACAATGAAACAGTCCCTACTTGCAATAAGGTTGTTCTCAGGGTGGAGAAAACGGGTACATATGTAGCATGATGTAGAAGTAAATGCCAAGAATATGAGGGAGGTTGGGTAGGAGGGCAGTAGCAACCAGGGAAATTAGGAAAGGCTACCTACAGGAAAGTGACGCTCAAGCTGCATCTTGAAGAGAGGGGAGGGCATTCCAGACATAAGATTTGGCCAGAGCAATGGCACAAAAATCTTGTTAGAAACAGGACAGATCATATAGTACAGCAGGGGGAAGTGATGTTCAAAAAGGCCGGAGAGAACAGCTGGGGCAAAATTGTACAGACTTTCCAAAACTAAAGAGAGGAATTTCATTTCTAAAATGAATAGAGCACTGGAGTCTTTCCAGGAGTTTCTGGGACTCTGCTTCCCAATGAACCAGCCCCTACACCTAGAATATCTTCCAAGCAGAAAAAAAGGCATGTTGGAAGGAGAGACTGCCCATTCCCATAGGTATCCTAAAAGTACCACTAAAGCAGGTTTACTAATACTAAAGCAGAGTCATGCTTACAAGCAGTCATGGTGTGAAAAAGCAGAAAGCTTTCTCTAAAAAGGAAAAAAAAACCCTCTCTCTGGATACCTGGATTACACAGTTGATCTCTAAGTGTGCAACAAAATACCCCAAGTTAAGCAGTAAATGCTACTGAACCTTCTGAAAGTGGGTGTTTAATAAATTTTTACTGACTGTTTTTAGCACCCTCACAGTAAAGTGCATTTTAACCTGCTGTCCCCAAACTGAATTGTATTAATAGTGTCTGACAGCCAAACAGACCCTATTTTAAAACAATGCCAACCTTACAGTATTTTCAAGGTCAAGTTGTGCCACCTAAAGACATTGTAAAAAATGTAGTTGGCCTATAATATTCTTCCCTTGCCCTTAACGTCAATCAATAGTAGCAAAGATTTCGTATTTGTCAAAAAACCTAGATTCATTTAGGATGACACAGAAGCCAGTTTTTCCACTACAGATGAAAACAAGCAAAAAAAATATGCCTTCACCAATTTACTTAGAAATACCTTAAGTGCTATTTGCACAAATTGGAATAAAGAAGGAATTCTGAAGACCTCTTTTAGAGCATACTGAGTTACTATGTACAGTACTATATGTACTTAAAATTTAAAGACATTTTCTAATTCATACTTTCCATGAAGGGAGTAAAAATCCAGATGTCAAATTTCACAGTTATGGAACATGCTTTATTCTCATTTTTTTTCTTCCAAAATTAGAAACACAGATAAGGTAAATAGCCTAGAGAAAAATTTCAGAAAACACGTATTTATTATGAAAAGATATACAAATTTCTGATTTTGATCATTCACAAAATATGACAATTTGAAAGTTAAACAAAATGTGTTTTCTTGAGTGCCCTAACCTTACAATCCCTAGGTAACAACAAACCTTGACTTTACAAATAAATATAAGTGGAAATGCATCCCTTACGCACAGGCCCTTAATGTAAAAAAGGGGAGGTGCAGGAGGAGGGCTTTCCTAGTGTAAAGTGTTATTAGTGAGCCATAAATGGTTTCAGAATTCTCTATCTGAATGAAGTTCATTTAAACCCAAAAGGCCATAGGAATGGGATGATGTTGGATAGTAGTGGCAATTAGTACAAAAAAAACCTTTTTAAAAAATTTTCCCAAGACTATTTTTAAAGGTAAAAATTAAACAAAAACTATCCAATGAATAAACAAATTCCAACTATCACCACGATGATACTAAGAAAACTGCTGAAAGCTACACTGCTTTGAGCACCAGTGGTTAACCCATTATAATAATCTTGTGCGAGAAATTACAACTAACTTGAAATTCATCCTGCTGAGCCAGTCTCCTGTCTATTATTGTGGCAGAACTGGGACAAGAGGCCTGCTGGAGTTAGCAGTACAAGGTACAGTGCCTTCTTGTGGTGGGGAAAAAATGGTTCTCAGACTACAAAGGAATAAAACTGAAAGTTGGTTATGTCTCAACGATAATGATCTTCATTCAAAATCAGGCACATCTTTAGAGTGTCATTGCATTCCAACCTCCCCTCCACTAAATTCACTTTCAACCACCCAGGTAAGAAGGGTCTTGAGGAAGAGACTGTCGGGCAAGTTTTTTTATATTCGTGCCAACACCAGCTAACAAGTCAAAATGTAAAAAATACGACTTTGATTTTGTAAAAAGGGATGAAAGCGAATGAGTGTAAATTCTTTTCCAAAAGAAAAACACAACCCACATACTCTCAAAAAAGTTTGTTTGAAGTTTTTAGTGTTATGTTGGAAATGTCCATAAAAAGGTAAGATTGGCCATTTATTTGGATTTTGAAAACTAAGTCACCAAGGTTCATTGGATCTATACATTTTTTACCTCTTTTCAGTCAGTTGAAACATCAGATATGTTTGTTCTAATTTAAACCAAAAAAGAAAGATTGCCATTTCCATGATATAGTCTAATGTAGAAAGGTCTAATGAAAAAGAACATATTAGTCAGCTTCTGATAATTAAATGAATCATTCCTCATTCTATATATTCTCTAAAATTTTCAAAGAACACTCAGTATACTTTAGGTATACTGACAGTGGGTAGACCCTTAACTCCCTTCAGCAACCACAAATAAAGATTCAGTCTAAGATTTGCATAAACCACCACCATAATTAGACAAATTAAAAGGGGTTAGGAGAAGTATTAAGGGAATTCAAAAATAAAATGACAATGGGCCGTAGCATACATTTCTTCACTCCATATCCCTACCAGCCCATGTACTTTTCCTTTCTTATTATCTATATTTATTGGATTAAGTTGAACATTAAACTCAAAGTTCTCTTTTCAAATAATTTAAAATAGGAAAATGCTTTCTTACCATCAACAGACATTTCCTGGCATCTCACTCATTCCACACCACTCCTGCCTCTACAGACACCCTCCTCCTCAACAATATCCAGACAAAAAACGTAACTGCCTCTCTGAACACTGCTTTATCATGAGAATGTCCTGAAGGCACATCAAACCTTGTTAACAAGCACAGGGAGCCTAACACAGTATCCCAAGCAACACATAGTGTCTGACCTTCAGACACTAAGCAATCAAAGCATAGCACCATAGCTGACAAGCATTGCTTCAAATGTTCATGCTGATTTGGTCCTTCAGATAAAGGGAAGCAATGACAGGGCTTCTCCTCCATCACAGCAGCAGAGGCGTTCTTTCTCCTGCTGTCTCCTCCCCTTTAAATAGTTGCTTCAACTGTGTTAACTTGCTATAGAGTCTCTCTCTGAGTGGACGAACGTGGTAGCTGGGATCCAGAATGTTCGTCACTCTGCGTTCCCTTTCTCGTTTCCACATTTTATATGGGTGGGGAGGGAACAATGGTTGCCCCCTTTCTCTCCGGATCTGTAATGTAACTCCACTCACTGCCAACATCCCCCAGATAGCCAGAATAACAAAGTCTACAAAATAAGAGAGATATACAGTTGAAATTCATATTTTAAAATTCAACAGACTTAAATTCAGTTTTCTCATCTGTAATATGAGGATACTAATAGCACTTACCTCCCAGGTTCAAATGGATGAAATGAGTTAATTGTAAAGCCCTTAGTACAGTACCTACCTGGCACATAGCACTAACTCTATAAATATTATGACCATTATTATGTGTTAATCTGTTAATCTCTTGATACATGGCCACTGTGATGATCAATCACAAAGACATAGTTCTTAAAGGACATTTTGCATACGCTGAAGTCAAATGTTAGATGCCACCCCTTTCTCAGCCACCTTTACTGGTACCTAACTGGATGGGAGTAGAGGTCCCCATCACTGACAGCAATAGGCCTTTCTTGCCCCTTCTGAGTAGGTAAAAAGAGACAAAGTGTAACTAATTCACTTTAATATTTGTTGTTATAATTTGAAATGAATGAATTACATGGAGGTGTGACTAAAATGGGAGTGGAAGAAAAGGTTTACAATATGGATACTGCTTCAAAAACAATGTATGGAATACCTATCATAGTCTCTGTTCATTTCCCTTTCATTTTTAAATCTCCCCATTCCAGTTCTCAGGTTCTTGGGCCCTTCCAAAGGCAAGCCAGGGAAGAGGGAAGGTTAGATAAAGAAATAACTGGGTTGGGGCAGCAAGGTGGCATAGTGAATAAAGCACCAACCCTGGAGTCGGGAGGACCTGAGTTCAAATCTGGCCTCAGACCCCTGATCACACTTAATAGCTGTGTGACCTTGGACAAGTCACTTAACCCCAATTGCCCTGCCTTCCCCCCTCCAAAAAGCAAAAAAAAAGATAACTGGAGTGCCCTAGAAAATCAGATAGATCCTAATTGTCCCCATACCTGTAGCATAGAGGAGCCAAAGAGAAGAAATAAAATAGCTAATAACTAATATTTATATAGCACTTTAAGATTAGCAAAGTACTTTACAAATATCTCACTTAAACTTAACAACTCTAAGAGGTAGGTATTATTATTATCGCCATTTTTACAGATGAGGAAACTGAGACAAACAGATTTTAAAGGACTTGCCTGGGGTCATACAACTAGTAACTAAGGCAGGATTTGAATTTGGGTCTTCCCGATTCTAACTCCAGAACTCTAGCCAGTATTTTCTTGATGTGTATTCATTTCAGTTGTGTCCAACTCTTCATGACCCCATTTTGACAAAGACAGTGGAATGGCACCATTCCCTTCTCCAGTTCCTTTTTTTACAGATTAGAAAACTGAGACAGAGTTAAGTGACTTGCCCAGGATCACACAGTTAGTTGTCTGAGGTGGGATTTGAACTCATGAGGATGAGTCTTCCTAATTCCAGACCCAGTTCCCTATCTACTGCACTATCTAGCTGCCCTTAATACACACCAGCCAGTATACCATCTATCTATTCCTGTGGTCTAACATTTAACACAAGTAAGTCAAGGGAGCCCACAGAAAAATAAGTCAGACAGTTCCTATGCTCAGAAACACCATAAATGGCTAATTCAACAAAAATGCATTAAGCATCTACTCTGTGTTATATACACCCTCAGAGCTCTTCAGGGAGCTGCTTTTATCTCTTACTTCCTCTTCCTTAAGTTGATCAGATCTTAATTCTAGGGGGTGGCAGGGGTGGGGTGCAAAAACCCATTCAATAACTGGAACCCTCCACATGAATTTAAATCCTTTCCTCCCCAATGCCAAAAGTTACTGTTAACAACAAGCTTTAAGGTCAAGAGTTTTGAAAACCTTGATGTGGAGGCAGCTAGATGGCACAGTGAATAGAGCACTGGCCCTGGAGTCAGAAGGACTCAAGTTCAAATCTGGCCTCAGACACTTGAACCACTTACTAGCTGTGTGACCTTGGGGATGTCACTTAACCCCAATTGCCTTGCCTTCCCCCCTCCAAAAAATAAAATAAAATAAAAAACCTTAATGTGAGCTGTTGTATATACAGGCTGTGTTTGAAGATGAAGGAGTTTCACCTCATTGAGTGCTTTCTTGTAGATAGTTTTGAGCTACCTGGAAACATATACTTCAACTTAAAACTACCTTAAGACTTTTTGGGACAACCTGTATTATCGGAGCATCGGCATTCCCGACTGGTCGCACTATTAGTCCTTTGGTTTAGATACTTACCATTAGTTTGAAAAGGCACATTGGTGTAAGCTTTGTTGAAATTGGTGTTGACTGCTCTCTTAAGTACATTCAAAGTGATATATGAAAGGCTGGTATAAAAATAGCTGTCAATGGCTAAGACCACAGAGTAGGAGCCGGTAATCCCACAAGTCAGTATGTTCAGCTGCAAGAGATGATGTGAAAAAGTCTTAGACTCCAATCTCCAAAAGAACACTGATCTCAATCAAACACTACAAGTTAAAGGAAGAGTCCTTGCCTAACCTACCAAGGGTTGTCTGTAGAAAAACTGTGAGACTTCAGGAAGGGTTACTGTCACCATGACAGACAGCTAAAATACTTAATCCACTTTATAAATTGCTTGCATTCTCATATGAGATTCACACTTGCTTGGGCATATTCAAGCATCAATTAATTTAATAAATATTTATTCTGAATAAGCCTTACTCTAAGATGATACTAACCTTGATTGAGGACTGCAATTTCCAGGCAATTCCTATGTGGTATGTTGACTCTTAACCCCTTTTAACAAATTACTTATTAAGTGACATGGTACTTTAAGGCTCACAACACCACCTCCTTCCAGCAATGCTGTGAGGTGTGTCATAAAGTGTATATCCATCTTATAAATGAGGAAACAGAGACAGGTCAAAATGATTTAGCTACAGTCATACACCAAGTGCCTTCTCCAATGCATCAAAGTGGAAAAGGCCAAACTTTTCATTATGTAACTAAGCCACAGAACTGGAAGGTCCTCAAAGGCCTTCAAGTCTGACCTATCCTTCCCCAAAAACTGTTGTTGTTCAATCATGTCCAACTCTTCATGACCCACTGGGGGTGTTCTTGGCAAAGACACTGAAGTGGTTCACCATTTCCTTCTCCAGTGAGGCCAGATTAGATCTCAGGAAAATGAGACTTCCTGACTCCAGGCCCAGCCTTCTGTCCACTGTGCCATTTAGCTGCCCCCAAAATTACCCCGACAAAAATATTTGAAAAGTGGCTATTAAAAAGGTAACCTACAATGACACAAGGTAGCCCTTCCAATATGGAAAACACACACACACAGTCAATTAGTCTCTATAATCACAACAGTCTCTTTGGTTTCCTCATCAGAATTAGTTCCTTTTGTATCTTCAAAAATGTCCCCCTCACTTTTTTTAAACAAGCATTTATTACTTCAGTACACAAAACATCAATGTCTAAATTACCCACACAATGAGTAAAAATCATCACAACATACTTACAATTCTTAGGCAACCTATGAAAACTACCGGAATCGAAACAGCCATACAAGAAAAAGCCACCCAGAACACAGCATCATCGTGAAAAATCTTCAAGTCTCCTGGAAAAGAAAAGGAAAAAATCATTAGTCACAAGTAGTCCACATGAAATATAATCTTTTCAACATAAAGGAAACAAACATACTTTAGCTCCTTATACACTGTTGCAACTGAAAGTTACAAACCTCAGATTTATAGTGTTTGGAATGGTATAAAAACCTGAAAAGGCAATAAATTATTTCTTTATTTTATAAGGTCTACATATACATGATTATACACACACACACTATATGTCTGTGTGTGTATATATATATGTATATATATATATATACACACACACACACATACATATATATGTCACTAAGTGATGCCATTAAGTAACTGGTATTATACTTCGCTATCAGCTCTCACTAAAATGGGCCTCACATACAACATTAACAGAATAAAAGTATATTCCAAGAACAGCCTACAGTGAAAACTGGGTTCAAACCAAATAAATCCCCATACGTGAGTCAATGGAATATGTGTCTACAAAATAAGACCGAGCTCCTAAACATCACAAGAAATATCCTTTTTTTGTAGGAAGCAGAAGCAGCAGCAAGAAGGTAAGTCAGCACAGAAGAAGACAACAAGCCATTTCCTTTGGTGTTCAAAGGGAAAAGGACAATACTATTAAACACTGGGGCAGCTAGGTGGCACAGTCAACAGAGTGTCAATGGCCCTAGAGTCAAATCCGGCCTCAGACTTAACACTTATTAGCCGTGTGACCTTGGGCAAGTCACTTAGCCCCAATTGCCCTGCCTTCCCCCCTCCAAAAAGCAAAAAAAAAAAATGTTTTTAATTAAAAAATTTTTTTTAATTTAAAAAATAGTATTAAACATTCCTCTCTAGGGTCTTTTTAGATGTCCTAAGTACATAAGAAACTACCCATACCTTAAATTTCAACTGAAATGCCTTTCCTCCAGGGAGTCATCCTTTAATTCCTCACCTTGGTAACAGCCATCACTCCCCACCCCCCTACTCTCACAACATAATAATACACATTCATAAAAATGTTATCTACATGTGTGTGTTCTGCTCTTATTAGATTATAAATGCTTAGCACAGTACTCTCTTCCCAGCAGGTATTTAATGTCTGATGAACTGAAATTTTTTACATAAACTACAAAGGCAGCCCACATAAATTATGAGTTTTTTTTAAACATGCTTTCTGTGTTCAGAACAGCTGGTAGAAATGCTACAAAATATAATACATGGGGGCGGCTAGGTGGCGCAGTGAATAGAGCGCTGGCCCTGGAGTCAGAAGGACCTGAGTTCAGAGCTGGCCTCCAACACTTAACCCACACAAACAAAAACCTAGCCATGTGACCTTGGGCAAGTTACTTAACCCCAATTGCCCTAAGGGGGCGGCTAGGTGGCGCAGTGAGTAAGAGTGCCGGCCTCGGAGTTGGGATGACCCGAGATCAGATCCGGCCTCAGAAAATGAGCACCCACGCATAAATGGTGACTAGCCATGTAACCTTGAGCAAGTTACTTAACTCCAACTGCTTTAAAAAAAAATATATATATATATATATAAAATACATGATACTTGCTCTCAATAAGCTTAACAAAATAAAGCCATCTCTGCATCCCACAAAAGTTGAAAAAAAGGGAAAAGGATCTATTTCAACTGGGGAATGGCTGAACAAGTTTTGGCATATGATTGTGAAAGAATACTATTATGCTATGAGAAATGACTAGCAGGATAGTTTCAGAAAAACCTGGGGAGACTTATATGAAGTGATGCAAACTAAGCAGAACCAGGAAAACATTGTACATAGTAATAGCAATTTTGTAAGGATAATCAACTGTGAAAGACACAGCTACTCTAATAAAGACAATGATGCAAGACATTTCCAAAGGATCCATGATGAAAAATGCTATCCATTTCTAGAGAGAGAACTGATGAATTCTTTATTTTTCAGAAGTGATGAATTCTGAATGCAGACTGAAGCATACTTTATTTTTACTTTCTGTATTTTTAATGTTTTATTTATGTTTCCTTTTGTAATATGGTTCATATGGAAATACATATTGTATGACCTCCTTACATGTATAATCAAAATCGAATTGCTTGCCTTCGAAAAGAGAAGGGAGGCCCAGGAGGAAGGGAGGGAGATAATTTAGAGCTCAAAATTTTTAAAAATGATTGTTACAATTTTTTTTACATGTAATTGGGAAAACTTAATGAAATAAATATATAAATATATAAGTATATAAAATAATATAATAAATAAAAGAAAGAAATAAAAACATTTTTTAAAACACAAAATTAAGAAATATTTATGTATGCCATTTGGGGAAACAAAGAACAAAATAAAAGCATCCCTGTGCCCTCCACAGGAGCTTATATTCTATTGAGGGAGAAAACATGTACATATATTTGTGTGTGTGTGTATATACAAAATACATATACAGTAAAGAAATAGGATTAATAGCCACGAAATAACATTGAACAAGGCAATAACAGAATTAAGAACTGAGTGGCAAGGCAGCATCATAAATGCCATGGCAGTTCAGAAGACAGGAAGAGCTGTGAATGGGGATTAAATGATGAATAAAATGTAGAAAAGTCTTTTCAAGCTAGAGGAATGTTAGAAACACAAGACACCAAAGTAGGAACAAGTATGCTACAATATGTTGGAAGGCTCTGCCTCATGGAATCAGGTCGTGCATGCTAATGACTGCTGAAGGAAAGTAGGCAGGGCTTTGGAGATTGTGGTAAGAGAGACTTGGGAAACTGGTTATAAATTTTTTCCCTAAAAAAAAAAAAATTATACAATGTAAGTCCACCCCTGTTTTTGTAACAAGTTGAGAATACTTTTCCAATATCTAAATATATATTTTATTGAATTTAATTTTTTGATTTAATTCTTTGAACAAAGGGCCTAAACATACAGTCATATGATCTCCTACCTAATGGAGTAAAGAAAGCCACCGATGAGATGAGGAATCCCAGTACCAGTCCAACACAGAGCATACAAATCAGGATCAACCCAAATCTCCACCAAACCATCACCAAGAGAATTCCACCAACACCCCCAGCAACTGCAGTCAAAATCAGGCGATCTATACAAAGAGGGGGGGAAAGAAAACCATTTTATTCCCATTTCCATACTCTCTCAGCAGTCATTACTTGAAGCAAACTCAGGCTTAACTTCTATGACAAACTAGGATTTAAAATCACAGGTGTATTCAACTGCTCACAAAAGCATGTCAGCCCAGTTCATGGAGAAACTCTCCAAGAAGCCTGCCCCAAGATATGCTAATCATGGCCCTGACACAGGAGCTTGGGTTTATAAAATCTTTTGACAAGTTTAGGTCAGAGTCATAAAAATCCATTAATTTTTTTTAATTTCAGAAAATCTCTAGAACCAAAGGCAAACACATGTAGTTCCATTATAAATGAGGCAAAGGCACTTCTAAAAACAAACATATTCATAACATGACTAATATAGAAATATTTTGTGTGATAGCACATGTATAAACTGTATCAAAATGCTTACCATCTCCAGGGGGGTGGGGGGGAGGCAAGGTAGGGCGGGAACTCAAAATCTTTAAAAAAAATGTTAATTATCTTTACATAAATTTGGGGGGAAATTATTTTTTAAAAAGTCCTGTGGAAGTAGTAGTTTGTAGGCAGTGGCCTAATCAACATTCCAACCATACTCTGACACTATCATTGGTAGTGATGTTTTCTGTTTTATTTTTATTCTGAACTTAAAACACCAAATAAAACAGACATTTCTACATACACAGTAGAACAGAAAAAGAGGAGTGTTACATGAAAATGCAGAACTCTATACAGCTTTCCTTTTCTAAGTTCAAACTATAGCTTTCCAAGCGGTCCTCTCATCCCTGGCATTAATCTTGAAGGATTAAAATGTGACGGTGGTCATCATACTCCATTCACCTTTGTGCAAGGATATATAACATGCAACAGGCAGTCTGGACCTGTGATTTCACAGGTATAGGGAACTCCCTCTATCGAAGCAAATCAGCAACTACCTGCAATTTAAACTTTAAAGTACTAAGTGACTTACATCCACAGATATACAAAGCAGCATGTGTCAAATGCTGGACTCAAACCCTGGTCTCCCTGACTCAGAGGGCTGTTCTCCATCCACTATGCCAAGCCTTCAGCGTTAGCTATCGAGGAGCTAACTCAGCATTTCCCTTCTCAACGCAGCAAAAAGCTTATTTTTACTTACCATCATACTGAAGAAAAGCTAATCTTGTAATCAATACATAAAAAAAGGATCCCACGAAGATAAAGCCTATGAAGAACAGTTCTAAAAACAAACCACAAAGAGGAAGCCACAGTTCAGTACTCTGAATTTAAGTATGCTGGTTAATTTTTAAGGTAACGTTCTCTCCTCATTAACAATACACCCTCAAATGCCTAGACATCAGAACACTCGAGTGAAAAAGGAACGAGAAAGTATTATACAGGGCAGCTAGGTGGTGCAGTGAATAGAGCACCGGCCCTGGAGTCAGGAGCACCTGGGTTCAGATCCGGCCTCAGACACTTAAACCAAAAAATAGCCGTGTGACCTCGGGCAAGTCACTTAACCCCAACTGCCCTCCAAAAAGCAAATATATATATATGTGTGTGTATGTGTGTGTGTGTGTGTGTGTGTGTGTATATATAATATGGCAGAACAGAACTAAGTAGAATTATCAGCCATTCAATACTATTAATCTTGAAAAATGCCCATAGAAATGACAGCAGGGCACAAGTCTAATATATACATATCATCTTTCAATTATCCACTGTGTAAATGAGGCAGATTTGTCATTATCTGAGCCTGTCACTCACCTTGACACACACACACACACACACACACACACACACACACACACACACACACACACACACTACTCCCAACTTTGACTCCAGTCAAGGATTACACATTAAATTCTAGTATTAGCCTATACAAAATGAATCAGAGAAGCAAACTGGTTGATATGTTGGCTAATTTTGCTTAACTGATTTTTTTCTTTCTTGAACATTTTGTTACAAAGGATAAGTCTTTAAGTAGGACAAGTACAATGTGAGTTTACAATCTACATTTAACAATGAGGTGGTATAAAACAAAAGATATCAATTAAAAAATTAACATTTAAAAAAAGGAGGTAAACCTACACCTTTTGAGTCCTAAGGTAGTCTAAACCCAAAGATGGTATACTGAAAGACCTACTACCCCATTCTCCCTTTTAACATGAGTAACCAAAGAAACTGTATAACTTTAATATAAAATCTAGTAATAATGTCTGGAGAAGCCAAGGGCTTAGCAATAACTGCCCACTTAAGGGAAAAGGTCTCAATTTGTCACATCATAAATTCATTATATTGTTCTTCTTTCCCAGTCAGACATGATGGGAATATGCTATGATTATGAATGAGGCAGCAATTAAGAAAATGCTAATATATGTTGAGTTCTATCAGCTCATTCTGATTCTCTGGTTGAAAATACAATAGTAATTTTTTTCCCCAAAGGCCTCATAGTCTTAGGGACGTTAAGTACCAGCCAATTTCATCAAGATCCAAGATAAGCTCATTGCTTACTCCTACTATCCCATTTGTTACCATGGACTTCAGAGTTCTAAATTTCTCTACACAAATTCATTGGTGGCCTGCATTTTTACAGGCACAGACTATGAGAAACAAAACACTCTTTAGATACCGCAATGGGTGTCTCATTTACACAACATAAAATGTAGTAATTATCCCCCCCCCAAAAAAAAAAATTCACTTTAACCTAGAGATTTAAAAAAAATAAAAAATTCCACCAAAAGAATTCTGTAAGGCCACACAAATATGTGTACCCAAACCAACCTTCTCTTTTGAGGGGGAAAAAAATGGAATTCTAAGTATTGAGAAAAGGCAAAATGCAAAGAAATTCTTAGTCCTCACACATTTGCTTAAATGTATAGAGATGTTATTTGTTTAGGCCATAGAACACTAGAAACATTCAAAAGAGCACAGAAATACATTAAAAAGCTAGAGAATACCTGTTTTCCAGAATCTGTGTCCAAAGAAACAAATGAAGAGACCAAGAATAGCAAAAATGGTGAAAAACACTTTGGTTGAAAGCCTTCCTAGAAATAATTAAAATAAAATAAGAGTCATATTTGGTAATCATCTGAATTGTTACCTAGGCTTAATTAACAACTATAAGGGCCAAGAATATAAACTGACAAAAAAAATTTGCTTTTCAATAAAAATTATCATCCTATTATCTCACTGCCTTTTCTACAGGGATTTTTTTAAATGCCTTATATAAACTGACAAAGCTTGATGCTTTGAGTTCTTCTTAAGCTCTGGTCTTTCTAGTGTTCACAGATCTAAGAGGTCAAAGGAAAAGAAAATGGAAAATTAACTGATCATACTAAATAGTGGCGTTATCTACTCTAAGCACAAGATCCCAGAGCTGGAAGATACTCTGGAGGGCAGGTCCAACCCACATACAAACAAGAATTCCCTACAGTCTACAGCATTCCCAAGTGGTCAGACAGCTTTGTCTGAAGACCTCCACCTCATCCTGAGGCACGTATACATTCTGCTTGTACTTGGTTCTAATAGGCACTAAATTTTTCAAGCCTCTCTCCATCTCCTGCCTCCCCCACCGCTCCTAATTCTGCCCACTGGGTCAAAGTATAGCATGCTTAATCCCTTGGGACAACTAAGGGAATGAGCCTAATGCCAGTAACCCTGTTAGTACAGGTTAAATATCAGAATGAAATAAGGCATTTGAAAGTCAGTGAACAGTTCCTTAAAAAAAGTTGTATTTGTCCAAACACAGCAAAGATATTCAACAAGAATACTGTGGCCTTCAGCTTCTCTCATCTCCATCCAGAAACATGTCTGGTCAGCAAGATAGAATATGATGCCACCAAGTCAGAAGTGCCCCACTTTCCTGCTTGTCCATACCCTTTCTAAAATATAATAGTCAGAACTGAACACAATACTGCAAATGAAGTCTGACCAGGGAGAAGAACAGTGTAATTACTGATGGCTTTCCATGTTTAAGACACTATGTCTTTAAATGCAGCCTAAATCTGGATTAGTGTTTTTGGCCACATCTCATACTGTCACACAGAGTTTACAATCCATCATAACACTAAATCTTTCTCACATGATGTGATCCCAGACCATGCTCTGACCATCTTACAGCTGAGTGAAAAAAAATCAACTTCATAAGCAAAGAATTTTACATGGATCCTTATAAAAGTTCATCTTATTGGATCTGGACCAATATGAAAGCTTTTATGCCATCCTCCAGGCCCACAAAGTAAGTACTTATTTTTGGACTTGATGATATCATTGCTTCAAAGTATAAATCCCCAAAGCATCTATTAATACAATGAAAGTCACAGCGCTAAAAATTAAAACCCATTTTACTAATTGCACAACTTGTGGTGAAGAAAGTTTTTTTTTCCTTGTGTTTTAACATAATTAATAATGAAGTATGGTAATTAAATGTTTCCTGGTGTCAATGAAAACCTGATCCCATGGCTCTACTCTCAAATTTAGTCTAACTCAGCTTCTCTGAGTTAAAAATGTTTAATCAAAGCATTTCACTTTATTTTTTTCATGTTTTTTTGGGGAGGGTGGTTGGTTTTTTTCCTTCACAACATAAATAATAGGGAAATACGTTTTACATGGCTGCACATGTATAACCAATATCAAATTATTTACTGTCTCAGGGAAGGGAGAAGTAAGAAAGAGTAGAGAATTTGGAACTCAAAAAAATTTTAAATGAATGTTTAAAATTGTTTTTACATGTAATTGGGAAAAATAAATATTATTCAAAGAAAAAAAGATAAAACTGCTCCCTAAATTTGCCACTGATATGCTGTAGCAGTAAGCACTCTAGCATCCCCAGGATGGCTGCTACAAATGGCATAGTCGACAGGATCTGCAAACTACAAGGCAAGTATTGGGGCTGGGATAATCGTTTGTTTCCCAGTTGTGGTAGCTGTGACTCTGTGCAGCCATGAAACAGGAGAGAAGAACAGCCTGAATGCTGACTTGGCTGAGCTGAGAGCAGGAATGGTGAGCTGCCTGCATGGGGACTGGGGCAGAAGCCAGGAGCAGCTGCTGCCTGCAGGAGGAAGAGGAACCCAGGAGTTCGGAATTCTGCCACAGGACAAGATAAGGATTTGCCAGGCAGGGGCACTGAATGTGCTTCCTTGCTGCATCCCCCAGTTTGGAACCCAGGGGAATGATGGGCTTGTGTCTATGGTGGGTGGGGTGAAGTACATGGACCCCCAAGGACCCCACCCTGTTGGTTTTATTGCCCAGTCACCCCTCAGGACTTGGAAGCAGGGGCTAGAGCAGTGTTAAGACTGAGATTGGCTCATTAGAGCCTGCACCTGAATGTACTTTGTGTTTGTTTAAGGTCCTGTGGCAATTCTGGTAATGAGCTGTTATGTATCTTGCAAATGTGATGTCTCTATTTTGGGAGGATTATGTTATACTTAAGAGATGTTAATGCTAATTCAGATGTTAGTTGCCTATGTAATGGGCATGAAAGATCCTGGGGCCTAATGTTATGGGAATGGGAATTTAAGATCTTCCCTGCCCCAGGCCTTTTGATAGACTTAAATGACTCTGAGAACCTTCCTTGATTTGAAAATATACTCTTCCCCCTAACAGGCTGAATGTGGTCACCTGGAGCCTATGGTGGGAGGTTTGGTTTTCAGGAATGTCCACACCTTGTTGCTTTTTGATTGGGCAGTGGGTCAAGAGGACTGTGACATTCTCTGAACCAGGAGAAGATGCCCTTATGTGAGGTTTTGTTTTGGGGCTTACTTTGAGAAGAGTTGTATGATTTGACCAGATGAGACTCTGGGCAGCCATTGAGTCCCTGGCTTTGAAAACCCAGATGCTGGTACTTCCCTCTCTGGTAACTAACTAGATATGGATGTAATGGTCAGACAATGCGAAGCCTGTCTGCTGATCTGTTTCTCTTTCTCCTTGTAACTTGTTTGTATTCTCTGAAGTTCAGGGTGCTGACCTTTTTCCCCTGAACTAGGTAAATGACATATGTTTGATTAAAACAAGATTGTTAACTCATTTTGAGCTGCTTTCCTTTAGAAAAGCAGATCTAGGAACTTGTGCTAGCAGCTACCCTCAGTATGCTAGGGTGCTTGCTGCTACACATTTTCATGGCTCTTTAGAATCAAGTGAAAAGAGAATGATCCCTTAACATATTTTTAAAACAAGGTCACCTATATTCTCCCAAGTGTCATATTAAAATTCCTCACACTTTCACAAAACAAAACCAAAATGCTTTTTTCCCCCACAGATCTGTTTGTTGGGAATTAACAGCCTGTTTAGAACAGGGGTGAGGAACCTGTGGCCTCAAGGCCACATGTGGCCTTCTAGGTCCTTGGGTTTGACCTTCTGAGTCCAAGTTTTACAGAACAAACCTTTTTATTAAGGGGATTTATTATATGAAGTTTAGATTCAGTCAAAGGGCTGTACTTGAAGACCTTAGAGGGCTACATGTGACCTTGAGGCTGCAAGTTCCCCACCCTTGGTTTAGAAGCTTTCCTGTTTTATCATGATGGTGGTTATCAACCTACCAGTAGTGGGAGAAGGGTAGAGTTATGAGGTTACCTGCTCAGCCATCACATTTACCAATAAGTCATAAATCGAGAGTATTTCTATTTGTTGTAGGACCTTTTTACTCATGATTCAAAACTACAGACCCTTTAAGGATAGATAATCCAGTCCCACTTCCTTATTTAGCAGATGAGGAAAATCATTCAAAGGAATTAAGAGAGCTTCCCAAGGCCATACATCAAGGTGATATGAAAGGACTCCCCCAAGTTCCATGCTTCTGAGATGCCTCCTTCCACCTCTGTTGCTGATTTTCATTCTCAATTTCAATCTTGTTATCAAAGATACACTTTCTACCCACTTAATAATGTGGTCTGATATTGATAAAAAAAAAATCAGATATTTTATCAGAGAAACCCAAGACCTTAAAACTGAAAGGGGGACGGCTAGGTGGCGCAGTGAGTAAGAGCGCCGGCCTCGGAGTTGGGATGACCCGAGATAGAATTCGGCCTCAGAAAATGAGCACCCACACATAAATCATGACTAGCCGTGTAACCTTGAGCAAGTTACTTAACCCCAATTGCTTAAAAAAAAAAACTGAAAGGGATTTTGTCCTAACCTAAGCAAGAACATCAGTCATCTCCTTCTTGCACATACTACCAGACTCTTGATGTGCTGGTGAGTTCTGTTTAATTTCTCTTTCTTTTTTATTCTTTGTTATGGGGAGATGGCTCATGGAATAGGAAAAGAGACTGGAAAACAGGGCACTTCACACAATGCTGGTGAAGCTGCGAATTGATCCTGCCATTCTGGAAATAAATCGGAACTATGCCCCCAAATTTAGAAAATTCTCTTTACCCTTTGATCCACTGATACCACTAATAGGTCTATACTCCCAAAGAAATCAAAGAAAAAGAAAAATGGCTCATATGTGGAAAAACATTTATAGGAACTCTTTTTGCATGGTAAAAAAAATGGAAACTGGGGAGGTCATTAACTGGAGAATGGCTGAACAAGCTACAGTATATCAATGTGATGGACTACTATTATGCTGTAAGAAATGAAGAAGGGTGTGGTCTCAAAGACATCATACAAGACTTATACAAAGATACACAGCTTTGAAAGACATAAGAAGTCTGATAAAGGGAATGACCGACCAAGATTCCAGAGAACTCAGGATGAAAAATACTATCCACATCTTGACACAGAGGTGACAGACTCAGGTTGGAGGATGAAAGTTTTGGGGTTTTTGCTTTGCTTGACTATAGATATTTGTTACAAGGGTTTTGTTTTGTTTCTTTTCTAGGGGCTGGGGGGAGAAGTGGGAGGAAACAAAAGTGGGTTTGTATTAATTGTAAAAAATATAAATTTATTTTATTTTAAAAATAAAGATAAATAAAATTATTAAGCAAGTACAATAAAAAATGCACCTCTTTCATTTGCAGATACATATTTTACTGAGTTATCTTTTTTTAGCTTATAGCTACTAAAACCAAGCATTGAAATTAACTTAGAACCATGAGCACATATATAAAATTTATAAATAAATGCACATACATTTTTTTAAAATAAAGAGAAGAGATAAATTTGGAAATGAAGGTGATTTAAAAAAAAAAGATAAATAAAATTGCGGAAATGTTTTTTAAAGGGAAATTTCTCTCCAGGTATTCTCTAGAACATCTCAGGATCCTAGCAAAAAACATGGAAGAAAGATATTTACTATGGTAATGTTTTGCATAGCTAGACATGTACAACATATACTGAATTACTTATCTTCCCAGAGGGAATGGGTGACAAGGGAGGAAGGGAATGGATCTGAAATTCGAGTTCTTAAAATTAAATGTTTCAAATATATAAAAAAAAAAAACATGGAAGAGAAATGGTATGGAGTCAAGGAAAAGAGGCAGGTCTGTCTGAAAGGAGGCAGGTCTTATTGAACCTAATGGAAAGCATAGAAGATCTAGAGTCTCAAGGAACAGGTTCCCCACCCCTGATTTAGAGTATAGTAACAGGTAAAGAAACATGAGCTAGGGGAAACAACACAGACAACAAAAATGAAAAAGACCACAAATTTTAGCTCGTTGGGGCTAAAAATGTAAATGACTGATAATCATACTGAAATTCCTTATTTGCCAAGATGAGACCAGTCTTCGAAGTCAATGGGTTCTTCCTTGATTTAGATGAATGGATGAATGCACTCACCAAGAGAAGAACAATTATCTAGGGTGGTATTGAAGTGGCAGGCATATGAGTGAGCAGGAACATAAGCAGTTGATGTATTTAAAGTTGGGTCCCGTACAATGACGTTATAAATCACACCCTGTCCTGGGACAGATGAGAAGTAAACAATGGTCTTATCACTAGATTTCAGAGTAGCAACCTAAAATACAAAATGACAGCTTGATTACTTTGTGCCCAAAATTAAACAAAAATTCCACGCAACATATCACAAGCTCAATACACCCGTATTAAAAAGATTTAAATGACAATTCGTGGAAATCATCTTCCACAGAGCAGACCCCCAAATGCTTCGGAGGGTAGAGCTTTTGCACCACCCCCATCAGGAACAAGACATAACACAGCATCTTCACGAAGCCCTTCCATAGTTTTCAAACTTTCATAACCTAGGCTGTGGAAATGACAAGAAACAAAATCCATGAAGGACATCTGATGACGAACTAAATCGTCTTCTAGCTCACCTGGGCCTCCATTTTGCAAACGGGCTATTTACCTCCTCATCTCCAAGTTTCCGTTTTTCCTTTGTGACCAGAGCTAAACAACACTGTTAACCACTCACATGGTTCAACATTACACAACAGTGTGCAATACACCCATCCTAACTCCGATGTGTCTGTTTTGAAATGCCTATCATGAATTACTATTTCTATTGCACACTATAACCTACCTCTAGGGTGGCCTTATATGATACCACTAATACATAAATGTTAAACTATTATAAAGTTTGATCATTTGCTTTCTAGATGATTTCAAAGTTTCAAAGCCCCCCTGATTTAGACACTAAGCAGGGTCACCTGCCTATCAATCAGTCCACTGATGTACATTTTTTAATGTGAGAGGCACTGTGCCTATGCAAGAGTACAGTCACTCTGAGGGTTAGGATTTTATCAATGAAAGTTTCTACAGCACAATAAAATTTAAAAAATTATCTTCTTGAAAAACTGAGATTATTCAGGCTCTAGCAGCAGTCCCCTCTTCCCTGTGCAGGCAGAAATAAAAGTTTCCCATTTAGGATGCTTGGCTTATTTCGAGCCCACTATATTCCTCAAACTCAATCAAAGGCTGTTTGTGAGACTATTATGATGGTAGATAAATAATGCCCACGTTTATCTTTTCTGTATCACTCCATCAGGTCATCCCTGTTCTCAACCAATACTCATGCATTTTAAACAGGTCAATTCACAATATAAAAACCATCTTGTGATGGCATTAGTAAAGACTCCCAAAAATGACAGTTCAGTATTTCAAGGAGTTGAAGTTTTATGGACAATGTGTAATAAGCTTCTCAGAGATTAGGCTGGACTTCAGACAAGAGACCAACATGGGTTGCACATGCCTAAAGCCTTGCAAATTTGGCATACTGTACCCAAGTCTGTCCTCTGCCAATATGACCTTCTGGAACCTACTGTGACCTTCATGGCACAACAAGGCATGAGAGTAAGTCTTTCATGGAGTAATTTCACAAGATTAGAAACCAAACAGAATGAATTCACAACCCTACAAGGGCTAACCATATGTCAATGGCTTCTGAGAAGATACTTTTTCTTTTCTTTTTTTTTCTTCACTTACTTTGCATCCCTCAGACCATGCCACACACTGGGCACCTGATTCCAAAGAGAAAGATCAAGCATTCCTTTCTATACTTGTTTTCATTAAATAGTATAAGTTCTTTTCTTGGTTCTGATCACTTCACTCTGCATCAGTTCATATATGTCTCCCTAGTTTTCTCTAAAAGCATCCTTTTCATCAATTCTTACAGCTCACTAACAATCCATTATATTCATATATCAAAATCTGTTCAGTCATTCCCCCTTAGTTTTCAGTTTTCTGCTGTTAATACTTTTCTATATATGGGTCATTTTTTTCCTTGCTTGGTCACTTTGGGGCATCAAAGGTCTAAAAGTACAATTAATGGATCAAAGGGAATGCAGAGTTTAGTGACTTTTTAGGGTACAGCACCAAATTCCACACTTACTTTGAAACCACTGGTTTCTATCTGAGACACCACAGACATCTTCTGCACATGTCTTAGTAACACCTCTTCAGTGAGGTTGTTCTCAGGCAAAAAATACTGATAGACATCGTACTGCAGCCTCCATCTGGAGTCCAGGCCAGTCCCCAGATCACAGGGTGGAGGATCTGTGCCTCTGAAACAAAATACAATTATACAGAAGCAAAAACACTCTTCCCTTACAACTTAAGTGCCAAATATAAGCAAAAAACAGAAAACTAGCACTTAAAACAACTTTATAGACTTAAAAGAAAAAGCTTAAAATTACATTTAAATTATAGAAAATTCACAGTCATACTTTTCACATTTGAGGAATGGTTAATTCCATTTCTCTGTTTAATGATCCATTCAACCCAACCAGCATTTATTAAATCTACTATATGCAGGAAATCACCATGCAAGGCAGGGAGGGGATGAAGAGATAAAATGAAAATCAGGAATATTTTTGTACATATGGGGCTTTTCTTCCTATTGATCACCTCCTTTGGGGTATTAACCTAGAATTTGAATCACTGCATCAAGGAATGTAATAATTTTCTAATTTTTTTTGTATCATTCCATATGGCTTTTCAAAATGGTCTGACCAATTAACAGCTTCACTGGCAGGGAATTATTGTCCAAGTTTGTTTTTTTAAAATCATGCTCATTTAAATTATTCCATTCATATACATTTCTTTTTAAAAACTAGTAGACTTTGAGGGGCGGCTAGGTGGCGCAGTGAATAGAGCGCCGGCCCTGGAGTCAGAAGGACCTGAGTTCGGAGCCGGCCTCCGACACTTAATCCACACAAAACAAAAACCTAGCCGTGTAACCTTGGGCAAGTTACTTAACCCCAATTGCTTATTAAAAAAAAAAAACTAGTAGACTTTGGATAATTACTATTTCATAACAGAATCTGAAAGCTGGCAATATCATTACTTCTTAACTGTTTGGTTTTGGGGTTTTTTTTTGCCAGTTTCCCTTAATATTCTTGACTTTTTGTCCCTTCCCTGGAACATTATTATTTCATATAATTCTATATAACATCTTCTTGCTATTTTCATTGGTGTGGTGCTTGTTAAGGAGTTCTGTAATACTGACTATATTAGCACATCATAGTCAGGAACACTAACTTCCTTTTATGTCTGTAAAACCTGCTTGGTAGTTGTATTTAAGCCTTTTATGTGTTTTGCCAAAGGTGAATAATCAGATACTTAACACATTTTGTTGTTTTAACTGAAATTCACCCTTCTGTCCATTTGACTGGTTAGAAGAACTATTAGAACTTATTTATATAAGCTATTCCAAGTTTGAAATTGCACCAGAACTTTTAAGACTTGCTGGATAAAAATGCTGATTGTTTCCATGGATTTATTTTCTATCCTGCTACTTGGCTGAAGCTTTATTTTCTTAATTTGTGTTGATTCTCCAATGTCCCCCTATAGTCTGGAGGGGACAGTTTCTTATCCATTTTGGTGCCATGAACCCTGATGGCATTCTGGTGAAGGTTAGGCTCCTTCTCAGGGAAAAAAAATGTTTTTAAATGAATAAAATATATGATTACAAGGGAAATCAATTATATTAAAATTCAGTTACCAAAATATGTTTTATTTTTAAAAAATTTTTTTTTGCTTTTTGGAGGGGCAATTTGGGGTTAAGTGATTTGCCCAAGGTCACATGACTACTTTTGACAAAATATGCTTTAAAAAAACAAGTTTACAGACCAAAAGGTAAGAACCCATACTCTAGGGTCAGATAGAAATTCTTCTTGGTATTTAAGAGTTCTCATAACCTGGCCCAAATCTGCCTTTCTAATCTCATTATATATTACTCTTCTTTACACTCTCTTTCATTTAGCCCCACTGAGCCTTCTGGCCATTCCTCACACTCCCATCTTGGTGCCTTTGTACAGTTCCCTCTCCATGCCTGGAATGTACTCCCTTTTTCACCTTTGCTCAGAGAATCCCTTCCGACTGAGGTTTGAGATTCATCATTTTCTATCTGAAGCTTCTCCCTAATCCCCAGTATGCTGCCATCCCACCTTCCAGAACTATTTCCAATGAGGTCACATTTATAACTAGCAGCTGGCATGAATGCCAGTTATTATTCTACCACCACAAAACTACTTTGGATATACCTAAGTAAATATGTATATTTTTGTCTCCTCCAACACAATGGAAGCTCCTCGGGGGCAGGATGTTCCCTATTTTTTTGTCTTTTTTGTTTTTGTTATTCAGTCGTTTCAGTCACATCCAATTCTTCATGGCCCCATTTGGGTCTTTTTTGGCAAAGACACTGGAGTGGTTTGCCATTTCCTTGTCTAGCCCATTTTACAGAAAAGGAAACTGAGGCAAACAGGGTAAGTGACTCGTCCAGGGTCACAGAGCTAAATAGTATCTGAGGCCACATAAGAAATCAGGTCTTCCTAACTGCAGGCCTGTCACTCTCTATACTTTGTCACCTAACTGCCCAACATATTTTATCTTTAGCATCCCAGGAATTAGGAGAGTCCCTGAAACATATAGTAGGTAATTAATAAATGCTTATTAATTATATGTATAATCTTGTTCAAATCCGGCCTCAGACAACTGTCTAGCTGTTGTTGACCCTGGGCAAGTCATTTAACCCTGTTTGCCTCAGTTTCCTCAACTGTAAAATGAGTTGGAGAAGGAAATAGCAAACTACTCCAGTATCTTTGCCAAGAAAACCCCAGATAGAGTCAAGAAGAGTTGGACAGGACCAAAGTGACAGAATAACAAACAATAACAACAATTCTGTGAGGCAGGTGCTATTATCACTTTCATTTTACAAATCAGGAAACTGAAGAACCAAGCATTAAGTGACTTGTCCTAGGTCACAAGGCTAAGTGCCAGGGGAAGGAGTCAAACTCAGATCTTCCTAACTCCCAAGTCCTGCACTCTGACCACTGAGCCACCTTTATATACAGCTGTACAATATAGTAGGTTTTAATCTAAAAGCTATCTGGAGAGTTACACATACCTGGCATGTCCTAGATTTGCTGGGGCAAATTTGATAATTGTTTCATATAAATTATACTCCAAGTAAATGTTGGGATCCACATCTAAATCAAACTCCAGATTACAGCCTCCAGGGATGGGGTCTAGAAGTAAAAAAAAAAGAGCTAAGTTACTAGAGATTATGTCTCTCCAATCCTCCAACCATGTACTAGTGCAGACAAGCAAAGCACACAACTTTTCACAGCCTAACATTCCCCCCTCTGGAGGTCAATGTCCCTCAGATCTCACTGTAAGCTATACCAGCCACTGAAAGAAATTTATAAAAGGAAAAGGGCATGGGGAAAAAGAAGGAAGACTGAGAAACTTACTTCAAAGTAGAAAAAGAACTCTATGATGGACAAGAGAGAAAGGTATGTCCCTTAACTTACAATTTCCAAGAGAAGAACAAAAACGTAGAGTTGAACACTCACCAAGGGCTACTGGTGGTTAGTTAAAACCTGGATTAAAATTGGGGGTCATTCATTAAATCTAACAAGGCTAATAATGTAACAGATCTTCTTTCTCCAATGAATACCACCCATAGGAAACTCCAGACAGGTGAACTAAGGGAGTCACCTTCAGGTTAAAGCATTAACTTGCTTGCTGGAGGGCAGTGTGTAGCTCAAATCAAGAGTTACCTTTTTCTGAATAAGAAAGTGGGACAGCCACACTCCAGACATTATCAGCACCTGAAGAATCTAAGTACCAAGTACAAATACTCTGTTCTGGTCTAAGAATGGAAACTAGGCCATTGTCCACACCTGTTCCTGAAGCATCTGGAGAAGGATTCTAGAAATGAAAGGAAAAAAATAATCACCGCACGCCACCACTACCAGCACCACAGATATACTGAATTAGACAAGGCTGACTTACAAATGTGATCCACTCTTATTGAACATTCCCCCCAATGTTGACAATACAAGTTAATGTTTGGATAACAACTGGAGATCTTATGAAATGCATCTCAGCAAAGGCCACTATCAGAAGTTTGAGGCAAGGGTCAGGTCAAAAAGAAAACTAAATTATTAAAGGCATTCATTCTTTTTATACAATAAATTCCTCTAAGAGATATTCTCCAAGGCAGAACCTGCTTCCATCAATATCAATCAATAAATCAATATTTATTAAGTTCCTACTATGTGCCAAATGTTGTACTAAATACTAGAGATACAGAAAGAGGCAAAGTCTCTGCCCCTAAGGACCTGTGGTGGCAACCAACACTAGCATACCCAGGATGGCTGCTAGCACAGGTTCTTAGATCTGCTTTACTAGGAAAGATGGCTGTACAGGGAGTCAACAGTCTTTTTTAATTACAATCACTAATTCAGGAGAAAAATCAGGACCCTGAACTTCAGAGAAAATACAAGCAGAGAAATAAAGAAAAACAGGGCTCTGACTGCCTGAATCAAAGCAATATTGCTATACACTTTACATGCATCCCTAGTTCGAGAGAGCCTTTACATCTAAGCAGTTGGGGAGCTCTGAACATAAAAGTTCTCAGAATCTTGACCAGGGAATCACAAGATCCTTCTCATAAGCATGCCCCCCAAAGCAAAATACCAACTCAGAGTATGTATACACACTTCTCAGAGCCAGAGGGCACCACAACCCTCATGACTCAGTGCCTAATTAGAAATTAGCAAAAGGTGTGAAAGCCTTCCTACAAACCAGTCTCACCTGCAAGCTTCCCTTAATGGACTCCACATGTTGCTTATTAAGGGGGGGGGGAGGATCTTAAATCCCATTAACATTACAGGAGTTTACAATCTAATTGATTATATAATGAATAATCTAATGTGTCAACAATACTCACTCACTATGGCTTCATCTTTATTTTTAAAATAATAATAATCCAAAATTTTAAAAGTCCATCATTTAGAAGAAATTTAGTTCTATTAGTATACACAAAATGTTTTTAGCAGATCCCAAAACAGAAATCAATTGAAAGTGGGGGAATTCCTCATACAGACCTTGTAGAAAGACACTGTTATGTTCTTGTACTGAGAATGCACTTGGAAGATTACAAACGTGATGTTGCTTGCAATATGACGCAGTACAGCTTCTTCTGGAAAGGGCTTGTTCAGCATGAAGTGTCTAAATTTCCCCAAAGAAAATTCAAGAAGACCTGAAATGGGAAGATTTTTTAAAAATTATTATTACATTTGTACTTCTAATACCAGGTGGTAAAAGCATCATCATAGGTATATCACTACACTACTATATATTAATATAAATATATATATATATATATATATATATATATATATATATATATATATATATATATACACAACCACCTTCCACAAGAGAAACAAAATGTAGTATCTTGACCCAGTCCCTCTATGAGAGGGAAGATACTGGAAAAAACAAGATGGAAGTCAAGTGTTCTACCTCTAGATAATACCCTCTAACATCATTCCTCTGTTTCAAAGTCACTGGACCCTGAAACCTGGTCAAACAAGTATACCTACTATAAATAATTTTGGGATGAAATAACTTCTGTGTCTCCCTCACCTTTTCTATTCCCCTTTTTCCTACTATGACCTTTCTTTCCCCTCTTCTTGCCTTAACTGGACAAAACACAGAACTCAAGTCTAAGACTGTCTTAGAGGATATCTTATTTATTCAGTAAAATTTTAATCTTTCCATTAAACATTAGTTTTTAAAATTCACTTCTTGACCTCTACTCCCAAGAGAAATGAACATTCAAAAAAGAAGCAAAAAATTTTTGTAGAAAACATTTTAATTTTTTTGAAGGGAAAAAGTAAGAAGGAAAAATGTATTTCTGACTTTCTCTAGGTCCTAACCTCTCTAAATATATATATAAAGCACAATTATGTACAACATTTTCTAATCCTAAATCACTTTATATCTACAAAATATACATTCCGAAGTACTATGCATATTTTGACTTCCTCAAGGAAGTTGAAATCTACAAAAGTGAAAAGACCTATAATTACTGCAAATTCAGATTTGATTAAAATAGGCAAAAATAGCTTTAGCCAAAAAGATAATGCCTTCATTATTCATTTTAGGATTACAATGAATGGTTATGATGAATACTACAAAAAACCAAGTTACAAGGAAGGAAGGGTGAGAAATAACTGGGTATTTTCTTTTTGACTAAGCATTGCTTCTTCTGAAACCACACCCTGACCCTTTAGGAAACAGGCCCAAGATACACCCCAGGGATTCTTCCCGTCTCACTTCTTTCCTGTTCCCTAATACCTGATGTAAATAAGTGAGAAGGTGATAGGCACAATTAGAACTGCAAAGGATCAATAAATAGCATGGGGCAGGGGGGGGGGGGGGAGATACACAAATGAGGTGGGTTGGGTGAGTCAAGGCTGGGGTCCGTAGCCCCAGCAGGTAATCAGAAACATGGCGTGAACGTGTATAATTGGGGGGGTGCAGCTGGGCTGTGTTCTGGATCCCAGGGAGTCTCTTATAGCAATACCAATTTGGGTAAGATGAGAAAGCCTGGTCAAGTTGTCTCTGCATGGAATGAGGGTGCATGCTTATGGGTGAAAGGCAGAAGAAGGTGATGAGTAAATCACAAAGGGACCACGGGCCTTGAGTGAGACCATCATAATGGAGGGTGAATAATCTGTAGTACCATTGTTGGGGGATAGCCAGGAGAGGCAAAACATGAAATAAGGCTGTAAAGGCAAGTTTGGACCAGATTGTAGAATACCAAGAATCCCAGGCATAGTTTTTATTCATCCTTGGGGCAACTGAGGACCCATTTGAGGAAGGAGGTGACAATTACATACCTGTGCCATAAGAAAATGGCCATGGACTGAAGGAGATAGAGAGGAAGCAATGAAGAGACTATTACAGTTGTCTAGGCTGAGAGTAATGAGGGCCCTCAACTGGCATAGGCTGTGTGAGCAAAGGAAGAAGATAAAGCCAAAGGCGATTGGGAAGAAAATGCAATCAGCAACAGAAATACCAGCGTTTGTAAGCATTAA